>OX424552.1:12232824-12652824 GCA_949152445.1 Cerastis rubricosa
CAACACGCTGACTCTGATATGCAGCGCCCTGTCGAGCAGTTCAGCTTGTCGCTACCTGGAAATATAGAAAAGAATATTATGACGACAGGTGTAGAGGAAGGCCCTTCGTTCAGAAGTGAGAGTGAGTGAGATACACTCACGCGCAGTGCCTAGAGAGAGATACACTCACGCGCACAGACGCTGAGAGGACACATGTGCGGCGCCTCGTCCTCCCCGCGCTCGCAGTCGCGCCGCCCGTCGCACACGTACTGCGGCGGTGCCTAGAGAGAGATACACTCACGCGCACAGACGCTGAGAGGACACATGTGCGGCGCCTCGTCCTCCCCGCGCTCGCAGTCGCGCCGCCCGTCGCACACGTACTGCGGCGGTGCCTAGAGAGAGATACACTCACGCGCACAGACGCTGAGAGGACACATGTGCGGCGCCTCGTCCTCCCCGCGCTCGCAGTCGCGCCGCCCGTCGCACACGTACTGCGGCGGTGCCTAGAGAGAGATACACTCACGCGCACAGACGCTGAGAGGACACATGTGCGGCGCCTCGTCCTCCCCGCGCTCGCAGTCGCGCCGCCCGTCGCACACGTACTGCGGCGGTGCCTAGAGAGAGATACACTCACGCGCACAGACGCTGAGAGGACACATGTGCGGCGCCTCGTCCTCCCCGCGCTCGCAGTCGCGCCGCCCGTCGCACACGTACTGCGGCGGTGCCTAGAGAGAGATACACTCACGCGCACAGACGCTGAGAGGACACATGTGCTGCGCCTCGTCCTCCCCGCGCTCGCAGTCGCGCCGCCCGTCGCACACGTACTGCGGCGGTGCCTAGAGAGAGATACACTCACGCGCACAGACGCTGAGAGGACACATGTGCGGCGCCTCGTCCTCCCCGCGCTCGCAGTCGCGCCGCCCGTCGCACACGTACTGCGGCGGTGCCTAGAGAGAGATACACTCACGCGCACAGACGCTGAGAGGACACATGTGCGGCGCCTCGTCCTCCCCGCGCTCGCAGTCGCGCCGCCCGTCGCACACGTACTGCGGCGGTGCCTAGAGAGAGATACACTCACGCGCACAGACGCTGAGAGGACACATGTGCGGCGCCTCGTCCTCCCCGCGCTCGCAGTCGCGCCGCCCGTCGCACACGTACTGCGGCGGTGCCTAGAGAGAGATACACTCACGCGCACAGACGCTGAGAGGACACATGTGCGGCGCCTCGTCCTCCCCGCGCTCGCAGTCGCGCCGCCCGTCGCACACGTACTGCGGCGGTGCCTAGAGAGAGATACACTCACGCGCACAGACGCTGAGAGGACACATGTGCGGCGCCTCGTCCTCCCCGCGCTCGCAGTCGCGCCGCCCGTCGCACACGTACTGCGGCGGTGCCTAGAGAGAGATACACTCACGCGCACAGACGCTGAGAGGACACATGTGCGGCGCCTCGTCCTCCCCGCGCTCGCAGTCGCGCCGCCCGTCGCACACGTACTGCGGCGGTGCCTAGAGAGAGATACACTCACGCGCACAGACGCTGAGAGGACACATGTGCGGCGCCTCGTCCTCCCCGCGCTCGCAGTCGCGCCGCCCGTCGCACACGTACTGCGGCGGTGCCTAGAGAGAGATACACTCACGCGCACAGACGCTGAGAGGACACATGTGCGGCGCCTCGTCCTCCCCGCGCTCGCAGTCGCGCCGCCCGTCGCACACGTACTGCGGCGGTGCCTAGAGAGAGATACACTCACGCGCACAGACGCTGAGAGGACACATGTGCGGCGCCTCGTCCTCCCCGCGCTCGCAGTCGCGCCGCCCGTCGCACACGTACTGCGGCGGTGCCTAGAGAGAGATACACTCACGCGCACAGACGCTGAGAGGACACATGTGCGGCGCCTCGTCCTCCCCGCGCTCGCAGTCGCGCCGCCCGTCGCACACGTACTGCGGCGGTGCCTAGAGAGAGATACACTCACGCGCACAGACGCTGAGAGGACACATGTGCGGCGCCTCGTCCTCCCCGCGCTCGCAGTCGCGCCGCCCGTCGCACACGTACTGCGGCGGTGCCTAGAGAGAGATACACTCACGCGCACAGACGCTGAGAGGACACATGTGCGGCGCCTCGTCCTCCCCGCGCTCGCAGTCGCGCCGCCCGTCGCACACGTACTGCGGCGCCATGCAGCGCTGACCGCACCAGAACGCGCCTCGACCGCAGTACTTTGGACCTGGAGACCAAATTATGAGCTTAAATACTCCCCCGACTCTTAACAGCCATTCATCATCTGCCTAGCATGTTCCCAAGTACGTTGGGTCGGCTTCTAGTCTAACCAGACGCAGCTCAATTTGTGAAGGGACTGTTAGTACTGGGTCATATGATACTCTGTGGTCAGACTGGTTGTCAGATTTCCCGGTTTTGACACCGGTGGTCCGGTGTCAAAACCGGGAAATCTGACAACCAGTGCTTAGTGTGCTTTTGGAGACATGGAAAAGTATCTGAGGGTCATCCAGCCACAGTAGCTGATGCCGATTCTACTTATTTTATTTTATTTTATTTTATTATTTTCGGAAAACTTACAGCTAGGCAGACACAATAGTTTTGTTAATAACAATAATATGGCCAATTACAAGTTTTCACAATTAGCTAAGTATACAATCGTTAAATAAGACAAAAAGAATTAAACTAAAAAACAGTGCTAAAGATTAGTACACACAAAAACATCAAAGAAAAAAGAACACATATTGACACAATACAATGGTTACGTGTTGTCGAAGAAGTGGGTGCAAAGAGTTTTCTTCAATTTAGACACGCTTGTATTAAACATGTCGATCTCAACCTCCTGGCAAGCAGCATTGTACACACGGCTCGCCCTAATCATGTACGAGTTTTGTCTGTAATTAGTCCTTGTCGTTGGTATGTGCAAAAAACGAGATTTACGCAGAAACGAACAAGGTACACGCAGCCTAATCTTGCTCAGTAACTCAGGGACATCATTGGATCCGTTTGCAAGTTTAATTAGAAAGGCCAAATCGGAGATTTTTCTCCGTTCATATAAAGGAAGAATATGAAACCTTTTGCATCGTTTAAAATAGTTTGGTAGATAAGTTTTGGAACGAAATTGAATGTACCTTAAGAACTTTCTCTGTATGCCCTCTAATCGTGCGATATAGATATTATATTTAGGGTTCCAGACTTGAGAGGCATACTCCAGGTGACTACGAACGAATGAGCAGTATAAAATTTTGATAGTTTTGATGCTTCTGAACTCAGATGAGACCCTACAAATGAAACCTAGAGCTTTCGACGCTTTGCTGACAATATTATTAATATGGGTGTCGAAAATAAGCTTCGAGTCAAAAGTAACCCCGAGGTCCCTGATTACACTGACCCTTTCAATAACGGTATCCGCAAATTTGTAGGGGAAATGTAAAGGGTGTGGTTTGCGAGTGAAAGTACACACATAGCATTTGGAGACGTTTAAGTCCAGCTTATTTAATTTGCAGTAAGTTTGAAAGGCGTTTAGATCCACCTGAAGTAAGAGAGCATCCTCCTGAGTAGTAACCTGTTTCATGATCTTCATGTCATCTGCATACAACAATATTTTACAGTGCTGAAAACAGGAAATTACGTCGTTGATGAAAATATTGAACAGGAGAGGCCCTAATAACGATCCCTGGGGAACTCCCGAGGGAATACGCATAGCTCTAGACGAGTAACCATTCAGCACCACAGTCTGGCATCTACCTTCAACGTATGACATGAACCACCTGTAGAGGTTACCTCTGATACCCATCGCCAAGAGTTTACGCATTAAGATTACATGATCTATTCTGTCAAAACATTTACTGTAATCGGTATAAATAACATCGACCTGGGATCGATGTGACATAGACTCCGACAGGAATTCACTGCAGAGAATCAGATTAGACGTGGTAGACCGACCCCTTAAGAAACCGTGCTGATGTTCACTAAAACCATGTTGAAGAGCCGAATAAACTTGTTTATGGACTATTTTCTCCAGTATTTTAGCAAACACACACAATTTAGAGATCGGCCTATAATTGTCAACAGACGTTTTAGGTCCTTTTTTGTGTATCGGTGTTATGTAGGCCGACTTCCAGATCGTGGGTACCACTCCAATATCAAGTGATCTTTTGAACAGGATCGAGAGCGGGACAGATAGGCTCTTGGCACAGTTAATTATGAATAATGGCGGAATATTGTCTGGTCCTGCGGATTTATTAACATCGACTTGTTTCAGTAGCCTATGGACCTCATGCTCATTAATTTCAATAGTATTGATATCTGATGTGCTCTGCATCGCACTACTGTGACCCAAATCACGAGAAAAACCACTATCGACTGTACTAGTGCTTGCAAGAAAGTTGGACTGAAAATAGTCAGCAAACATATCACAGATTACGTCACCGTCACCAGAGGAGAGCTGCCCAAAGTATAGTACTGACGGATACGAGTTGGAATGTTTTTTAGATTTAACGTAACTCCAAAAGGCTCGAGGATTCTTACATATATCTGTTTCAATTTTTTTCATGTAGTCTTCAAACATTACTTTTTCTGAGTCTTTAGCACGTTGTCGTAATAAGACAAAACTTTGATAATCCGAAAGGTTTCCATATTTTTTAAATTTAGCATGAAATTTAGCCTTTTCTTTAATAATTTTGACCAACGGGCTTTTATACCAAGGCGGATACTTCGATTGGGAAAGGACTGTTTTTCTCGGTATGTGAGTATTACGCAACCTATCAATAATAGAATAAAAATATTGCACGGCCTCTTCTAAAGGTCGACAATTCAAGTCTTTCTGCCAATCCACCAGATTAAGTTCGTCATCAATTGCATTATAGTCAGCCAAATGATATAAAAATTTTAAGTAAGGACGAACTGGAAGACTGTGCAATTCAACAAAGTCCGCAGTAACACACAAGGCCCCGTGATGCGAATCTTCAGGCACCAGTGGATCCCCACAACGTGCGACAATAACGTGGTCATTAGATAGCACCAGATCCAGGATCTTATTGTTCTTTTTTAAGTGACAATTGTACTGAACAAGGCTACACATATTAAAATTGTCAATAAGGTTAGTTTGCGCGTCTCCACACAGCCCAGTGGGATATAAAGAGTGACCGTCGGCAGCCGGCTGCCACGTTATATTGGGTTGATTAAAGTCTCCCAGGATCACAAACTTGTCAGCAGAATGCTTAAGGACAATATCTGATAGGTTCTCTGAGAAATTACATAACTGGACTGCTAAAGAGTTACCCAGATTCTGGCGGCAGATGTAAGCAACGCATATGTGCATTTTATATGAAGCTCTTGGTTTCTTACGCAATAGTGTTAGCGTAACCCACAAGTCCTCAGCACTCGAGCACCAGTCACTACGAGAGTCCACCACTAGTTCACGTCGAACCGCAATTAGGACACCCCCTCCTAAACCTTGATTAGTGCTGGCATAGTCACGGTCCCTTCTCCATACGAGATATCTGTCGTCAAACAGTTCAGACTCAGATATTCCATCGATTAGCCATGTCTCAGTCAGGCACACAACATCGAAACTATTGATACATACATTTCTAAAGAAAGTTTCCGTTTTAGTTCGTAGTCCCCGCACGTTTTGGTAGTAAATACTAAGGGGAGCCATCATAAAATATAATAAAAATCAGACGCATAATATGAATAGTAAAAATAAAAGGTACATTCATTTCGTTACAACAAATAATATTTCCAAACGATAGATCTATTTCTATGAGTATGCAAAAAAGCACTTTAACGGCAAGAACATACGGTACGGTTAGCTTACTGCAAAAGTAGAAAAGATAATAAAAAATATAGCCACAAAAAATTAGGTATTGTTGAATCAACAAGCGAAAAGTATCCATGGGAGTAGAAACATAGCAATTAAAATTGTATAGTAAAAATGAGACACCAAGCGATAAGCGAAAAAAGGGCCGGTGAGACAGGAATGCGTAGAAAAAACAAGTACATGTGTTTCTTAATCTCAATGAACCAATGTAAACAAATAACTCGCCAGAGTGTTGAATCGACATCATTAGTATAAAAACTTATTTAGATCCTGCTCAGATTTAATTTGATATTTTGGTGAAGTGTCATTTTTCCGCAGCATTATTTTGCATCCTCTGACCCAAACATGATCAAAACCACGTTCCTTAGCTCTGGCTTTGGTCTTATTGAGTAGGATTTTGTTTTCAAAAGTTAAATGATCATTAACATAGATCCTGTTCTCACCACGCAGTCCCAGGTCACCCGTCTTTAGGGTTTTATGCTTTTTCGCGGCAGCTACAAAATCATTTTTCATGTAGCTGTTATGCACGGAACAAATGATATTTTTGTTTTGCTTGTCGTTGCGCATTGGCACTCTGGCTATGTAATTGATCTGTTCCTTTGGGATATGACAGTTGATGACATCTCCGATTTTGGCCACTAATGTGAACAGGTTTTCGTCGCTGGTCATAGGTACCCCTTTGATCTCAATGTTATTCATTCGGGATCTCTGGTCACTCTCACATAGCTGGTTTTCAAGTTTCATCACGCGACCTTGCAAAACAGATACCTCTTCCCTTGTCTTCTTCATAGCCTCAATTTCCTGCTCCAGTGACGATACCTTGCATGTTAAGGCATTCATATCGTCACCGACCAACACAATGGATGCCTTTATTTCGGAGAATTCCGACCTGATGGCTTTCAACTCAACGAGCTCGGTTTGGATTGCTTTTATGGCTTTAACCAGAACTGGCAATGCCTCCATTTGGGTTGACAACCGTTTCAGCTCAGTTAAGATGGTGTCTGAGTCGGCAGGTGACACCTTGAGGGAATCGATGCGGGGACTGGCAGCTGCTGAGGATTTGCAGTTAGCACATTTCCATGATGCTTTACGATCCCCAAGCTTTCTCCATCCAATCTCCGTTATACCCGCGCAAGGGAAGTCAAATTGCCCCGCACAGAGGCTACATGTAACGCCATCTCTAGCTTTAACTTCACAACTCTTACAAGTGAACATCTTCTTGAACGAAGGTTTGAGTTTGAAGCTAAATGTTCGTTCACAAAGCGATGGAGACAGTTGAAAGACGCGCGTTGGATAAGAATTTGATGTTCAAACCAGAAGTTTTGGCCACTGTTTTGTGTAATATAATAATAATATGTGCACAACAATTATTGAGTCGCAAAAAGACGTCGCCGTTGGCTGGAATCGAACTCGGGTTAACGCTTCAGAGAGGTAGCGTCCCAGGCCACTCTGCCAAATCGTCCACTCTCATTGATGGTCAAATAGGCGTTCCAAACGTAGAACCAAAAACTCGTTATTAGAGCTTTTTTCTCTTTGTTTTAGTTACACCGCCACTTTATAAAAAATGACGTTTTAATTGGCACAATTAGTTAATCTGTTTTTGGGTGAAAGGCGATTGTTGCACATGCACTGCACTAATATTGATATAATTTATATCAGTAGTTGAAGTCTAATTGACGATTTGCTATCGAAATGTTTTTCAAATCACTTTGATTATGTTCACTCACAACTACGGTCTCGGTTGGTAATTAGTATGATAGATGTTAAAACTAATCCCTGTATTCACGACTGTGGGTCACTGCTTCTAGTTAAGACTATTCCGTATGAAAATATCACGATTGCAATCAAGTTACTATTTTTACGTGGTTATTTAACGCGGAGTCGATCTGTACGTGACAGCTGCGCCGTCAGAACTGATTGACATCAACACGCTAAGAAGATCTATCCACGGACCCATCTCGGCAAGAGTTGCTTAACCTAGAAGAGTACTCACTTCTAGTCTGCACCGATAACTTGGTGACGCTGATGGACAGTCACCCATCCACATACCGACCTCCGCGAGCGTCGCTTAACATTACATCTACTGTCTGTACCAGTAAGTACTTGATGACGCAGTATGTACTTGGTCACCCATCCACAGCCTGACCTCGGCAACCGCTTTGCCTAGAAGAGAACTGACCTCTGGTCTGCACCAGTATGTACTTGGTGACGCTGAAGGGTGGCGCCGAACACATGTACTGGCCGCTGTCGGTCGCTTGTAGATCTTGACGCGCGAGGGAGCTGCTGGTCGTAGGGCCTTTGGGCGAGCCTTTTAGAATGCTGGAAAAGAGAAGAAATATAACAGATTCTCGTGGTGGCAGACGAAAGAAGTACCAAGTTCTCCCATTTTTTTTTGTCTTTTTGGGTTTTGAGGCAAAGGGTGTAAAGTTCGTCATCCCCCATAGAAAATGGAGGATCCTCCGACCAGACGGGTGTTGTGTCTGGTGGGCTACTGCCTATCAGTTGTTGTCGGGTTTTTATCTATACTTAGTCTTTTCTGTATAGTAAGTCGCGGATAACTTTAACTGCGCGATTTAGGAATTTGATATTAGTTCTGTCATAGATGGCGCTGTAGTACTTTTTGTAGTCTTAATAGAACGCGCATACTGCATGAAGAAACTTAAATACACAGCGCGATCTGGATTTCGAACCCAAGATTCCATACTCAGCGGTCGTACCACGGATGCGGCTACTGCGGGCTACTAGACCTGCCTATTACCCCAAATATCTCATAAAACGCAATACAAAAATCTACTCACATATCAGCATTACTTCCGTTATCACTCATATAGTTCCACACGTACAGCCTGGGCGTCACATCCCCCCTGAGCTCACAGACCAGCGTCAGGTTATCATGGACCCTTCGCACCAGCACATCGGTGTACTCCGGCTCACCGGGCATGTAGAGGACGAGCGAGGGGGAGGGGATGTCGCCGCAACCTGGAAGGGGAGGGGAAGACTTAAGTAATAGTAGTAAAGGCTTCGTGAAGCAGGTCATCTGAGGAACAGGTCAGACGGACTCGAAACATTTTAATTTCGCGAGCTACCCGGTCGCTTCCACCTTCACGTGCTTTCACGAGGGTATCATACTGTCAACTTCAAAACACCAGGGAGCTACTACAAAATTCCTAGTGAAGAAATCTAACAACACCGCCTGGCCTGAAACAGGACACAAAACTCAGCTGTTGCCTTTGCGACTATGAGATAAAACCAACAGAGCAGTACTACCCTTTAACTGGGACGGTGTCTGAGGGCGAATGTCTGAGGTCCCGCGACACGTCACCACATTATTTATTTATTAAAACTTTATGCACAAGTATAAAAAAAATACTGTACAAAGGCGGTCTTAATGCCTTGGGCACATTATCTAGCTCAGTCAAGCAGTAGGCTTGCAGTTTTACAGCTAATTATATAATACAATACAAGAGCTCGTCCAGCTGAATACCAGGATTTGACATGAAGCGACTATTTATAGCTGACCTCCACAACCCATTTACAGGGTAACACGGTCTATAAGGTACGTGACTAGACTTGTGAAAGTCTTTACTTGCGCAAAAACACCGCTAAATGAGTGCTTCAAAGCAGCCAAAGCCGGCTTCCGAGATTACGCTATTTCACGGATGAGCACACATATTTATTACGCGAATCGTCAATAAATCCGTTTGCTAATATCATAAATATTGAAATTAGTAGGGCATGGGCGTCGAAATTGTATTTAGTTCGCGTTTTTAGCGACTTTGATAAACAACAAACTTCATTTCATCATGGCTAAAAAGGGGCTGTTAGGCTAGACAAAAAGTCGAATTTCCCGTGGGATCGTTGAAGAAGTCACACGACTATTCGCTTCAGGTTCAGCACCTCCAAACAAGATAGTTACACAATCGTCGCGTCGTCAGCAAATTTCGATCCGTACCCCAAAGCTGGTTTTTGGCATATGATGAAGCCCGAGGAATTGCATGTGACTAAATGAGTGATGCATATAAATGTTGATGGATGGAGATTGGCATGGACAAGTGAAGTCTGAAGTGGATGGATCGCATACAACAGAAAGAGTGACTAATATTTGATGGATAGAGAAGGAGGGGAAGACCAAGGAAACGATGTATGGATTGTGTGAGAAATGATATGAAAGACAAAGCGTGTTGCGCAGACCCCAAGTAAAATGGGACAAGGGCAGGAAGATGAGGATGATCTATTTAACTAGAGCTTAATTTCTTTTAAGGGTTCCGTACCCAAAGGGTCAAACGGGACCCTATTACTGAGACTTCGCTGTCCGTCCGTCCGTCTGTCACCAGGCTGTATCTCATGAACCGTGATAGTTAGCCAGTTGAAATTTTCACAGATTATGTATTTCTGTTGATGCTATAACAACAAATAATAAAAAAAATATTTAAGGGGGTTCCCATACAAAAAAGTGATTTTTTTGCTCGTTTTTAGGGTTCCGTACCCAAAGGGTCAAACGGGACCCTATTACTGAGACTTCGCTGTCCATCTGTCTGTCACCAGGCTGTATCTCATGAACCGTGATAGTTAGAAAGTTGAAATTTCTACAGTTTATGTATTTCTGTTGCTGCTATAACAACAAATACCGAAAAAACCGATCAAACAAATATTTAAGGGGAGCCCCCATACAAAAAAAGTGATTTTTTTGCTCGTTTTTATAAATAATGGTACGGAACCCTTTTTTTTTTTTTTTTTTTTTTTTTTCGGATGGGAAATCATCAAATGACTTCTTCCGCTCTGGGCGGAGCGGAAGGGAGTGTCAGACTTGACTGACTAAAACCCATCCATGTTCCTTCTTAGCCCTTTGCGTTCCAGGGGCACGGTATCTCTTTCGAACAACCCGCAGCCCTGGCAGGCATCGGCCCTCTCGGACCCCTTCCGATTTGCTGACATCTCCTTGAGGCGCGCGTGGAACACGAACGCGCCGTCGGCACGGTCTGTCGTCATATGACGGACGGACGGTGAGCTAGCCCATTACTCACCGTCCACAGGCCCGCGCCTACGGTGGCCGGGGGCCACTGGTTGCCCCCCGACGCCCGGGGCGTCTCCCGCGGCGGCTGGGACGTGAGGTTCTCTCCCTCTCACGTTCCGCCTCCTCCTTCGCTAGCATGACTGCTTCGCAGAAGGAGGCGACGGCTTCCCATTCCCTCTCGCTCCGGACCATGGATTGAACCAGGGCCGGACGCGAGAGGTCGCCGCCGCCAATCGCCGCTACGAGGACACGGCGGTGCTCAGCCCAAGCGGGGCATAGCTCCACAGTGTGCTCCACCGTGTCCTCCGGTCGATCCTCGCAGTGGTGACACCCGGGCGTTTCCTCCCGCCCGATTCGGTGCAGGAACCTCCCGAAACAACCGTGTCCGGTGAGGACCTGCGTCAGGCGGAAGGTGAGGGCGCCGTGGCGCCTCTCCAGCCACTCCTCAAAGAGGGGACTTATCGCCACTATTGTGGCGTGCCCTGCACGGGGTTGCGACAGTCGCTCCCTCCATGTCGCCATGAGATCGCGCCGGAGGTCTGTCCGCTGAGCGACAATTTGCCGCGGCAGCGGAGTTTCCCCCCGGCGTAGTGCCTCCGCGCGCCATTCGTGCAGGCACGCGAGGACTATCGCCTCCAGATCCCATGGCGGCAATCCGGCCAAGAGGCTCGCCGCCTCGCCGGAGATCGTGCGGTACCCCCGGATCAGCCTTACGGCTACCACCTTCTGGGGCGCGTTCAGGTAATGGGCGGCTCGCCGCTTCAGAGAACGCGCCCACACCGGGGCCCCGTAAAGGGCCATGGACCGCACGACCCCCGCGTAGAGCCTGCGGCAGGAGGCGTTTGGACCCCCCAGGTTGGGCAAGAGCCGCTTGAACGCAGCCCCTGCCCGTTCCAGTTTGGGGGCCAAACGTCGGAAATGCTCCACGAAGTTCCACCGGCTGTCGAGGACAAGCCCTAGGTACTTCAGCGTCGACTCGACGCCGATGGGAACCCCTCCTACCGTCAGTATGGATCCCGACGGTGGCGCATTCCGAGGCCCATGAAAGCACATGGCCTCGGACTTGTGCAGTGCTACCTCGAGACCCAGTTGCCGGATTCTCTCCACGACTATCGCAACCCCGCGTGTCATAAGTTCGGCCGCCGCCTCGTGCGACCTCCCTTGTGCCAGCACCAGCGTGTCGTCAGCGTAGCAGACTACACTGACACCGCTAGGGAGGTCGGCGCGCAGCACCCAGTCGTAGCCGATGTTCCACAAGGGCGGCCCCAGAACCGATCCCTGTGGGACACCGCACGACACCTCTCGCATGGTACGGAACCCTTCGTGCGCGAGTCCGACTCGCACTTGACCGTTTTTTTATAAATAATGGTACGGAACCCTTCGTGCGCGAGTCCAACTCGCACTTGGCCGGTTTTTAATTATGCAGTCGGGTTAATTCATACGATTTTGACATACTGTAAACTACTGCTATGCGTTTTGTCGCTACCAGAGGCAAACATTTTGTAAAGATGTATGTCAACATCTGCCTAGTCTTTTCCCTATGTTGGGATCTTCCAGTTTAACTGGATACAACTGAATACCAGTATTTTACATAGAGGGACTGCCTATCTGACCTCCATAACCCAGTTAGTACTGGGTAATAAGAAACTCCTTGGTAAGGATGCTTACATTTGAAAACAGGTTTCCGGTACGGGCGGGTCGTTACCTATAGGTACAGGTATTAACTTCTACTCGGATGTTATCTTATGCGCTCACTTATAAAGAAACAGGTTATGACAATTTTATACACAAGTTAACCCTGCACCGATCGGTCAGATTTGTCTGCACCGGAAACCTTCTTCATGTAAGCACTCTAAGGCTGTTTGTCAGACTTTGGAGCCACTGACTACCTGTAATGATTGTCAAAGATCTACAAAAAACAGCCGGGACCAACTGCTAAACGTGCTTTTCGAAGCACAGAGGAAACTCGGTATGTAATGATGATCACCGATCACGGACCGACGTAGGCAAGAGCGGCATAATCGGAAGATCTACCCGAGCGGCTTTTGTTATTAGCGAGATGCTAAAGATGTATGTACTTCACTTAAGAGAATATCAACTATACCCTTATGCAAATTAAACTGATTACATCGTGGCCCTCAGGTTACGACTGCAAACAAGTATGCATTCCTTAATGACTAAGTGCTAGTTAGCCACTTTGTCTAATTATCTATCATCTCAAACAGTAAACATAAGAGTATAGGCTAATTAGTCATGCAAACCTTATCATAACAATGTAATAGGACACCTGGCGGGTACTTTACTTTACTTGTACTTCGTAATTGTTATCTTCCTGTGAGTCAGATAGATTCCATATTACACTGACTTACACCATTAGAAAAAGGTTATAAGGCTGTCAACTTTTTTGTTCTGTCCTGTTGTACTTTTAATATTTGTTTTGTGTTGTGTGCTTATTGTTGTTTTTTACTTTTTTGTCCTTTTGTATGCACTAATGCGAATCACGTCCCTGCGACAAATATTTTTTTTTTTCTTGTTTCTTAATAAATTACAGCCGAACGGGTCGATCTTTGAGGTAAAGCAGTGCTTGCCGAGGTCGGTTTCTGGATGGGTGGCCGTCGTACATAGCGAGTTCCGTCCAGGCTTTGGAAAGCACGTTAAGCCGTAGGTCTTCGCTGTCATTTTGAGGATCTTCGATAGTCGTTATGAGTCAGAAGCTCAAAAGTCTTACCAGGGGGTATCATCGGGGTTATTGATTTTACTGGTTTGTGGAGGTCAGATTGGCAGTCGCTCCATGTAACATACTGGTATTCAGTTGCAACCAGTTAGAGTGGAAGCCAACCCCATCATAGTTTGGAAAAGGTCAGAGTGCTGATAATGACTTCATCATCACCATCAGGATCTCAGCCAAAAGATGTCCACTGCTGGACATAGGCCTCCCCCAAGAAGGGAGGGTTTTGCCATAATCGTCACGCTTGGCAGGCGGGTTGGCGATCGCAGCACGGTTTTTACAAAAGCACAGAGAATGCTGCTGCCCATTCTCTGGCAAGTCCCTTAGTCGCCTTTTACGACACTCACGGGAAGATATGGGATGGTGCTATTCTTTACGTCTGACACCATACAGAGGTAATGACTTCTTGATTAAAAATCAAAATCTAGTAGGGCAACAATCAGTCATGCAAAGTATTAAATATCTTATGTAGTAATTATAATACAATATTAAGCAATGATAGCCTAGCGTCGGACTGCCAAGTCATAGGTCGCGAGTTCTAACCCAAGGGATGCTCCTCTGATTTTTCTGATTCACGTTCGTATTGTTTTATTATCATTTGCTTCAGTAAAGGTAAACATGGTGAGGAAACGAGCATGTAGGTGGGCAGAAATTATGTCCTGGATGATGGCTTTGAATTATTTGTAGTTATTATGTTACGATCTTCGTTATATGCCAGGAGTGCCTGTAACTGGCCTTCTTGAATTAAATGCTTTGATTTATCATCATCATCACCAGCCTATAATTTTCCCACAGCTGGGTCACAGGCCTCCTCTCTGTGAGATGCAGTGATGAAATAATTACACAGAGTAATGCACCTTGCCTGGGTTCAAACCCAAAGCTTACTGCTCGTAAGGTTGGGGCTGCCACCACTGGGCCACAGCTGCTTTCAGAGCAAGCAAATAAGCTTCAGAGAATAGTTAAACTTCCATGGCTTAATCTTTGTAATGATACGCTTCAGAACTTTTTCTCTCATACAACACTTGTTTCTAACGACGGCTTGGCTGGCTTGTGGCTATTTATTAATACAGGTTTTATGTGTGGTGTAAAATATAATAGTGGAAGGTATGCAGGCTGCGCTTCATACAAAAAATCATTCAGTAACTCTTATCTGTTTTCAAAGTGCAAGTAGCTGCTTGTTTATTTAGTCAGTAAATTAAAATAAGCAGATGATTTGCCAGTATGCTAGTAATTTTAGAACATAGTTTTGACTACAGTTTTCCAACAACTTATTGTAACTAGAGGTTTATCTCAAAATTTGAGGGAATTCCTGTAAACATTTTTCATTATCTATTAATACCATTTTATAGCGTTCACCTAAGCTTGAAATTTTATAGTTTCATCAAATATTTACTCAAACCAGTTTTGCTTCTAAGATTTGCCAGATTAGTGGAAAATATGAACAAAACAAAAAGGATAGTGGAGCAAAAGAGAAAGGATCTAATTCCGCTTCAAAACTCCCGTTATAAACCACATAAAAAATTTAGAAACCGAAAACTAGTTCGCAAAATGAAAATATTTTTCCTGATGCATTCTGAGATACACTCGATGCGATTAGCCACGAACCTTGTCCTTAATTGATAAGCTATGCTAACAACCACGGTCAAAACAGATTTCAAGGCTAAAAAACCTGTATTGAACGAAAAAAAAGAATTTGGAAGATGCCAAAATTTTCCCAAAAAACGTATAACCAGTTTTGCAAATATAGCAGTTTTACAAACAATACTTACATGGTTTTGAACTATAGAGAAGGAGAATTACACATGATAACAAACAATTGGACAACGAAAACATTTTTATTTACTTTTTACACATTTTCAAGTATTGACATTCAACAAATTACGCCATTTTTGTTTCGTCGTAAATACGTTCCGACCGACGTGCGCAGACATAAATTATAAACAAAGATCAACGCTTCATTGCGTCTGAGAAATGGTTAGTGTAGTTAATAAAGTACTGTTTAAAAATACAATGAATGAGATGTAGAGTTTGTATATGAAATATAAAGGGGCAAAGAGAATTAAAGTGCTGCTTTTACGGTGTTTCGTGTATTTTTACTGCGTCTACAGAAACGGTACACAAAAAGTAAACCCAATTTACGCATGTGCATAGATTCCTTGAAATCCACAAATTTTTCCTACATGGTTATAAATGTGTCATTTATATTTTTTTCTTCATAGTAAAACAACCTGGCTTATAAATTCTAGCTGTTACTTGAATAATAATTAATGGCAAACTATCAGTGATTTTTTAATTGAAAATTCATAAACACATAATTTACGTAGAATGGAACGAAACATACTGATGACATTGACATTTAAATTTTAGGAAACTCCAGCTCCAGGAATTTTTGCCTACAAGCTAAAAGTGCAGTTTTGAGTGAAATAGCTAGATACGTTTCATCTAAAGTCAAACAAAGACAGACATCATAGCATGATGCTTGGCAATTTGTCAGTTTCCAAGTGACTCAGAAAGGGATATTCTTATTTCTTTGTGCTTGAAAGCGAAAAAGTGTTTTCATCTATATTTTTGCTATAAAATGGACCTAACACGGCTTCCTAATGACAAGAAACTCGAACTTTGCAAGTGGTATTTCAAAGGTATCGTAGCCATTCAAATTTTTAGTAAAAAAACACGACACCTAAGTGTCGCCTGTTCCGCAAAAAGTATTTTGCTGTTTATTTCATTCAGTCTCATCTCCAAAACCGTTAAGGGTAAATTTTATGGTGATATTCAACCTGAGATTGCCCACAAGCCATGGTTTTTCAAATATAAATTAGCAAATAAACTAACTACATCAACGATTTGTCGCCTACGCCTTAATCATTGCTGTACTCCTTCTTTCTTGGCCAAACTTAGGGTTAGGGATGGATTCTGGGGCAACAAAAGAACAAATGGTCCAAGTTTCCTTCGTCCAAACCACATTCACAGAGAGATCTGTGAATGTGGTTTGGACGAAGGAAACTTGGACCATTTGTTCTTTTGTTGCCCCAGAATGCGGTTCTCTTTTTATGATATCATTCCTCCTAATATCCCTCGACCTACTTCAGTGAAATGCCTCCTTTCTCTTGTATTTACTCACTTTGTGTTTACTCTGTGTAAGTTTATTGAAGTAAATAAGATAAAATTGTAATTATTTTTGCTTTTATTTTTTGCTTTGACAATACTTTCCTTATTTTACACTACACTACAGCTACATTATCTATCTTAGAACCTTTTGTTTTTCTGCTGTCTGCGTTAAAATCTGTTGCAAATATGTTTCTGTACCGGTCAAATAAAGTTTAACTGAATATCTCCTTCGTTTGATGGTCTATTGTTAGTACGTGACACTGGCAGAATTGTGGTCCTATCTCCACAAAAGCCATTTATCAAGAATTGAATTTGAAATTCATTCAGTCTCAACATTATCCTCCTAAACACCGCAATAATTATCGGTCAGAAAGATAAATCCCCTGATTTTCACGAAGTATCCACCAAACATGGCGAAATTAAATCAATTTATCTTTTTACAGTGGTTCTAATTTCCCGTTACTATCAAATTGAACTAGGTAATAAGTATACGCTTTAGCCGTAATCACTTAAAATGACTCCCACTCCTAAGCTGATCCTCGCACCAATATTCTTCATCATCATCATCAGCTTATAATGTTCCCAATGCTGGGACACAGGCTTCCTCTCAATGAGAGGGAGTGGGCTGTAATCCATCACACGGGCCCAGTGCGAGTTGTTAGATGTCACATGTCTTCGAGTAATAGGGGGTGAGCCTATTGGCATCAACAAATCCAGACTCCATGGCTGCTACTGACAAATTTCTGATGGAAAACCCCAATAACACCCGACCCAACCCAGGTATGGAACATAGGACCTCATGCTCAGCAATCCTGCTTGAGCCCACTATGCCTAAATGAGGCAGTCCTTTTAAAAATAAGTGTTTGAATTTCCAGTGGGCTGTCTACTCCTGCCCTTTGTGTGGGGTGTGAACACCGTCTGGTTCTTCAAAGAGGCCTTCATGAAGCCTCCCTACGAAGAACAGAAGCAGATTAAGAAATGTGAGTACTCTTTTACATAAATAATTCTTCTGCTTATCAGAAAAACATGCGATAGCGGCCTGGGCCGATAGACCCTTGATTGGGCGTTGGTTGATTGCACTAGATTGCTTCTAGTAAGTACTAATATAGGCTAACACTTGTATCTATAGTCAAGTTAAAAGAATTACTTCATCATCAGCCTATAGTGTTCCCACCGCTGGGACACAGGGCTCCTCTCTATAAGAGGGAGGAGGCTGTTCACGCGGGCCCAGTGCGGGTTGGTAGATGTCACATGTCTTCGAATTTTTAGTTCTAGGACATGACGGTTTCCTCATGGTGTTTTCCTACACCGTTTTTGAGGGCAGTGGTGATGAAATAGATTATACAAAGTAATTGCGCCTGCCTGGGTCCGAACCCACGGTTTACTGCTCTACTACTGAATACTTGAGTTTGAGTAATTACTTATCAAAGAAAGCAAAGATAAAAATTCAAACTTTGGATGGTTCTCACTTCAAGCAATTAATAACCTACAAGATAAAAATCGTATCATAAATAACTATCTTTTTTCAAGCAGTCACTCATCATCTGGGTAGCCTTTTCCCAAACTATCTTGGGGTCGGCTTCTAGTTTAACCAGATGCAGCTGGGTACCAGTATTTTACATGAAGCGACGGGCTATCTTACCTCCACAACACAGTAACTGGGTAATACGATACCCCTTGGTAAGACTAGATGTCAGACATTAAATTTGTCTTCTGTCTGACTACTCGTAACGAATGTCAAAGATCTACAAATGACAGCCGGGACTAACGGCTTAACGTGCTTTCCGAGGCACGGAGAAAACTCGGTATGTAATTATGGTCACCCATCGACGGACCAACCTCGGCAAGCACGGCTTAACCTTAAAGATCGACCCGTGCGGCAGTAATCACTATGACTTGTTTATAGATACCGGAGCAAGTGTTCATTGTTTCTAAGACAGTGTACCCCTGAAGTCTGAGTCTATTTTTTTGTTCCCCTTTATCTGTGACTAGGTGTCCGGCGCAACTTCTTTTTCGCGTCACATTTTCCCCGTTTTCGCAACATTTTTCATTGCTGCTCCACTCCTATTGGTCGTAGCGTGATGATATATAGCCTTTCAGCCTTTCAGCTTCAGCCTTGCTTTCTTTCAGCCTTTTAGCCTTTCTCGATAAATGGGTTATCTAACACTGAAAGAATTTTTCAAATCGGACCATAGTTTCAGAGCCTATACAATGCAAACAAACAAAAAATCAAATCTTTCCTCTTTATAATATTAGTTTAGATTGGCTTTCGCTCCCTAATCAGATGGGGTCATCGTTTGAGGTCTTGTAGTCTAAATAAATAATAATAAAATATACCTTTCCAGATGTACTAATGTCAGCTGCAGGAGCCATAGCCTGGATGGCGTTCTTCGCGGTCTGGATCACCATATTCCAACTACAGCGAGTATCATGGGGAGCCACCGGTGACGCACTGTCCTTTATCGTGCCACTAGGACGCGCCTAGAAGTAGAGGCTAATATGAAGATTGTGTTTGTAATGAAGAAGTAAGCTGGAGAGCTTATGAGGCACTAGTTATGGTAAAATGAACCAAACCACATCAAACTTTCTTACTTTTTCTGACATACATCCAAAAGTTTCTGGCTCACACAGCCTGAATTTTCCCACTGCTGGGTATTCGCCTCTCTGGTCTGGTACAGACAGCGTCATTAAGTAGTAACCCCTCTGGCGTACTCGGCCGGACTGTAGAGGGATTAGCACATACTGACGCTGCCTGTACCAATCTCCATGGTCCTGTGCCCGCCTCATCCAGGGTTTCCCCCCGATGGCAACCAAACCATAATAGATTGAAATAAACGGACACTATATTAAACAAAAACATTTAACTTCAAAACTTCAGTAATTTAGTGACATGATAGTTTTGTATCTCGATTATTTTAATGTGTGTAGACTGGAGAGTTTTGGAATTACATGATTATTTGTATCAGATTGGATGTTGTTATGTGACTTTTTTGGTGTGAGTAGTAAATAATAACATTGGATATGTTTGACAGAATATAGAAAAAGCCGTGTAGTATTTCCTATGTGCAGAAATGAACATCTTCCATATAGCACTACTAGCTGTCCCGCGCAACTTCGTCTGCGTCACATTCTCCCCGTTTTCGCAATATTATATCATTGCTGCTGCGCTCCTATACAGCGCCATCTATTGAATACTTACTCAATCCAGTCAACAGATACCGCCATCTGTTAGAATCGTTTGGAGCTAACAGATAATTGTGACATAATTTGCAATAAAATAATATTGCGACTATAAATTGAGATGTAAGCTATCCTATCTTTTAGATTGGATCAAACTGCACACGGTGTGCAAATTTGATTAAAATTTAGTAGGTTTAGTAGTTTAGGAGTCCATCCCCGACAAACAACGTGACACGTAATTTATATATATAAGAGTAAAGGATAATTTACAAATATCCTTCCTTAATGCTTACCTAAATTTTAAAAGTAACTCTCGTTCAATATTTCAAGCTTCTAGGCAGTGGTTTCGGCTGTGCCTTTAACTGACAGTGAATTAATGAATATTACGAAACCAATATGCATTCATACGTACATAACCTCACGCCATCTTCTTATAAGGGTAGGGGGCAGAAACCTCAGAACGCCACCCGCTACGCTAATTACATACTCCAAGCAATATAGTATTTTAATATTAACTCAATAATTTTAAACATTCCAGTGTGTGCTTAGGTAATAACTTAAAATAGAATGAGAGCATTATAACCAGTGGTCGGAATTACGTAGAGTTATTTGAGTACTTACACTGATTTCATACAGCGAAATAATTAAGTGGGTATGTCTCAAATCCCGAGTTTAATTTTAAAGAGCAGAAAAATCCCGTGGTTTATTAAATAAAAAAGTTATTTACTTTTACACAATTAAAAGCATCCGACATCGGATGTCCGAAGTTGCAAAATTCCAATGCGCACACGCAAGGAAAGATCAATATTAATATCAACATTTCGATGCAAGTACAAAAATAACTCTACCTAATTCCGACCTCTGGTTATAACCCCTGTCAGTGCCAGCAAAAAATAATAGGGGGGAAGAAAAAAACAATAATTCAGTGAACTATCTTAAATACCTAGTCTAGTGTAGTGTAGTCTAGTGTCACAAGCGCGACTGCTAAGCATGAGGCCCTGGATTCGATTCCCGGGTCGGGCAAAGTGTCATTGGGTTTTTCCATCAGGAATTTCTCAGTAGCAGCCACGGAGTCTGGATTTGTGCCCGATAGATGGCAACAGGCTCGCCCCTATAACATGGGACTTAAACATAACTGGCGAAATGTGGGTGACCTAAGGGGTACACCTCTGCCTAACCCCTCGGGGATTACAGTCGTTAAGTTATGCTATTATAGGATAGTTCACTGACTTATTGCAAAAATGTTGGTTGGTACATTTTGGCATAACTGGGACCCAGTTATGGCTGAGCTTTGAAGTCAATTAGGGCTGTCTAAAAGCTTTAATCAAGCAAGCTTTGTTCAATTGTTTATTAATGAAGCTAGCTTTGTTCAATTATTTATTAATGACGCTAAAACTGCACTGAGCATGACTTTGGAATCGAACCTGGGATCTCATACCCGTGTAAAGTTATTATAAGATCATCATCATTTTCTTGCCCTTATCCCAAACTATTTGGGGTCGGCGCAGCATGTCTTCTTCTTCCATACTTCCCTAAAGTTAACATAAGATGTGACAGTCTAATTAATTATTTACTGATAATGGTTTCACAAGCCTACAATTAAACGACTACAAGTATGCGCTTCGGTAATCTTCGGATTTCCGAATTAGCACGAACATTGCGTATTTGTTTTGTACGAACTTTTCTCTCTGTTGGATTATCTTATCCGGTCGCATTCGTCATCTGTTACTCGAAAGGTTATGCAGTTTATTAGATTTAGGTTATATAGGCAATCTGTGTTTGTAACAGCTCTGTATTAGATGTCATCTTTGGTTATTTGTATTTCCGACCAGCTTTTTCCCGCGGCTTTACTCGAGTTAGTCATTAAATTATCTCACGGGGATGTTCCGAAGATTACCTCCACATCCAAAGTTACAAACTATACCACTTGTTCAGCACATATTAGTAAGACCCCTACGGTTATTAAATAAAAACTGTTTTTTTTTTCTCCAAAAGTTCAATACCTACATGTATCTATCAATGTTGGGGGAGCCTCAGAATGAAGTACTGAGTACGTAGTAATCGTTTTCGCGTCGATGTACCTTCTACTCTGTAGAAGATAAACAATGTTTTCCGAAGCGCATAATTTCTTTAGATATTCTGTATGTTAAATTATTGACAATGCCCATAAAAAAATAAAGACACTTCGTAGTAATACTTAGCTTGCTTTTTGTTATATAAGTTTAATCATTAAGTACCTAATTTAATTATAAAATACTTTGTTAATTATGAAATAAAACGAATTTAATAAATTGAAAATTGTATATTTTATTTTCTTTATTATATAAGACACATTTGTACACTATATACAATTACTATTTTGAAAATAAATGCTAACTTATAAATCCAAGTAAGTAATCGTTTACATGTCACATCGAGTTTTAGACCCAAATCATAATCAATCATAGCATACATGGAGGAGCTCGTGGTTAAATCATAACAGCCGCTCGGGTCGATCTTTAGGTTAAGCCGCGTTTGCCTAGGTTGGTCTGTCGATAAGTGACCACCCATACAGAGTTTCCTCCGTGCCTCGGAAAGCACGTTAAGTCGCTTTGGACCTGGGCGTTACCTTCATCTTAGACAGTCGTTACAGATAGTCAGTGACCTGAAAGTCTGACCACCAGTCTTACCAAACGTCAACAAACTACTCAGTACTAACTGGGTTGTGGAGGTCAGATAGGCAGTTGCTCCATGTAAAATACTGGTATTCAGCTGCATCCGGTAAGACTGGAAGCCGACCTTAACATGGTTGGGAAAAGGCTAGACAAAAGTGGTAATAGGCCTCTGGAACATAACTGGTGAAATGTGGCTGTAGGATGTACTTCTGCCTAACCCTTCGGAGATAAAACACTACAATATTCTGGATATGTCATTATCAGAGGTCGGAATTAGGTAGAGTTATTTGTGTACTTACACTGATTTCATACAGCGAAAGAAGAAAGTGGATATGCCTCAAAACCCGAGATTAATTTTAAAGAGCAGACAAATCCCGTGATTTATTAAATAAAAAGTTATTTACTTTTACACAATTTAAACCATCCGACATCGGATGTCCGAAGTTGTAAAATTCCAATGCGCACACGCAAGGGAAGATCCATATTAATATCAACATTCCGATGCAAGTACAAAAATAACTCTACCTAATTCCGACCTCTGGTCTTTATTATACAAGGTGTTGAGGTGTTGTTTTGCAACCTCGTCAAATTCTAGGAGGTAACTATGCTAATGATTCTCGACCCGAATCAATAATAAAATGAGTAGGTAATTTTCTTTTTTTTATTTATTTACTGAAATCGGTAACTGTGAACCACCTGTTTTTTGAACACGGGCCGTCTGATTCCCGCCTTATAACGTCGCTTACATACAAACAGAAAACCTCAAACGTTTTTTTGATAATTTCATAATCCCTAAACCACGTTAAGGTGGTTATTCTGAAATATTGACAAATTTAAACAACAAAAAAACGCAGTGTTTTTTAATAATTTACTAGGTACCGTAATTTATATTGATTATTTATGTCTTTTGTGACAACATCCTGAATTTTGACGAGGATGCAAAACAACACCTTGTATATTAATATATTATTTCATTTTATTACACATGTGACGTATATTTGGCTAGAATTCAAGTTAATCACATTCTTTGTTGATTTGTGCAATTATAAATGTATTAATTAAGCTTCGGTCGCCTGGAGGTCTAAAATAATCCCACGGGAACGTTCTGGGATAAAAAGTATCCTATGACTTAACCCAGGTCATGTTGTACTTATGTTCTTAATTTCATCTCAATCCGTTTAGTCGTTAAAGAGTGAGAGGTAACAGACAGAGACTTTCACATTTTTTATATTCAAAAATTATGAATTACATTGTATGGTCCAACAGTTTGTGGCCGTCTAGATTAATCAGTTAAACAAAACTATCATGTCACTAAATTACTAAAGTTTTCTCTACTTAGGGGGCGTCCATTAACTACGTGAGGCAATTTTGGTGATTTTTCGAACCCCACCTCCCCCTTTGGTGAGATATCGTGAGACTCGACTTGACCCCCCCACTCCCCCTCTAATCTCACGTGAGATGTATCAAAATTCGTAGTTAAGTGTGTACGTTAACCTGTGCTTGATTGCGTTGGATTGATTTAAAGAACATAATTTGCTTAATAATTTTCATTGAATATTT
The DNA here is from genome assembly GCA_949152445.1 of Cerastis rubricosa. Taxonomy (NCBI): domain Eukaryota; kingdom Metazoa; phylum Arthropoda; class Insecta; order Lepidoptera; family Noctuidae; genus Cerastis; species Cerastis rubricosa. The sequence goes on from OX424552.1 coordinate 12,256,857, forward strand.
ATTATTCATGACAACATGTAAGCATATTTACAATATTTCATACAGCAATAAAATTACGTGATATTTGCCGAGAACTCCCCTCTCTCCCTCGTGAGATTAGGTGAGATTTGGTTCGACACCCTCAACGCCTCACGTAATTAGTGGACGCCCCCTTACCCACAGTAAAAAAGTAATATTTTTGTTCAATATAGTCCTCCCTTTATTTCAATCCATGTTTGTTTGGATATTAATCCATAATTTTATGGTTGAAGCCGGACACTTTGGACCTTACTGATATAAGGACTAAGTAATTTATTGATACTTTGCTAAATAACACGGATAATTGCACAAACCTACACTAAAAATATAAAAATTGTCAAAATAATAAAATATAGGTACATTATTCTTTACACAAAATACTATATATTCTCACCAATTCTCACATTTACGTAAATTTAATTAACTAGACAGTTTTGTGCCAACGTATTAATACGTACCGCGTTAGATTGGCACCAATATTGGAGCCAAGATTTGTTTAAAATAGTTGTATAGAAAAATGATGACCAATATTTGGTCAAAGGTAATTTCATACTGACCTCGTGGATAAGAATGAAAATTAGTATTAATATCTAGAAATTAAGCAAAATACGTGTTTTTAAAGTAAATCCATCGCCTTTTCAAAATTTGTATCCAATATTGTTACCAACAATAAAACCACAATTTACTATAATAATAACATGAAGTAACAAAGAAACATCAAAATTAAAATTAAGGAAATACATAGATTTTACTAAAAGACTAAAGATACCTCACATTGAACGGTTCAAGCAAGCAACATTATACAGGTTCGAAGGGACAAAGACACTAAAACGGAAACCACGTATTCAAGTTACTGCATCTTTCTGCCCTTGTCCCATTTTATTTGGGGTCGGTGCAACACGTCTCTTTCCTCCATTCTCCTCTGTCATTCGTCATGCTACCATCTACTCCTTTTTCCTTCATATCATTTTTCACACAATCCATCCATCTTTTCTTTGTTCTTCCTCTCCCTCTCCATCCATCCACATTCATATTAATCACTCTCTTAGTCACATGTGTTCCATCCCTCCTCATCACATGTCCATACCAAGACAGACGACCCCCTTTCATGTTTTCTGTAACAGGCGCCACTTTCAAACTTCCTCTTATACAGGGTGTAACGGAAAGGGTATATACATACTTAAGGGTGTGCTTCAGACCATCAAACTGAACATGTTTCTCCATCGGACAAACATATTAATAGCAAAAAAATTATCTGCTCCCCATACAAAATTTCAATACCTATTTGACGCAAATGTATGGGACAGCTGATATTTTTTCGCTGTTACGAAGTTTGTCCGATGGAGAAACATGTTCAGTTTGATGGTCTGAAGCACACCCTTAAGTATGTATATACCCTTTCCGTTACACCCTGTATATTCATTTTTAACTTAATCCATTTTAGTCACTCCACACATCCATCTCAACATTCTCATCATTCTGAACGAAAACTATATATCTTGAGTTTAAAAAAAAAACTTCTGTTTCCTACAAAAGTGCAATACGTGCACGGTCAAAATGTATGGAACAGCTGATTTTCTTTAAAATTAATGTAAACAATATTTTATGTGGGGAGGTTCAGAATTAATGATGTACCGAGTACATGGTAACCGTTTTAGTGAAATAAAAATATTTTGATTTTGAGTGTCGGTGTCGTTTTTACGCTGTATAGTATTGTCACATCGACGAGTCAAAGTTAAGGTTATAATTATTATAAGGAATGACTAAGACCGAGTTCTAACCAAAGCGGTCTTCGTACGCATACGCGAGTGCCACGTTCATTTTTTACGGAACCTGAATGCCTTATAAGAGTAGAGGAAGACCAAAGAAATGATGAATGGAGTGAAGGATTATATGGCAAGAAAGGAAGTGACTGCTGAGATCTTAGCGTGTCGATGACAATTTAAATTGAGTCAGCCTAAAATTTGGCGACGAATTTGGCACTTTCAGTAGCATCTATCGGCTCCTGTGAAGTACTGAGATGACGAGTTATACTCGTAGAAATTTATGGAAGACGCCATGCTGCGCAAATCCTACTAATATTATAAATGCGAAAGTTGTGAGGATGTATGTATGTTTGTTACTCTTCCACGCAAAAACTACTGAATGGATCTGAATGTAATTTGGCACTGGGATAGGAAATAGTCTGAAATAGCATATAGGATACTTTTTATCCAAAACGCGGGCGAAGCCGTGGGAATAAGGTTGTCCTAAATCAATTGGGATAAAAGCAGGAGAATTATGAAGACCGACAGAGGGCGCTTTCCGAACAAATTAATGACATGAACGTGTATTCGTGAAACCGATCGCTGTGGTTAGGACTCGGGGTAAAACTCGTACACAGTTGTCTATAAAAGCTTCGATTTCCTGGCTGGTGTAATGGAGTGACTACAATGATCAATGTGAAAACAGCTTGAGGTAGTCAAAAGTAGTCTTTACATCTTTGCAATAAAAGCGAATAGTTGACGCAGTGTCGAGACGTCTTCTGGCCTACCATTACGTCTTAAAACAGTATTGTTTAAATCTTATTCCAGTGTGGGAAAGAGATGGCGGTAGACGTCCTCTATATCTCCGTCTCTTTCCCACACTGGTGACGTTGACCCGTGATTGATTGGTGAGTGACCCCACTGAAGTGCAACAAGGCTTTTTCGCCTTTATCGCACAGACATAAGAGCTCTCTCTGACTATTTCAAGATGATTACTCGTCGATTAGTGTATTTGAGTAACAAACTATCATGGACTATTGTGTAGAAGAAAAATAAAAACATAGTGGCAGTGTCTCTGAACATCTTTTTATGTAGTAGTTTCGGAGCCTATTCAATGCAAACAAACAAACAATCAAATCTTTCCTCTTCATAATATTAGTTTAGATTTAGATGAAGACTATAACAGTTACCAAGTCGTATCATATAGCCATAACATCCATTTTAATATAGGAACCCAGTATACAGCTGATATGGAAAATTTCAAAGTACGCTCGTCGATTAATCAAGTAATACAAAACCAGTTTATACGGATCTCTCAATGTACGGGAAATCTATACATAGCGAGGCCATGTTATACTGGAAACCTCTAGCTTGACGTGTCCCCGTATTTAGTTAATTAATTACGAAACATAATTATACACTTTTGAAAGTCAGTTCTAATGTCAGAGAGATTTATAAATTCGGATTTTATTGATGAAATTGAACTTATTATAATTTATGGAAAAAGTGTCAACAGATTGTACTAAATAAATGTGTTTGATAAATATAATACTTTAAGTAGTTATGTTAAGGTGCAACTAGACAACGAGTCGATCAGCTAGCCTACCGCGACGTCTTAAAGCAGTATTGTTTTAATCTTATTCCAGTGTGGGAAAGAAACGGAGCTATACAGGATGTCTAGCGCCATCTCTTTCCCACACCTTGAAAAACCTTGGTAAACGTCTATCGACCGTTTTCTAGTTGTGCCTTTAATTAATATGATAATAAAAATAATTTGTCACACTTTTAAAAATAAATACCTATGCTCGACTACAAAAAGCACAGTTTTACAATGTATAACAAAAAGAGTATATACTTGTTTCAAAAAATTAAAAAGCAGCTTCAATGTTGACATATAAAATTTAATTTCGGCCGCAATTCGAAGTTAGTCAATCTGAAATCAACTTTATTAACAGTAGCGTAAAGCCGATATTTGTTTATTTGGAAATAACATGGAATTCGTATATTTCCTGACCTTTTCAAAAGTTAGTCATACTGATGAACTTTATTCCCAGTAACATAAAGTCTATATTTGTTTGATTGGAAATAACATCGAATGTAATTTTTGATGGCATTTTCAAAAGTTAGTCATTCTGAATTCAACTTAATTACATTGAGGTTAAGGCGATATTTGTTTAATAGGAAATAACATCGGATTTATTTAGACTACCTTTTCTGTTACACATTGTATGAATTATTATTACTTAAAATAAAAATCGTAAAAATAAAATTGTACGTACTACTGAATAGACTATTCTGTCAAAATAATAAATTAAATAAAAAAATATTATGTTCAATAGGATTGAAAATTTATCAAGTTAGCAATAAAAATCTACTAAAATAATTTTTGATATTTCTGAAATACTAAGCTGACAAAATATCGTCATCTCACTCTAGCATTCAATAATATACAAGTTAGAAGAGACACCCACGCTAAAACGGGTAACACGTTTTCTTTACATCATACTGTACCCCCCACAAATAAATAAAATAAAAGCACAAAGCAAACAGATTGTTTCCTACAAAAGTGCAATACCTCATCATCATCTGCCTAGCCTTTTCCCAAAGTATCTTGGGGTCGGCTTCCAGTCTAACCGGATGCAGCCGAGTACCAGTATTTTACATGAAGCGACTGCATATCTGACCTCCACAACCCAGTAACTGGTTAATACGATACCCTTTGGTAAGACTGGATGTCAGACTTTTAGCTTCTGACTACTCGTAACGACTGTCAAAGATCTACAAATGACAGCCGGGACTTAACGGGCTTAACGTGTTTTCCGAGACACGGAGGGAACTCGGTATGTAATTATGGTCACCCATCCACGGACCAACCTCGGCAAGTACGGTTTAACCTCCAAAGATCGACCCGTGCGGCTGTTATTATATAGCCAAGAGTTCCTTCTATATGGCATGGTACCTATATGGTTAAATTGTATGGAACGGCTGTTTTTTTTTTAATAACGACGAAACATTTCTATGTTGTGTCCTGAATGAGGTACTGAAGAGCTGGTACCCGTTTTAGCGTCCACCCTGTATTTTCACATAATTATTTATACATATTTACGTCAAACATCTATTCAGTATAATTCAGGGTGTAACGGAAAGGGTATATACATACTTAAGGGTGTGCTATCAGACCATCAAACTGAACATATTTTTCTATCGGACAAGGACAAACATCGTAACAGTGAAAAAATTATCTGCTGCCCCATACAAAATTTCAATACCTATTCGACCCAAATGTATGGGGCAACTGATATTTTTTTCGTTATTACGATGTTTGTCCGATGGAGAAACATGTTCGGTTTGATGGTCTGTAGCACACCCTTAAGTATGTATATACCCTTTCCGTTACACCCTGTTTATTAAATTACAAAATTAATATGATATAGTTTACGAGATATTAAGTTTCACTATTACATGTCGGTTACTATCAGATACACCTCTGCGTGACCCTTCGGGGATTACAGGGGTGATGATATATTAAGTTTTACGTCAAATGGTCGGTTTTGATATAAACCCGATGTACATACATATATAAACAACCCCGGGTGTTTGGCCTTAAAAAGTTAATATCTTCTATTAAAGCCAGGACAATTAATTACCTAAACAAATTGACTACCTTAATAGTCCGTATGTTCAAACCGCAACTGACATTCTTTGACAGTCATATAAAATGGTTATAAAACAGCAAATCGGCAATTTGGTAAAAAAATAACTTCCCTGGTTGCACATGGGGGGACATTCTTTTACCACGTGTGGTTTTTAGACCAATTTTATATCCCCTCCTCCCCCTTGGAGGTACGTCGTGTTTTGGGCCACCAGTCCTACTCCCTCCCAGCATCACGTGTATTTTAATTATTGAAAAACTGATAGTATTAGAATCTGATTTAAAAATAACTAAAAAATAACGCTTGCTCGGGTTTTTAGACAAAAATTGTTTGAAGTGAAAACTTCTTTAGCCGCTTTGAGCGATTTTTGGTAGGGGAACAACTATAGGTTCGCGCCATCGATGACCTCGACATGCTCGTGACGTATTGCGCCAGATTAGCGACGTTTCGGTCTGTGTACTGTGTGTTCTTCCATTGTTAAAGTAATTCCAATGTTTTGAGTTTTCACTTGTCGGCAGGCCTTAAAACTGCGTCTGTTTTTTAATTCATTTTTGGTAAAACATATTTTACGCGTCAGACATTTAAGAGCGTTTACACCTTACTGCATTTCATACAAACTTTCAAGTCCTTTTTTTCCGTAATGACTGAACCGATTTTAATGAAACTTAAAACTCATAAGCAGGATACATAGGTCGAAAAAGTTACTAAAAACATTTTCAAAATGTCTTTAAAAAAAAAGATAATAGGAAATTTCTGTTTCTATAGATAATTTATATTAAATCTTATTTAGCTGTAACACTATTTTTCGACTGTACCTTTTTAGACCTTTGTATCCTGCTTATGCGTATGAAGTTTCATTAAAATCGGTTCAGTTATTTCGGAAAATAAAGGACTTGAAAGTTTGTATGAAATGTCGTAAGGTGTAAACGCTCTTAAATTCATTTTAGTACCACGAAAAAAATGCACGTGATTGTCACTTTATACCCCCCTCGCGATTTATTTCTGACCCCTCCCCCTTTTCAAATCTCGTGTGATTAAAAGGAAGACCCCATACGTATAGTCAATGGTAATATTAACCATTATGTTATCCTCAAGGTACTATTGGCAAAAAAAATATCTTGTCATTTATAAAACAAAATCCCGTGAACAAAGTCCGTCATCTGCACGCGTAGCATAACCACTGTAGAAATGAGTTTTGTCTACGGAAGAATCGACATAATTACAGATAAACACTGACAATGTGTCACTTTGTCGATTCTTCCGTCGACATAGCCCGTTTCTACGGCAGTCATGCTACGCGTGCTGTTAATAAGCGTTTCTATAGCGTCGGGCGCTGCAAGCAAGAATAGTCCTTATCCTTACGGTCGTCAGAATCATTTTTGGCGTTAGTAGTATGATCAATGGTCATGGTAAAAAATCTTTAATAGATTTTCAACTTTATCGTTAAAGGATTAGGTTCAAAGTTGGTTCGGAAAATTTTACAGTTTTAGGTAGCTTGATATGCTGGTCTGTACATAGATCAGGGTCATATTCCTAAGGTTATGTTAAGTTACTCAATGCGGACTCGGGGCGGCGAAGCCATCCGGCGTTCTTGACGCAGTTTCAAGAATTCAGATCTGGCTATCCTGTTGGTGACAGAAAATAATAATGTATTAGTTGACAAGCTACGGAGATATTTTTGTATTATTTATTTGACAAAACATGTACGCCCAGCGACCAATCATTCTATAAAAAACCAGTTTATGCGGATCTCTCATTGTATTGGAAATCAATACAAAGCGAGGACATGTTATACTCGAAATGTATAGCTTTATGTATCGCTGTGTCTACAACAAAACAGACAAATCCAAGCTATTGCACAATTAAAAGAAACATAGTTAATAATAAGGAATGATAAAAATATTAAATGAAATTTATAAGAAAAAGTCTTCTTTCGTGCATCCTCTCACAGAACAAGCATAAGAAAAGTCATCTTTCGTTCATCCTCCCACAGAAACTCAAACATCCGCATTATATCCTATTCATGGATGAGTGAGACACCTTTGCCCAATGTTGGGACAGTTTTATTTTATTATTGTAATACCATCCCATACCGTCTCATAACTGGGAGAAGACTCTCCATTTCTTCCATTTCTCATGGCTATTGAAAGACAGTGCCGACCAAGAAAGAAAAGTTCCATTTCAACTTGCATTAAATCAGCAGTACCTAATATGAAAAATAATAAACCTTACTGTGTAAACGTACATTGGTATCTACATGTGCTACAGAGTTCACAGACGGTCGACCACGTTTCAACCTTATACCTAGGGCATAAGGGTTAAAGTGGCAGACCGTTCAGTAAACTCGGTAGTACCCAATCGTTTCATTCCACCACTGTACATACTAACCTTAGTAAAAGGAAGAGCGCCATGAAGTTGCACGAGATGAGCATGTAGAACACGTGCGTCCACGAGTGGCTGGAGACCACGCCGGCCAGCATAGGGCCTATGGCAGCTCCTGTACAAGACAGTAATAGGCATCATGACTGGGTAAAGAAAACCAAATTCTATTTTATCCTTCTGTCAGGTAATGCAAACATATTAGAGACGTATTTTTGATTTATCATACAAACAAAAAAATAACTTAGTTAAAACGCATTAAAGTTGGAGAGTGGGGGCTCCCTACGTCACAACTAGGTATAAAATTTACTCAATCGTGACGTCATGTACCATTTCAACTCAATAAATCTCCGTAATTTTTTGATTACGTGATTTTTTTTAAATACCTGTCCAAAGCTTTATAATAATCCACCTGATAGACAACACAATAAAAATAAGTCATCATCGCTATTGTAAAAGCAGTGATAGCCCGTGTGACCGTCGGACTGCCATAACCTCTGATTTTTCGGATACATGTGCGTTTTGCATAATTATCACTTGCTTCAGTGAAGGAAAACATCGTGAGGAAACCAGCATGCCTGAGAGATATTTTTCGACGGCATGTTAAAAACTTTGACACCAGGCCCCTTATTCACAAACGCTCGGTTTCGATTTCGATTCGGAAAGTCGTATGTCTCTCGCTCGCTTTCGTAATGCCAAAACAAGATAGACATACGACTTATCGAATCGAAATCGAAACCGAGCGTTTGTGAATACGGGGGCAGGTTAGGCACTAACCACACCATAAAGAATGAAGATTGTATAAATGACTTATACTTGGACAAACAAATAACTTATCACAATGTCCAGAAATTGAGTTCAAAATCACATTCAAACTTGTGTGATAGTGTTCATCAGTTTTCACATGATAAAATTGTCATTTTCTGTCACTTCTCAAAACTATATGATATGTGACCTCTCAAAAGCGTTCGAATGCGTTGACCACAATACACTGATCTGTAACCTACACAACTAAGGAATACGTAGCAAAGCTGCTGATCTCTTTCTTTCCCATTTATAAATATGTTTAATGTTTCATAAAATATATTAAACATAACGGGGTAACGACCTTCGGGTCTCTAGTCAAAATGGGTTCTTCAAGGGTCCATTCTCTGCCCTTTCCTATTTCTAGTTTATATTAATGACCTCTTTCCTTACATGATGGCTTACTTATAGGTTTCGTTCATCTTAAAACAAATTGATAAGATACGGATGTCTCTTGCCAAAAAGAGGCGACTAACTTACGTCTAACTTACTAATTATAATTAACTCACCGACACTCCCAGTGCCGTCAATGATAGCAGTGACAGTAGCCAACGCTTTGCTGTTGCCCGCCAGACTACTGTGCGTGCCAAGCTCCGCGCTGACAGCTGTCGTGATGAGCGCGTAGGGACCGTTCACCATCATGCCCGTCACGATCAGGAGCGCTACGTTCAGGAGGTAGGAGGACGCGCCCCAGCACTGGTATATGAAGAGCTGCGGGGGACAAAGTAGAAGATTGAAAATGGTGGCAAGTTGCAATAAGAGTTGTTTTATTTTTTAATACAAATTATTTTATTTCACATAAGTCTCTATAGGCAGCTTATTAATATTCTTTGATTTTAAACCCCATGGATTTTGAAATTAAAAGTGGTTGCTAGTCTTTGAGATCCTTATGAACCTACTAACACATACGATAAAGACCGATCTGGCTGTTCGGCGGGGGGGTCTTATATAAATTTAGTCATCGCCCTTTTCCCAATCAAACTTGAACCTAATTCTTTAACGATAAAGTTGTAAATGTATTGTCAGATTGTTGTAGCTAGATATGCCATCGATAGTACCATGTATAGTACTGACCATGGGCGCGCAGAGGGCGTAGAAGGCGACGCAGACGAGCGCGGGGCAGGCGGTGCAGTCCGCCACCAGCCCCGCCAGGATGGCGCCCGACACGCCGCCCACGTCGAACACCGTGCTCAGCTCGCCCGACTGCCGCGCCGACAGCTCCGCTATGCCCGGGGACAACGTAACGTTACATCAAGCTTTAAGCCCTGAAGGGTTACAAGCCCGCCACACTGTTCCCAAACCGCTGCAAGTCGTGTGCTTCAGAATCAACAGTGGCGACCACCAGACAAGCACCTAGACAATGAAGCTCAACGAAGTCCCAGAGAAACAATTTAACTGTCCCCCGAAGGGTTAGTCAGAGGTGTACGTAATAGTACACCCACATTTCACCTGTTACGTTTAAGTTCCATGTAATAGGGGGCGAGAATATTGCCATCTTCCGTGGACGAATCCAGACTCCGTGGCTGCTAGTAAGAAATTCCTGATGGAAAAACCCAATAACAATTTACGCGATCCGGGAATTGATCCCAGGACTTCATGGTCAGCAGTCGTAATTGCCAGCACTAGACCAACGAGGCAGGCAAAATAACAAATAACTGAGTAAGTGTGGAGAACGATTATGTGGCTAGGAAGGGGGAGACTACTGACATGACTACAACAGAAGATATGCTACGCCGACTCCAGATAAGTTGGTTTAAGGTGAAAACGCGCGAAATTCAAATTTTCTTACGTTTTTTGCGACTTGATTCGCGACCGAAACACGTATGTCTACTTACAGGATTAAAATCATTTATACAACCCTCTAAGTACATTTCATCATCATCATTTCAGCCGAAAGACGTCCACGGCTGGACATAGGCCTCCCCCAAGAAGGGGGATTTTGCCATAATCGCCACGCTTGGCAGGCGGGTTGGCGATCGCAGTACGGTTGTTACAAAAGCACAGAGAACGCTGCTGCCCATTCTCTGGCAAGTCCCTTAGTCGCCTCTTACGACACCCACGCGAAGATATGGGATGGTGTTATTCTTTACGTCCGACACCATACAGAATATATATATTTGTATACCGCGGTAAAAATAACATAATCTAAACTTACGTAAAGTAAATCTGATGTAACTCGGCAACCAATACAGGAAGGTGTAGCTGACGAGCTTCGCGAAGAAGAGCGAGAGGGAGAACTCCAGCACGCCTGGGATAGAGAGAGCGCGCGACAGTGACACCGCGCTCTCGGGGGGCGGGCGCAGCAGGGACGTGCGCTCTGTCGCCTCGTCTTGTTGTGACTGATATGACATAATCTTTACATAGTATATAACAAAGTCGCTTCCCGCCGTCTGTACGCTTAGATCTATTAAACTACGCAACCGATTTTGATGCGGGTTTCATCAACAATACAATGTGTTGTTTTGCATTCTCGTCAAATTCAAGGAGGTAATTATGCTAATGATTCTCGACCCAAATCAACAATCAAATAGGTAGGTGTTTTTTTTTTTTTTCTTATTTACGGAAATCCGTAAGTGTAAACCAGCCGTATTAAAACGCGGCCCGTCTGTTACCGCGCTTACACGCACACAAAGAAACGCTAACAATACATACACAACGCAAACGCAACGAACATACGATAATTTCATAGGTACCTATTCCCTACCACGCACCGCGGCGCGGGTGTGCGGGTATGCCAGCGGGGTGCGCGGGCGCACTCTGTCGCTCGCGCGCCTATCCACCCCCCGCCGTCCCGGAACCAAATAGTGTGCTTAATGTCGCCGACGCGTGCACGCGCGTTGCGAATTCCGCTCCTAGGTACATCGTTGAGACGTAGGTGCAAAGTGCAAGATGACGGACAATTACTCAAACGTCGAGTTGGTAGAGATGGTCCGCACGTATGCCATCAGTGGAGACAGCCTACGTGGAGCAGTACGGTGTTTCCCCTCAATATGGTCGGCATGTACGCGAGTACTTAACCGAAAAGTTTGGTGACCATTGGATGGGTCGCGGAGGACCTGTGGCCTGGCCCGTTCTCCGGACCTGACGTTTCTAAACTTTTATTTGTGGGGAGACGTTAAAAGGTTAGTTTACTCGGAGAAAGTGGCAAGTGTTACAGAATTACGTGAAAAGATAATTAGTGCTTTCGACACTTTAAAAAGGAATGTGATAGTGCTACGTAAGCTGAAGGAAAACCAGCTACGTCGTTGTCGACTGTGCCAAGAATGTGGTGGTGGCAACTTTGAACATACCTCCGGATAACTTAAGTAGGTAATTTATTTATTTGTACATAGACTATCATTTTGTAAATACGTTGTTAGCTTAATCAATTTTATTAGAGTAAATAAGTTGATTTCAAATTTTTAACTACGCCAATAATACCTAACAGTCGAAAGTATTTCTACATACCTACTTAGCTAGCACATCTTTCCAATTCCAACAAACGTAAAAAACAATTTTAGATTTAGTAAATTGGTACACCAACTAAGGTACTAACCACCAATAAATTCAATCCACAAATAAAAACAAAATCATTACGAAAACTTTAGGCTGAATTTACCTACGTACAATGTTCAGAGTGTTAGTGTAGATAGCAATAAAGCAAAACTAACATTTTATTAATCATCTGATAACTACCGAACTTAGGTAAGTACAGGTCAGTGAACTTTTCTTTGGCACACTAGTATTGTTGTCGTTAGTAAGATTTCCGTATTCCAATGATGCTTAAAAATTAGTTTAGTATCAAGCGAAATTTATGACAATAATGTAGGTGATTTTCGAAATAAAATTAGGCAAAATTGCTAGGTACCGGTCGCCGTAGGTCATCGCACGGTCGCAACACTGTTGCATTTCGTAGGTAAGCGTCGACTGTCGACTCTCACGCACACAGAGCAGCTGCATTGTCGCTGTGTGCGTAGTTGGGTGATTCTGTTTTAAGTGTTTTGGATCAAGGGTTTTATTCTGAAATACTGTTAAATTTCAACAATAAAAAAAAGCAACGCTTATTAATTATAGACCGGTACCGACCTTTAAATTGATTATTTATGTGTTTTATGACAACCTCCTGAAAGACGAGGATGCAAAACAACACATTGTATACAGAAATGATTCAAGAGGAAGGTTTATATGTATAATTTATCCGTGATTGTGAGACTCACACCTACCCTAGTTTGACGTCACAAATTTTGCAATTTAATAAGTAGGTATATACTTACTTGTGCTGCATTAGACGAATGTCTATTCGGTCGCAAACTTGCCGACTGGAAATAAAAACAAATACTTATTATTTAATAACCGCTCAATAAAGGTTAAAACTTGCCCAAAATTACTTTATAAATGTGTACAGTTAAATCAGAAAAGGTATACGCTTCGATAATGTTCGTTTTTTTCTGAATAAATGAAAAAAAGTCTTAATTTGCCTCGCACTGGACAAAGGAAAATGGTTCAACCTATTATATGTATATAAAAATGATTCGCAGAAAATAATGTACTATGTACTACGCGCATAGCTCCGAACTACTATACCGAATTGTTTTTTTTTTGTGTTCGTTATTGTCGGGACAAGGTTTGTATATAAGTTTAGGGTAGGTAGGGTAGGGGAGGGTAGGTAGGTAAGTAGGTAGGTAGGTAAGTAGATTGGTAGGAAAAAGTGCACATGTAATTGCACGTTCGTATGAAGTTTTCTCTCTGTTACGTTCAATACTCATCCCACAGATCGTCATATGTTCCTTAAAGGGTTTTGGAATTGCAGAGTTCTGAATCTATTATTTTATAAGCATGGTGATACAAAAAGGAAAAGTACTTCCACTATTTCATCAGCTCTAAATTAAATCACACCTTCCGTTCATATTTCTGAAGTTAGACGGTGACGTTTGACAAACGGTTGAATGGAAGAAAAAAACGTGTTGCGTCTACTCCAAGTAACATGTGACAAGGGCAGCAACACGATGATGATGATTTCTGAAGTTAAACGACAATTACCGAAGCGCAAACTTTTCCCGGCATATCAGTATTTGGACTTTTAGTTGAGTGTGTTTCTGAACTGAAATACTGGAATATTCAGCTGCACTCGGTTAGACCGAAACCCGACCCCAACATAGTTGGGAAAAGGCTGAGCAGAAATTGGGTTTGTTTCTGAACCCATTGATTACTTACTAGATCGCTCACACTGACGGATGACGGGTCGCGGCCCCGCCTTTTCAAAGAAAAGGCTTTTATGAAAAGTATTTACTAACGCTATATTGGATTTAGCAGCTTCGCCGTTGCAGTCTGCGGACAAATTAGTGTTGTCTCCTACAGAACTTAAGCTTTAACACCGAAGACCTGGTTACCGGGTTTTATACCGATACTCATCACATCTGCTTGATTTAAACGATTTCTTACCTGATTACCTACCCATGATGACTGATTTATTAATTCAGAAATACATTCTAAGCTTACAGTTTTTACCAAACCGCTTAAATGCTAAAAAATAATCATATTACACGCTCATAGCATCTAATAATCACAATAATTCAGAAAGCAAGCGATGACGATGACTCATGACGGGTGACGCGCCATCATCATTATCTGAGCGCGTTGACATGCGGGATGGCTGTCAGAGCGATTGGTACTAACGACTGATGGCGGTCAGAGCCATTGGTACCAACGACTGGCGGGATGCCTGTCAGAGCGATTGGTACCAACCACTGGCGGGATGGCTGTCAGAGCGATTGGTCCAAACGATTACTCCAACGATAGCTTACCTGATCCCCCACGATGACGGATGAGGCGTCGTCATCATCCGCCTCGTCCTCCTCGTCCGAGCGCGTTGATTGTCGGGATGGCTGTGAGTGATGGAGTCATACATGAATGTTTATGGCACCGTTTACTTGAGTATAGTGGGTTTTTGTTATAAGTAATGTAATACCTATGTAAAAGAGTGACCACCCTTAACGACGGGGAATTGGGCATGACTAGATTAGCAACAGCAGGGCCGCCAATAAAAGTGAAAAAGACTTCATTTCGGCTTCGTTTCAGTTCCGATTTGGCTGAGGTCTCATTAGTGCGTTGCATTGCTTTGTTGCAACGGATCAACTCATTGTATGCCACACCTGCGATGCGACGAGACGTATGACGTCGTAACGCAAGAGGGCGACGCACGCCATCGCAGTCGTGTACCCATGTTTAGTTTGCCCTCTACCGTCTTCGTACCGCAGCCGAGACAGTGCAGCGCATCAGCCTCCCCCTGCTTCGTCTTTCCTCCGTGCATCCGTTGAAACACTGCGTGCGACGAGGCAACGCATAATTTGGCATGACACTAAAAAACATGTAAAACGACCCAGCTTCGACGCAACGTAACGCACTAATGTGGCCTCAGCCAATGCGGCAAATGAGGTCATAAGTGATGGGCTTAAGCTAATTCAGTGTTGATAAGTGTAGGAACTCCTTAATGTTTCAGGCGTTCTTGTTATAATTATTGAAGTAACAAAAAGGGTGATTAAAATGTATGTTTACTGTTCCTGCTTTAAAAGCATTCAAACTAATTAATTTTTCTAAAAGTGATTAATTCAAACAGTTAGTATTTATGCAAGGTAACTAAAAAGGTTGATTCAAACAATTGTCTTCTTACCGAATGCCGACTATTGACAGCAGCCCCCAGGCCCACAAGCCTGGGGTCGGGGGCTAAGAACAGCCACACGACGGCCCCCACAGCCCCCATCACCAGCCCGGGGTAGATGAACGAGAGGGCCCAGTCAGAGTCCACGTATTCCGCTGCCATTATTGTACCTGAAGCCAGCATTAACAGACTTATTATACGTACATATGAGCGGCACTATAAAAAGTACTGCAGCAACATAGAACAAAAAGTACTACAGCGCCATCTATGACACGCATGTAGAAATAAAATCAAGCAGCAGCACAGCTCGTCCTTGGCAAACGTTGTTCACCTAAAATATCGATTCGTGCGGCTGTTGATTTCGTCACGAGCCCCAGGTACAGCAGCCAGAAAATCTGTCAGTAGGTGTAACAAGCGGTAAGGCACGGCAACAACCACCCTCATCTTTCTCTCCTTCTCCCATGTTACTTGTGGTTGGCGCAACACGTTTTTGTTCCATCCTCCTCTATCATCCGTCACACTATCATTTACTCTTTTTTCTTTTCCATCATTCCTCACACATTCCATCCATCGTTTCGGCAACAACCTAATATACCGGTAATTAAAAAAATAATTGCCCACAGCTGGGCAAACTTACCCAATATATTTCCCAGTGAAGTGTGAGAGTTCCATATGCCAAAGATAAGTCCTTTCTTGCTGTTGCCGAACCATTTGCCCACTATAGCGACCGTGCCTGGCCATCCAGTGGTCTGGGCTATACCTGCCCCTGCCTGGAAAGTGGGCAAAACCATTACTTTTCCTCAATTCACAAAGACCTTTGCGTCGAAACTAAAAAGTATCAAGGTATACACATTCACATCATACAGGTAAACTAGAAAATGTATGCGCTTCAGAAACTTTCGTGTTTCTGAATTAGTACGAAAGTTGCTTAACAGAGACACACCTCACAGAGGCAAAGGTTCTTAGTTAAACCAATAAATGTTTTGAAGTGCCCGGGAGTTTGTATGACGTGTTCTCTGTTGGGTTACCTACTCAGATCGTACTCTGTCGTTCTAAAAGTACTTTGTAATTACGTTGAGTTGTTAAGGTGGAAGCGACAGGGGCCGCAAAATTCAAATGTTCTTACGTTTTTTGCAATCTGTCGGTCAGTGTCAGTTTATATTCTAGCTACATGAAGGGTCCACACCTTATACGTTAGTACTAACCTGCACCAACAAATAGTATGATATGTTATGTATTTTGTAGGTCCGTCCTAAGCCGAAGAGATAACAGAAGATGGCGGAGATCAGCATCCCTAGTGACAAGAAGTATCGGAGGTCCACCCTCTCTGCTATCATACCTGGAACATAACATCACGACATTCATACCCGAAGGCTTAGACAGAGTACACCCACTTTCAGCCACATAGGGAGCCAACAAATTTTATTTATTTATTTATAACCAACTTGTATTTATACCACACATGCTTACAAGTTTTTGGTTAAATATTAAAACAAAGTAAAAAAAATTACATATAAACCAGTCAGAATAAAAAAAAAATGTTAACAATTAGAATAAATTCTTCTTATATACAATTACGCTCTGTATGGTGTCGGACGTAAAGAATAGCAACATCCCATATCTTCCCGTGGGTGTCGTAAGAAGCGACTAAGGGACTTGCCAGAGAATGGGCAGCAGCGTTCTCTGTGCTTTTGTAACAACAGTACTGCGATCGCCAACCCGCCTGCCAATCGTGGCGATTATGGCAAAACCCCCCAAAATGTCTATGTGGTGTTGCGGCCTATGTCCAGCAGTGGACGTCTTTTGGGCTGAAACGATGATGATGATATACAATTAAACATATAATAATATATAGAATCATGTGCATTAAATACACATCACAGCACGCGAACCGTAATCTGCATTTGGTAAATCATGAGCCTGCCTTTTCCAACTAAGTAGGGGTCGGGTTCTAGTCTAATGCAGCTTTTGGCTTCTGACTACTCGTAACGACTGTCAAAGATCTATAAATGTCAGCCAGAACCAACGGCTATCCAAGGCATAACGGAAACTCGGTATTTCGGTACTTTCTCAAAGTCATCAGGAATGAAAAGCGACCAATCGGCGACCAGACCAAACATTTCTCCCAAAGGTTCCAGCAGAAAGTAACAAACACCTGGTGCCTTGTACACGAAACTGTTTTGATAGTATTCTCCCCATTGCACTCTAACTCAATTTTGAGCCTTGTTATACTATATATTGCAAGGTCAAAGGCCAGTCATAGGTCATACGTTCGAACTCAAACTCAAAGCATTTATTTCAATTAGACCATTACAGGAACTTATGAAAGTAAAAAAAAAACAGAACAGAACGCAAAGCTACAATCCCACACAAGGCATAATAACTTGTGAAAGTACTGTAGTTGCCCATTCCAAGCGTAAAGCGTAGATCTCTATGGAGAAGAATGGGCAAAAAAGACACGCGCCTCTGATTTTTCGGATTCATGTGCGTATTGTATAATTATCACTTGCTTTGGTTAATGAAAACATCGTGAGGAAACCAGCATGCCTGAGAGATATTGCTCGACGGCATGTAAAGCCAAGTCGGACGCCCATGTGCGGCATAAAATCTCAGACAACAGGCCCCCTATTCACAAACGCTCTGATTCGATTTCGATTCGATAATTCGTATGTCTATGTTAAGCTGTTGGTCCCGGCTGTCATTTGTAGATCTTTAACAGTCGTTACGAGTAGTTAGAAACTAAAAAGTCTGACATCCAGTCTTACCAAGGGGTATCGTATTACCCAGTTACTTGGTTGTGGAGGTCAGATAGGCAGTCGCTTCATGTAAAATACTGGTACTCGGCTGCATCCAGTTAGACTGGAAGCCGACCCCAAGATAGTTTGGGAAAACGCTAGGCAGGTGATGATCAAGTCGTATGTCTATCTTGTTTTGGCATTACGAAAGCGAGCGAGATAGACATACGACTTTCCGAATCGAAATCGAATACGAGTGCTTGTGAATACGGGGGCAGTTTAGACATTAACCACACGATAAAAGAAGGTAAACTTAATTATGACGTCAATTAATTACTATAAAAACACACACATTCATTTAAACAGCTGCAAACCATGTAAATATGTGTCTCAACGAGCAATCGAACCGACGACCTTCACAGTCGAGGGCGTATACGATGCATCTACACAGATGGCCATGCATTCTTTTACGAGTAAATATTTGCGAATTATTTATTAATTAGTACCTTATTAACGGTTACCTAATAAATGTTTCTGTATGGTGTCGGACGTTAAGAATAGCACCATCCCATATCTTCCCGTGGGTGTCGTATGAGGCGACTAAGGGATTTGCCAGAGAATGGGCAGCAGCGTTCTCTGAGCTTTTGTAACAACCGTACTGCGATCGCCAACCCGCCTGCCAAGCGTGGCGATTATGGCAAAACCCCCCTTATGTCAATGTGGCGTTGGGGGAGGCCTATGTCCAGCAGCGGACCTCTTTCGGCTGAAATGATGATGATGATGATGATGACCTAATTAACGAGTAAAAGCTAGAAGGTAGGCCATTGCTATGACCTTTGAAAGTCTTTGGCCGAAAACTAAACGGTCTTCTTTTTTTAATGTGCTGTTATGCCTCTCCTGGTGTCAGACTTCCTATGCCACCCGTGGGCCTCTGACTTGGCTTTACCTGCCGTCGAGAAATATCTCTCAGGCATGCTGGTTTCCTCACGATGCTTTCCTTTACCGAAGCAAGTGATAATTATACAATACGCGCATGAATCCGAAAAATCAGAGGTTCGTGTCGTGGCTCCGAACTTGAGACCTCTACTATTAGGCTCACACCACTAGACTATCACTACTCACAACTGCGACGTGGTTCAAAATTTGCAGCCCTCATCTCGTGAGGTATAAACTACCCCCGTTACGTCTTCGACCAGCCTTTTCGGGTCCAGTGTGATGGGGTGCACAGATGTTCTGTCTGAATCTAGATATGTTTAGAGGACACATCACCACGCTCCTATGCCTACATCCTCATCCTGGTTTTATCTACGTGGCAACTCGTGTTCCTTTAGTTAAACGGTTGTAATATTTGCCATCATGCGGAAGCGCTATGCATCACTTATGAAGCGCATGCGGGGCAGCTCGAACAGCCTTCTGAGCGTGTTCGCGGGCCGCTGGGACTCGCCGATGTGGCGGCACTGGATGTGACTACAAACTGGATGGTCGCATCCAGGGTTTGGTAAAACTGGCACTCCTGTGCGGTGCTTGATATCTGTGGCTTTGATTTTGTATGTACAGTCAACTAATTGGGTATCGGACCCCCGTAAGGACTATCCTTGCTTCCAGCGTTAAAACAGTTAAAATCTTTCTATTCCTTTGTCCCTTTTTTAGTTTTATTCGTATTGGTCGAAAAACGGTGGACATCTGGGGTCATTAACAGAGACAAAGATTTTTTTTTTAAACAAGACGTTTTTAAAAAGAGGTTATTGGTCCGCAAACTATTTGTGCGGAGTTGCGGACCAATAGCAGTAAGGGTGTTAAACAGATGTGGTATTCGTGTGCACGGGATTTGGTTTGAAAAGTGTACCTATTGCCACTTTTGCGATAGTACTTACTAACAAGAGCTTTATAAGGTTTTTGGTGTTACTGTATATGGACTACGTCTGAATTAAATGTCTTAATATATTATATGATTAGTCTTACCTGACACAAACATGGCTCCCGCGTATGAGAACAGGAAGGCCGAGTCGAGAGCGCCGAGCAACGTGTTCGCGTCGTTCGTATCTGTAACGAGCGAGTGTAACGTGTTACATGGTGTTCTTCTATTGCTACTATAAGATAAGGTCACATAAGATTGGTTAGTGAAACGCAAAGATGCTATAAAACAATATTGAAAAAAAATGACTTCCAAAACCAACAGTTCAAAAGTGGAAAATAACTTTACTTTCGGACGTCGTCGGTGACTTTTGTTCATTTCATTATTTTATCACATGTCCTCGAATTTTTAGTTCTAGGACATGCCGGTTTCCTCACGATGTCTTCCTTCACCGTTTTTGAGAGCAACGTTGATGAAATAAATTACACAAAGTAATGCGCCTGCCTGAGTTCGAACCCACGGCTTACTGCTCGTAAGTCGGAGCTGCCACTACTGGGCCACCGCTGCTCTCACACAGTACAGTCTTAGTCTCCTTCCTTTTATTAATTTCTCCTTCCTTTACATCTCTTTTATGTAGAAATAACAAAGTTCTTCAGGTATACTCACTAAAAGGTGCCCAGTTACACCACTGGTCATCGTTAGGGTCGGTCCCGGGCGGCGGGACGAGTGCCGAGCAGTTCTGGTGCAGGACCGACTTCACCACGGAGATCGGCTTTCTTGTCAGGTGGTAGGTCATGTAGGTGAAGAATGTCAGCATCAGCACTGAGGCTTGGTACCTGTCAACAAATGAGGAACAGGAATCAGAACCGATTTATAAGCTCGTGCTCGAGTTCGTTTATAAGCTCGTGGCGAAATAATAACAGCCGCTAGGTTTGATATTCAGGTTAAACCGCGCTTGCCTAGATTGGTCTGTGGATGGTTGATCACCCATTACACACCGAGTTTCCTCCGTGCCTCGGAAAGCACGTCAAACCGGTGGTCTCATCAGTTATTTCTAAATCTGCCAACCAGTGTTCTCTAAGGGTGTAGTATTACCCAGTGCTAACTGGGTTGTGAAGGTGAGGTAGCCAGTCGCTCCATGTAAAACACTAATTTTCAGCCGCATCCGATGAGACTGGAAGCCGACCCCAACATAATTGGGAAACGGCTAAGCAGATGATGACATATTCTTGGTCAACTGACATGAGGACTACGCAGATAATTGTCTGAGATGGTCTTTTGAAGAAAGAACCATACAGATTCGAGTGGACCTGACCAGTCAACAACGAAGTGTCCAAGACACGACGAACAATACCAAAGATAGGACATTTGTGTTAGTCGCTTATACCAAAACTTCCAGAAAAAAACAAAACAAACAAACAAAAATTTATAAGCTGTTGGTCGAAGGATGGTAGTTCCGAACTCAGGTAAAGTCCGGAATCAAGTTTTTCTAACTTAACATCTGTTGCTGGGCAGTTTGTTCCACCACTTCTGCTAACCAATCCAGAGAGTGGTGAGGGGTGGGTGTCTTGAGGAATTGTCAGTTATTTCGGGAATTTGGGGCCCTCTTGGATCGTGGGGCCCAGGCCACCTGCCCAGTGGAAAAGATGGCCCTGACTAGACCTATAAATCACGTTCATCGATGGACCACCATGTTTTGATACGATAACATAAGCTGTTCGCAATCTAGTTCCATTTCAATTGAATCCAAGCTCACATATTTACAAACTTGGAGTGTTCAAATATAAACATTTGTACAAAGAAGTGTGCCAGATACGAGCCAAACACTTGGTTACTATTTGATTTGGTCGTGAGCTGATTAAGACAACGGCCACTTAGGTGGATACAAGTTTACGTAAAAGGCACTGTTACATATTTTAATCCGATACCTTGTTAAGCAAAACTGGCTTTACAAGTAATCTCAACTAATATTATAAAGAGGAAAGATTTGATTGTTTGTTTGCATTGAATAGGCTCCGAATCTACTGGTCCGATTTGAAAAATTCTTTCAGTGTTAGATAGCCCATTTATCAAGGAAGGCTATAGGCTATATATCATCACGCTACGGCCAATAGGAGTGGAGGAGCAATGAAAAATGTTGAACTTTTAAAGAAACTTTCATACTGTTTTAAGCTTTCATGGTTCATACATAAGAACCATGAAAGCTTAAAACAGTATGAAAGTTTCTTTAAAAGTTCAGAATTCCTTTAAAAACGAGAAAATGTGACGCAAACGAAGTTGCACCGGACAGCTAGTCGGTCTATAAAGTTACGATGCTATGTCTCATCTACACTCCTCACTCCCAGTGAAGTTCAAAGTTGAAACTCTTGGTGATTGGATATGCCAGTTTTTGTATCGTTTTGAGATGTTTTTCTATGACCTCTAGTGTTAGGAACCCATCTGCAACCACCGTAATGCCGAGAGGAGGAGTAAGGAGTACCTATCTGGCTGAGAATGAATAAATACTCTTGTGCTGGTCCTTTTACATCTTTATACCACTGCTCTACAGACTTTCTTAAACATAACTTGCCTACTTGAAATAAATAATTTGATTTACCTATAAAATCGTGGGCCTTTTTCGTGGTAGAGTGAGTTATACTTAGATGTGTAAGATTTTGAAATGTTACGTCACGAAATTTAGGACCCCTAGACGAAATGTGCCATTCACACACCCCCCCCCCCTCTTAACATGGTGACGTAATTTATAAATATTACTTCCGCCCAGATTCAGTCCAATTAACTTGAAAATAAATGTTTTATTATTTTACAGCCGCAGATAAAATAAGACAATATTCTCCTATATTGTGTAACCAAATATCTAAC
This sequence comes from Cerastis rubricosa, assembly GCA_949152445.1. Classification (NCBI taxonomy): domain Eukaryota; kingdom Metazoa; phylum Arthropoda; class Insecta; order Lepidoptera; family Noctuidae; genus Cerastis; species Cerastis rubricosa. The sequence goes on from OX424552.1 coordinate 12,279,545, forward strand.
GAAATTAGTAGTAAGTACCTCATCAATACTCATCATCTGCCTAGCCTTTTTCCAAACTATCTTGGGGTCGGCTTCCAGTCTAACCAGGTACAGCTGAGTACCAGTATTTTACATGAAGCGACTACCTATCTGACCTCCATAACCCAGTAACTGGGTAATACGATACCCCTTGGTAAGACGACGTCAGACTTTTGGCTTCTGACTACTCATAACGACTTTCAAAGATCTACAAATGACAACCGGGACCAACGGCTTAACGTGCTTTCCGAGGCACGGAGGAAACTCGGTATTTAATTATTGCCACCCATCCACGGACCAAACTCGGCAAGCACGGCTTAAACTTAAAGATCGACTCGAGCGGCGGTTATAATTTAGCCACGAACTCCTCAATGAGTAGTAAGTAATTGGGGAAATAAAAGACAGTAGGTCAAGCCATTTACCACCGAAAGGTGATAGCGTAATTGTTTATATCATTAATTTAACTATCCGTAACCACTAAGTAATTGCACGATACCACGACATAGTTAAATACAATGTAACTCTGAAGATAACGGTATTGGAACACATGATGATATCGTCAAACACGTGGCCGTGTTAAACATGGCTGCAATGCGTGTGTCTGGCGAGGGTCTGAACCCTGGGTACAACACTGGCAGATGGGTTGAGTATGTCGGCTCCATAACATATCGTACCCCAAGACATATAGGAATAGGTGCCTTGCAGGCAAGGCGTGCCGGACGCCTGTCAGTTGTCTTGCAACTGGTCATCTCTTAGCAGCCACGGTTTATTTTTGAATTGTTGATTTAAACATTTACTCTGGACGCTCTTAACTTGCACGTCTTTCTACATCGTTCTCACATATTTGCCAACATTAATGATGTGACCAAGATTTCGTAACAATATTCTGATTTAAAAGAGTGTCCATGGAGATCAACGCTTTGGAACGGACAACAACAGTACTTTCACAAGTTATCATGCTTTGTGATTGGGACTGTTGCTTCATCTTTTTGTTTTTGAAATTCAAAAGTGCCTGTAAAGGTCTATGTGCGAAAACATTACATTCAAAACTTAAATTAACTACTACACACGTAATACATACAAAATAAATATACATATAACATACTATATCATACTTATATATCATGTTGACAGGTAATGTTCTCTTATTCCTTTCTTGAACACGTCTAACGAAGGGCTATCCCGCAAGGAGTGTGGAAGTGAATTCCAAAGGCGCACAGCACGAACAGTAAATGATCCACCATACCGACATGAGGAGTGGGGAGGAAAACGAAGGAGAAGAGATGATGATGAGCGACAGGGTTTACCTCTAGGTACAAGATATTCGACGCGTTCCCGAAGATACGAAGGAGCTTTAGGGTTGTGAAGAACAGAAAAGAGAAAAAAAAGAGTGTGAGAATCACGACGCTGCCGAATAGGTAGCCACTTCAACTGCTTCCGAAATTCCGACACATGGTCGTACTTTCGAAGGCCGAAAATGAAGCGGATGCACAAAATCTGCAGAAAAATGCTTGTATGAGATAAATGCTTTGTGTTTGAGTATTTAGGCCACAACCAAATAAATGTTTGCAATAAGTTTATATTATATGATAGAACATAATTTAGGTATCAGAACATCACGCCTGTGCTCTCCGAAAAGGTAGGTAGAAGTGTTTAGTCCACCAAAATTAGGGATAACATTTAGTAGACACCTTAAACCAGTTTTTTTCACACCTAAATGAATATACAAGCTGCAAACAGACGCTTCATGAAGCCAGCAACCAAGCATTATGTACATCAAAGTAAGTAACTCTGCGCAAAATTATTGCAGGGAAACGACTTTTTTTTGGGGTGAAAAATCGCGTTTAACCGCATTCGGATGAATTTATTTGAATCGGAAATCACGTCAAGCCGTTGCACGTTGGTCCCGGCTGTCATTTGTAGATCTTTGACAGTCGTTCCGAGTAGTCAAAAGCCAAAGTTCTGACATCCAGTCTTACCAAGGGGTATCATATTACCCAGTTACTGGGTTGTGGAGGTCAGATAGGCAGTCGCTTCATGTAAAATACTGGAACTCAGCTGCATCCGATCAGACTGGAAGCCGACACCAAGGTAGTTAGGGAAAAGGCTAGGCAGATGATGAATTTGGATCGGATAAAAATCCGATACAAATTGGGAAAGTAATTTAATCTTAATTTCACGCAGACGAAGGTCGCATGCAACAGCTTGTTCCTAAATATAATTTTACTATTGGAAAAGCAACTTTCGGCGCTGAGCAATTACGTATTAATTTGAGCATTCGTTTGGGTATCGCCTAGTGCAAAGTGAAAACGGGCGTCCATCCCACACATGATATTAAAAATTATCTTTTAATGTTTTTTACATGTACCCATTACATATGAATTTGATAACATTCAATTTTTCATGTTTCTATAATTGATAAACATTTAACAAGTATTATAATCATTATTTTATGCAGGAACTTCCTATTATTTAGAAACATACGCACTTTTTATCTCAAAGATTAGAATAAAGTACCTAAATACAGCAAATGTTTCTACACAAGCAGTGGTCTGCTTGTCTCTTTGGTCAAGTGGCAAGCCCGACAGCTGAGCTTGTGGACCTGGGTTCCAGTCCCGGGTCGGGCAAACTGCTATTGGGTTTCTCCATCAGGAATTTCTCAGTGACGACCACGGAGTCCGGTTTCGTGCCTGGTTGATGGCAATACGCTCTCCCCCTTACATGGGACTTGACACAACTGGCGAAAAGTGGCTGGTGGTGGTTGTACACCTCTGCTTAAGCCTACAGGGATTACAGGAGTGATGTTATTGTTTTGTAATTAAGAAGGGTCTACAGAAATGTTTATTGAGGAGCTCGTGGCTAAATAATAACAGCCGCACGGGTCGATCTTTAAGGTTAAACCGTGCTTGCCGAGGTTAATCCGTGGATGGGTGACCATAATTATACCGAGTTTCCCCGTGCCTCGGAAAGCACGTTAAGCCGTTGGTCCCAGCTGTCATTTATAGGTCTTTGACAGTCGTTACGAGTAGTCAGAAGCCGAAAGTCTGACATCCAGTCTCACCAAAGGGTTTCATATTACCCAGTTACTGGGTTGTGGAGGTCAAATAGGCAGTCGCTTCATGTAAAATACTGGTACTCGGCTGCATCCGGTAAGACTGGAAGCCGACCCCAAGATAGTTTGGGAAAAGGCAGGCAGATGATGATGCTACAGAAACGTTTGGGCATATAATTCGGCACAGTTCGGCGGCATAAGTTTCTCTGTCTCTTTCCAAAGCCCGTTAAAGCCGCTTTTGCTGGTGTGTAGGCGCTGTACTCGGCAGCCAATCAAGGTATACAAAACCAGTTTACACGGATCTCTCATTGTGCGGGAAATCTCTACAAAGCGAGGCCATGTTATACTGGAACTGCAGAGCTTGTTGTTCCGCCGGCTGTACTGCCAACCAACCAGAACAGAGCCAAGGTGAGGTGATAACAATTAAATAACTTGTTTTTGATCGCGCAATTAACTTCGCTAGGTTATAAAAACTGTTACTTACGGCTTTTATGGTTGACGCAGTAATTGTTTTAACAGTTTTGATAACAATTCCTAGTAAATTGAAAGTTCAAAGGTTGAAACTATCTGACTGCCTCGTTGATCATCATCATCAGCCTATAATGTTCCCACTGCTGGGACACAGGCCTCCTTTCTATGAGAGGGAGTGGGCTGTAATCCACCACGCGGGCCCAGTGCGGGTTGGTAGATGTCACATGTCTTCGAAACGCACGCCGTTTGCGAGTACTATCACTATACAAGCACTTGACATTAAACACCATCACAAGAACGAGAACACAAGAAAAAATAGCTCTAACCTGTAACCGTTAGCTGTTTTATAAAACAGCTGATTAAGCAATCTGTCTGCGACGTAGATACTGTTGATTAATAGAAGATCACGCGATGATCGTGATGTCGATTTATGACGTGCAAGTTACATTCTCACTCTGTATGGTACTCGGACGTAACGAATAGCACCATCCCATATCTTCCCGTGGGTGTCGTAAGACGCGACTAAGGAACTTGCCAGAGAATGGGCAGCAGCGTTCTCTGTGCTTTTGTGACAACCGTACTGCGATCGCGAACCCGCCTGCCAAGCGTGGCGATTATGGCAAAACCCCCCATGTTATGTCAATGTGGCGAAACTTGGGGGAGGCCTATGTCCAGCAGTGGACGTCTTTCGGCTGAAATAATGATGATGATGATGATGTTACATTCGACCTTAGGAGGAGCTCGTGGCTTAATAGTAACAGCAGCTCGGGTCTATCTTCAGGTTAATAGGGAACAGGGGCAACGAGGAATTTGAAAAATAGGCATTTGAAAAAACTGTTGCCGTCGCGCAGCTATTGCCTGCCGCCGGAGAGTGCGATAGGGACAGTTGCAGCTCATAGATCTTTGACAGTCGTCACAGGTAGTCAAAGGCCCGAAAGTCTGACAACCAGTAAGTACTGGGTAATATGATACTCCTTGTTAAGCCGAGGGGTAACAATTTTATATTGATTTATTAGCTGATGCCTGTAATTTCGTTCGCGTGGAAATTTTGACGTATTTTAGGGGTATAAAAATAGCTAACGACCTATTCTCAGACCTGCCAAATGTACATTAAAAAAATCATAAACAAATCGGTCAAGCCGTTTCGGAGGAGTTCGATAACAAACACTGTACACGAGATTTTTATACTATATTAGATTATTATCGCTCAATGTTAAATAAGTACTAGTATTCAGCTGCATCCGGTTAGACTGGAAGCCGACCCCAACATAGTAGGGAAAAGGCAGGCAGATGATCAAGTAACATAGCCACAACGTTAGGGTGGTAAATCACTCACGTGGTTGTCTTAACTAAGAGTTAATGTAACCGTGACCCAAACGCAACGCATCAGTAATTAATAGTCACAGCCTTGAGCTGTTTTATTGTTGATAAGTTAAATAGTTAGATAAGCAATTCTACAGTTAAGTTAAGAGCGTTTACGCCTTACGACATTTCATACAAACTTTCAAATCCTTTTCCGAAATTACCGAGTGGATTTTAATGAAACTTCATACGCCTAAGCAGGAATGCAACCTGCTTAGGCGTATGAATCCTAAAAAGGTCTAAAAAGTTACTATAAAATATTTACGAAAAATAGTTTTGCTGCTAAATTAGATTATAAATTATAAATTACCTACTTATGATAGAAACAGGAATTTCCAATTATCTTTTTTTTAAAAGACATTTCGAAAGTAAATTTTTTGAAAAATCAATCAACAGGTGGTAATCAATCAGATGGTTGTAGCGTGATGTTCTAAAGCATTCCTAGATAAATGGGCTATCTAATACTAAAATAATTTTTCAATTCGAACCCGTAGTTATCGAGATTAGCACGTTCAACCAAACAAACTCTTCAGCTTTATAATATGTATAAACTAGCTGTCCCGCGCAACTTCGTCTGCGCAATATTGTCCCCGTTTTCGCAACATTTTTCATTGCTGCTCCGCTCCTATTGGTCGTGGTGTCATGATATAGCCTATAGCCTTTCTCGATAAATGGGCTATCTAACACTGAAAGAATTTTTATTGAAAGAAATCGGACCAGCAGTTCCTGAGATTAGCGCGTTCAAGCAAGTAAACAAACAAACAAACTCTTCAGCTTTATTATTAGTATTAGATATAAAAATAAAAAAGTAGAAGTATAGTACGCTAGTAGCACTTCACTATCACTACTCACTACATAGTATTAAACAAAGTCGCCCACTGTCTGTCTGTCCCTATGTATGCTTAGATCTTTAAAACTTCGCAACGGATTTTGATGCAGTTTGTTTTAATAGATAGAGTGATTCAAGAGGAAGGTTTATATGTATAATTCATGCATAATATAGTAGAGAAACACCGATCATTTTTTTTTGCGCTTACGTTGTAAACTCTGGCACGCTGAACCCTACGAGATAGATCAAAATAATGTACTACAGTATTGTACACCTTAAAAAAGGTCTACAAAAAAGTCCGCAATGGTATATGTCTATCTCTTAGGGATAACCTGCTACTAAATATATAATTAATAATGGCTTATTTATGAAACGATTTTAAGCAATACAGCATTAATCCTTATCCAATGAAGTACCTTAAATACATTGTGCATTTAATATAGATCAATATGGCTCTTTACAGCATTGCACCGTGCGAAGCCGGGGCGGGTCGCTAGTATATTATAAAACTGAAGAGTTTGTTTGGTTGTGGCAAATGTGGCAAAAACCAGGAAAAATGTGACGCAGAAGAAGTTGCGCAGATCAGCTATGTCAGTTATGTATTAATAGAATAAAGTACCTATCACTGGTACTGTCCATGTATTGCATTAGATGTAGAGCAACTTTGATACAAGTAGGACATAATAACTTGTAATATAAGACATTCATTGTTATAATTGAATGCAAGATAGAATTGATAGAGGACAATGACCACACACAATGACTCACATATGTCCGTTGTTTAAATTATGTATTTTTATATACGCATAACAGCTTCATTATATAATTTTATGCATAAAGGGCTGATTTTTCAATTATTATATATAACTTTCAAGAGAACTCAGATTAAAATGTAAATGTAGAACCAGTGGCGTATTTTAATACAGACCAATATGGTTAGCCGCACCGAAATTGTCCAAAAAAAAAAAAACTTTGCTATCGGAAGTCTAGTACAAGGGTGTCGCCAGCTTGTGAGCTAGAGGGGGGGGGGGCAGATTTTTAAAGGTTAGGTTTACTATTTACAGCAGCAGCTGTAGTTCTTCTAAGAATTTAAATGCATAACCACCTTGAAAAATGTTAACACCTCGGACTGGTTACATTTTCTACACATGTAGAAGTGGTAGTGACTAGTTTTGTGAAGTTATTTGAAAAGTAGAAAAAAATATCCCCATTCCAGAAATGTTAGCTTTTGTTTAATCCTTTTATTCAAATATTATGTTACTTAATTGAACTTAAGCAAGCTCGACAATTTTAAATGTCTTCAGGCTTATAAGTCAAATAAGCTGAGCAAGCTGCGGTTTGCGCCGCCCCTCGCATCCTGCCGTCCCGGGCCATGGCACTTTTGGCCCTTGGGTGAATTCGCCCCTGTGTAGAGCCACATTTTATATTCAGGGTGGAAGGGACACCAATGCTAAAACCATTACCATGTACTCAGTACATCGTTCTGAAACCCCACATGGACATTTTGGTGAATGCCTGTACAACCTCCACAACCCAGTTAGTACGAAGCCATTGCTCTACAACCTATCTATTTTTAAAACCCTATGAGCCATGTTAACAGCAGAGTACTGATATCCGTGTTTAATCTACTGTTCCTTAAAATGAGATTATGTTGATTGTGCTTATCTGTTGATTATCAGAATAATTATTTGGCTATGACAGTAGAGGAAGACCAAATAAACAAAGAGTGGACTGTGCAAAGGATTATATATATAGCTAGATCAGAGGTATCTAAAGAGATGACGAGTCATAGAGAAGTATGGAAGAAGACATGCTTTGCTGACCCCAAATAAATTGGGATTAGGGCAAGAGATGATGATTGAGCCGGTGTTAGCAAACCTTTAGCCACCAAGGTCCACTACTGAGTGCATTATCTTACTGGCTCTGACAAAAGACTAACTCAATAATTTAAAAATATCAGCAAGTCAAAACAAACGAAATTTCCCAAGAATTTGGGGGGGCAAATTTGACAGTATTAACTTTTCTGAAAACTTAGACCAATAACAAGGTTACACTTTATACAGCCAGCTGACTCACCATCGTAATCGGTTGATCTGCAGCCGCGGGCAGCAGTAATTACTCAATTTCTGAATGAACTGCACCCCTAGAGGAGCGTCTCTGCTGACGCCACTCATTCTCCAGTATTTTATTCGAAATGTCCTCGAGATTCCGTCGTGCAAGAACTTCATTCACGCCCCCTTACCACACGCATTGTATCAAAAACATCTCTTTTGTTTACATCGACTTAGAAACGTTTACTGCGATCACGATTTTCAAGCTTATTTACGTTATTATCACCAACGTTAAGAGTCAAAACTTTCTATATAATTATTGTATTTTAAGTACTAATTACGTTAGTTAAATATTATCGTGGTTAGATCACGAATTTCCGTGATAAAATAATATTTTTAACCGTATGTTCACGACACGTCCACTATGAGTGCGCTCCATAAGTCAGCGCATCTTCCACCTTTGGCCTTGACATTTCTGTCTTGCTCAAACGCGTGCGAATAGAGAAGGGCAGACGGTAAAAAATGCTAAAAACTATTCTTTCGCAATATATGCGAACATCCTTGACATTCATGTTGTCAGTGGGCTGACGTTGTCATTTTGACATTACGTTTTGTTGTTGCAATGCGTGAATGGTCAACAACGACTTGGTTTACAAAAAGGGAAAAACGCTGGAAAAACCAAGAGTATTTTTTTCAAAGTCTTGAACTCAATCCTAAACGTTTTAACCTATAACAAGCTTAGCTGGAGCCTGACAATTTTTTCGTTATTTTACTCAGTTCTGACTGTCATTAAACCAAAGGAGGCAGTTGATTTCATAATAATTTTGCATAATGGACATAATTTTGAAAACAAACCTCATCTTTATGCCTATATGTATGTGTGTCTGCGTGTGCAGCATGTATGCCGTCAAAACATTATAAAGTGTCACTAATGACAATTTTGTGTGTTTACTTTATTACACTTTGTATAATTTCAAAACATTTTACTTTTTGATGAGTTGTAATAAAAGTTAGTCAACTAGATTATAGGATGGGGATAGTACACGCGAAGGTATTTACTGACACCACGCTTGTTTTCCTATTAACTAATTCCAGGCTACGGGTAACCAACCGAACTGCTATAGACAAATTCCCATGGAACAAGCCACTGACACTTCGTGGCCTGGCAATTAAACTCAACTGGCCTAAGCTTAAAAGTCTCTTTAGCCTAGGCGTTGCCAACACTGATAAAAAATAACTGAAACGCCGGCCAAGTGCGAGTTGGAGTCACACAGAAAGGATTCTGTAGCATCAAACAATACAGGGTGTAAGGGAAACCGTCGCGGAAACGCTAACCATGTACGCAGTACATTATTCTGAATCCCCCCACATATAATTTTTTAATCGGTAATTGAAAAAAATATATATATATATATTAGTAAAAATTTATGGACCAGCAGTTTCTTTTTTAATAGCTTACCGACCTACGTATTATGCTAAAAATGCAATTTGTGTTTCGAAATAGAATCCTAAAACAATTTTAGTAAACCTTGTGTTCACTATGCTACTGTGCGTTCCTAAGGCACTTGCCAGTGGAAGCGTCGAAACACCTCTCCCTGCATTCGGCCAAAAGTCCTCTTCCAAGTGTAGGTGCAGAAAACACATTGGTATTTCGCACCAGACTCCAGCAGCTGTGAGAGTGCAGCTGCTGGAGGTCCACGTACTTGTCAGAGACAGGTCCATGTGTCATGTGTGTGTTTCACTTTCAGGTGGAACCTGAGTTTCCGATGGTGGATGTTCAGAAGGCACCAGATGTGGTGGTGGAGAGGGAGATCGAGCGCAAAGCCAGCTTCGCGCTTAACGAAGTCAAGGTAAGGTACCTACATACTATGGTAGCCCGCAAAATTCAAGCTATATGATTAGCGACATACTTGCCTACAGCCTAGCCTGACGCTGTCCGGCAAATTGATAAAAACAAAGAAAATTAGAATTTCGCGGGCTTCCCAAGTACTTCCCCCTTAGGACGATATAGAAAAAAAGTCGAATACAACTGTCGGGCAGTATAGCCCACCAGACACAACACCCGTCTGTACGGAGGGTCCTCCCTTTAGCGGGAACAAATACCTATCGGCTTCGTTAAGGAAGTTTTACACCCATTATTAAATAACAAGATTGTTTCAGGTTCGCGTGGACCGCGTAAACGTGGACGGGCTAAAACGAACGAAGGACGATGTAGTCAAGGGTACTGTTGATGATATGTTCGAGGCGAAAGATTTCGAGGATGTCATCGTTCGCGCTCAGAAGGTACCAACACTTCGCACATACACCCAACACTCAAACACACACACCACACTCATACACGTACCACATACCCGTACTCTACTCACACTCACTTACACACACCCCACACACCCCAAACTCACTCACACACATACTCAGTCACACTTCTACACAACCAACAATCACACTTCTATGTACTTACTCACACATTTAAAAACATCCGGGATACGGAATTGTGAACTGTATTTCTTAGATGATGATGAGTCGTCAGCATGGAATTTTCGGCGGCAGCCATTATTTGAGAGCCCCTGAAACGATACTAACCGATTAGGTACCTAGTGAGTTAATACTGCGTATGTTAGTAATTCAAACAGCAGCAATGTAGTTTTATAGTTTGTCTTCTTCTGTTATTGTTTGTTATATATATATATATATATAATTAATTCTTCTGGCAATCTAATTCGTGTCGGCTCTGAACTGAGCAACTAGTTTAGCATCCGTCTGTAGTGTCCATCAGTTCCTGTAATGAACAAACAGCAGGACACGATATTAAGAGCCCCATCGTTTGTGGAACAGCACCACATTAACACTCCAGGGCAGATTCATTAATGAATCTGCACCTGAGTAGGTTTTCCTTGTTGCGATAAACCTGGGTCGAAGTCTTTTTAAAGACTTTCAGGTCAGCCATGGCATTTCATGTCAAGGTGGGAGACTCTCAGCAGTGGAAAGAATGAGTTAGGTGAGGATACACTATCTCGCTACAGTTTTAGTCTTTCCGTAGACCGCTCACCAGTGACCAGTTAAACTGACTAGTTTCATATTAGTTTGTGTACAGGTGCGAGAGGCGTTGGACAACTTGGGATGTTTTCAAAACGTGTGCGTCTTCATTGATGTGTCATCCGGGCCCGACGCCACGCCTGATGGACTCGAGGTAGATACCTAGAGGACAGAAGACAGACTCCTGCGAGGAGATTGACAAAAGAGCCACTGTCAACGTAAAGGGCGTAAAGGGCGAACGTAGACGTTCAAGATTGTCTGATTCTTAATAAATTTTATTCCTATTGTGTGCAGGTGACGTTTCAAGTCCGCGAGTGGTCGCGCATGACCGGGGGGGTGAACGCGAACGTCGGGGAGGATGAGGGGAACGTGGTGATTGGTAACATACAATATACTATTACATAAAATAAAACTAAGATTAAACTAAATTCTCCACACGATTCCGGAAGGAGAGGAGAGGAGAGGTGGCGAGACGACCTAGACGCGTACCGCGAGGACTGGTTCGAGAAGGCACGGGAAAAGAGGTCGTGGAAATTGGAGACCTTTGCTCTGAAGTGGGACAGGACAAGCCAAAAAAGATACAAAATTCATGGCTTCCATTGTATTACCTACAGGTGGAACATTTAATTAAAGAGGAATTACTTGAGATGATTTAATGCTTAGGAAGGCATACCGAGTCTCATTCATATACAGGGTGTAACGGAAAGGCGATATACATACTTAAGGGTGTACTACAGACCATCAAACTGAACATGTTTCTCCATCGGACAAACATCGTAATAGTGATACCCCATACATTTGGGTCGAATATAAGGTATTGAAATTTTGTGTAGAGCAGCAGATATTTTTTTCGCTATTACGATGTTTGCCCGATGGAGAAACATGTTCAGTTTGATGGTCTGTAGCACAGCCTTAAGTATGCATATACCTTTTCCGTTACACCCTGTATATCCCAAAGTCCAGCCACCAAGCACAATCACCCACACTACACGCACACGCACTCATTATTTCCAAAAACGGGTGATGACACTGGCTCCTGTAACATAGATCTACAGGAGTCAGGGTTTCAAATGGAAATATATAGATATTTTCATGATATCAATATGTCGCAGTTGTCTTGACTTATTCCGTTAGACACGGTCATCATGTGGGCAGAACATGGGTTCCGTGCTATGAAAACACACTACACGAGGTACACTGCTTTTGTCGAACTCACTTACTACTCACAAATTACTTGAAATTACAATCCAACACAATTACACTAGGCACCATGAATCGGGGAACAGTTTCGGGACATCTTGACTCCGCCGTGGTCAGACACAGACTGTCCGCCTCACAGCGAGCTCGAAACATCACGACTCTGTAGAAGCGCGCTTAGGTGTGGGTAGACTGGTAAGTAGGTCGCGTGCTACCTTTGGCGCGCTTGCCGATTCATTTTCTGTCCGTACTAATGACCGGATCCTGCAAATAAAAAAAAAATCTTTTACGAGTACTTAAAAACATACTCTGTACTAAATTAATCAAATACAAGTGTTGACGTGACACGTCAAGTTCAGAAAGAGTGTAGCAGTAAGCATTTTGCTTGCAGTATAGATGATCACCCGTTTTTGGAGAGTAGACTGCACACTACAAGGCGTGGTTTGTGTCTGTAAGCCCCCATAACATGGACATCCTGGTGTACCTGTCATATTGGTTGAACTCCACATCGCTCGTGTCTGTGATTGGTCGAACCTTGTTACGTCCATAGCTGTTCATACTCTAAACTCTCAATCCTGTGTGTATAGAAATAAACCTCCCCAACATATGGGGTCGCGGTGAGCGCGCGCGAGCCGCCGCCAGCCTCGGCTACAGGAACACCTGCAGCTTCTACATCACAGGCACCAAGCCACTACCGCTTAAGCATATGAACCCCGTGTGAGTATAAGATAACAATACACATGTGATCCCCGAAGACTTAGGCAGAGGTCTACCTAATAGTGGCCCAGTGGCCTAATAGTGGTAGAGCAGCGAAGGCCCAAGCAGGCGCATTATTTTGTGTAATTTATTTCATCACCGCTGCTTTCAATACGGTGAAGGAAAATATATAATGAGGATACCGGCATGTCCTAACACTAAAAAAAAAATAAGACATGTGTGATGTGACTTGTACCAGCCCACACTGGTTCTGCGTGGTGGATTACTACCCACTCCCTCTCTTAGAGAGGAGGCCAGAGGCCCAGCAGTGGGAACATTACAGGCTGATCAAGCGATAATCATGATTATCTTAATTGCTTATGCTACTTAATAGTACATCCATATTTCGCCAGTTATGTTTAAGTCACATGTTTTGCCTGATTGATGACAATAGGCTCTCCTTTGGGGAGAGCCTATTGTCATCAATCAGGCACACATTCAGTCTCTAGGGCTGCGACTGAGACATTCCTGATAGAAAAAACCCAATACCACTTTGCCCGACCTGAGAATCGCCCCTAGATCTCATATGGATGCTCAGCGGCCACTGGACCAAAGAAGCAGTAAGCTTCATATTAAATCGCTCGATGTTCCGCGTGTCTGCAGGTTATATGCATCAGTGTTCCAGCAGTACCAAGCGTTTCCGTGGTCAGGATACCGCCTGCTCGACCGAGGCGTACGCTTCAACGTCGGCTTCAAGACGTCGCCGAAAGTGAGACAATCTCATATCATCTTAACTACTTGTGTTGTGCCTGTTTTAGAAGGGAAGATTAGGATGAGGGTATGGCATATTGGTCACCTTAACTTGTCCTGTGGTGGTGTGTGGTGTGTGGTGTGTCCTGCGTTTCCCAACCCTTCTTCAGCCACGGACCCCTAGGAAATCAAGCTCAATTAACAAGGATCCCCTTAATAGAAAACAGCAATGATTTCAACTGCCCTGCAGATGAACGATGATTATAGGGTTTCTTTAGTTTATAATACTTAGTCTTAGTTAGTACAATCTCCATAGGAGATAAGTAACCAGTGATAAACTGGTTACTTATCTCCTTTGGAGACTGTACATAATAAACTGCGTTACAGGTGAAACACAAGGTGCAGTGGGAGGGGCTCATACGAGACATGTCAGTCACCAGCAAAACAAGCTTCCCGGTTAGAGAGAGCAGCGGTGAGCCATCATCATCTGCCAGCATTTTGCCAACAATGTTGGGGTCGGGTTCCAGTCTCACCAGATGCAGCTGAATACCAGTATTTTACATGAAGCGACTGCTTATCTGACCTCCTCAACCCATTTAGTACCGGGTAATATGATACCCCTAAGTAAGACTGGTTGTTAGAATTTCGGGCCACTGACTACCTGTAACGACTGTCAAAGATCTACAAATGACAGCCGGGACCAAAGATTTAACTCGCTTTCCGGAGCACGGTGGAAACTCGGTATGTAATAGGTGGTCTGTGGTCACCCATCCAAGGACCAACTTAGACAAGCACGGCTTAACCTTAAGAATAATCTATGACAGCTAGTAAGTTTAATATAGCTTAGCACGGTACAGAACTAAATCAAAAGATTTTTTTTCAATAGGGAACAGAAAGAGGAGGGGCAGAAAGTTACCATGACATTCGTACCGTCGCGTCGTCAAGAATTTCATAAGACGCTCCCCCGAAACGCCCCCTTTACCATTTCCTAGTGATTTGGCTGCGAGGAAGTAGATGCGGAACAAACAAATATGCATCGCACAGCTTAATTCTTATATGCACCATTCGATTTGCCTCGGCAAGCACGATAAGCTGTTGGTCCCGGCTTTCATTTGTAGATCTTTGACAGTCGTTATAAGTAGTCAGTGGCCGAAAGTCTGACAACCAGTCTTACCAAGGGGTATCGTATTACCCAGTACTAACTGGGTTGTGGAGGTCAGCTAGGCAGTCGCTCCATGTGAAATACTGGTATTCAGCTGCATCTAGTTAGACTGGAAGCCGACCCCAACATGATTGGGTAAAGGCTAGGCAAATGATGATGACCTTTAGAGTTTTGTGCGTTCAGGTCCACATCTAAAATCCACACTCAGCTACACAATAACTATGGACCTCAGAGATGAGAGGATCTTCCCGACGCATGGCTTGTGGTTGCTGATCTGCAATGAGGTTGCCGGCATCGGGGGCAGTGTCGCCAATGTGAAGTCTGAGGTGCATGTCCAGGCTAACCAGAGCATCTCCGAAGGTTATGGTGTGGTGAGTGTATTTGCATTTAGAGAATTAATGATAACGTGACGGCTGACAGCTGACTGAGGATGAAAGAAAAAAACATTTTGCGTCGACCCTAAGTAAGACGGGACAAGGGCAGGAAGATGATAATGAAGGTTAAATAAATAAATTAGGATCCGAAGATTCTCTTTTTAAAGTTCTGCATTACATCACACCTGTAATCTCCGAAGGTTTCAGAAGAGGTAACGTGTATTATAGTACAACTACATTTCGTCAGTTATGTTTAACTCCCGTACTTTAGGGAGCGAGCTTTACATACCGAGTTTCCTCCGTGCCTCGGAAATCACGTTAAGCCGTTGGTCCCGGCTGTCATTTGTAGATCTTTGACAGTTTTTACGAGTAGTCAGAAGCTAAAAGTCTGACATTCAATCTTACCAAGGCGTATCGTATTACCCAGTTATTGGGTTGTGGAGGTCAGATAGTTTGGGAAAAAGCTAAGCAGATGATGGCTTTAGGGGGCGAGCCCATTATATCCAGACTCCGTATTTGCTACAGAAAAATTCCTGATGAAACACTTAATAACGCTTTGCCTGACCTGGGAACTGAACTTATGCTTAGCAGCTTAGCATTTGTGTCCACTAGACCAACGAGGCAGTTGGGGTTCTTCATCAGAAATTTCTTAGTACTTAGTTGGAGCGAAGTACCTACTTTGACCGAAGGTTGAAAGTTGGTGGTGTAATACCCCCGTGCTTTGGAAAGCACGTTTAACTGTGGTCTGGGCATGATCTATCTCCAGTCGAGGCGGATTGCCGTCCCATCGGACTATGACAGTAAAGAAACAGAATCTGCACATTAGTATACATGTTGTGTCCCACCGCAGGGGAAAGATCTCCCTTCCCTCTTTGCATTTTTCTCTTTCTTATGCTATTTGGACCCAACAATTACTTACATCAATAATTATACTTAATCAATAATCTTTATAACACAAAAAACTTCACACAATCATCTAATTACAATATTATAAATAAGAAAGTTTGTAAAGATGGATGTTTGCCCTTTTTTTTAACAGGTGTTGCAAGCAACGGGCGCACTAGGCATCCTTCACGATATCTACGGCACTATTTTACCGGACCACTTCTTCCTTGGTGGACCTACCACACTGCGCGGCTTCAAAACGAGAGGGGTCGGGCCTCAAGTAGATGGACAGTCTCTTGGAGGACGGGTAAGTGACACTGACTGACCTAACAGTTCTTCCGAAGCGGCCATGCCCCGAGAGCACCAGCGTCGCCCGAAACGTCAGGGAGCCGTGTTTCCTCCCAAGCCACGAGGCGAGTATTGGCTGGAACGTCGAGGCCGGCCGGCGGTAGCGAGCTCTGGCCTCTTCCGCCACTCCGCCACCATGACCTGTCGGAGCTGAGACCGGTGCAGCGACAGATAACGCTGTCTTTCACCCTAATCCTTGGCGTCCTCGCGCCACTGATGTAGCGTCGCAAGGGTTTTTGTCTCAAGTCCCACGGCGGAGATCCGGTCAGTACACAAGCCGCCTCGTAGGAGATCGTGCGATATCCCTAAATGACCCTGACAGCCATCGCTCTCTGCTGTTTACGCAGGGCTGCGATAGTGCAGGCCATCAGGTCGTCACCTACATCGGGGCTCCGTAAAGGGCCATCGACCGCACGATCCCCACCTATAACCACCTATAGGCGGTGCTCGAGCCCCCGTGTGTTGACATCCAAGCATATGGTGAGATGTGTGCAGGCAGGTAGATCGACAATCTTCGCAGGGTGGCTGGTACCAGCTGAATGAGGATTGCCGAGAATAGCTGAATGGCGTGCAATTGAAGAGGCCTATGTCCAACGTGGACTACTATCATCATCATCCACAGGCTAAATTCACCTGCTACTGGGATAGGCATTTCTTTTTTGTGCTAGTCTTCAGGTTCCTGTGCCAACCTTATCCAAATTCGTCGTTGCCCATCTCGGCACCGGTCGGCCAACATTTCTTTTCCCAGTCCTTGGACGCCACTCAGTCAGAGCTTTACTCCACGTTCATCACCGTGTCTCACTGTGGTCTAATGATGAGTGTTTTGTTTGTGCAGGTATACTGGTCAAGCGGCTTACACTTGTACACCCCACTTCCGCTACCAGGGTCGCAGCAGGGCTTGTTCAAGTTGATCAAAACGCACCTGTTCCTCAACGCTGGCTGCGTCGCCTTCCCAGGTCAGAACCTCACCATACAACTAGGTACTAGCCTCTCTCTATCGTTCTCTTCCTTCTGACACACTCACTGCTATTTTACTAAGATTTATAAAGTTGTACAAGGTTAATTATCTGGCTCTGTATGGTCTCGGACGCAAAGAATAGCACCATCCCATATCTTCCCGTGGGTGTCGTAAGAGGCGAGGGGATTTGCCAGAGAATGGGCAGCAGCGTTCTCTGTGCTTTCGTAACAACCGTACTGCGATCGCCAACCCGCCTGCTAAGCGTGGTGATTATGGCAAAACCCCCCAAAATGTCAATGTGACGACACTTGGGGGAGGCCTATGTCCAGCAGTGGACGTCTTTTGGGCTGAAATGATGATGATGATGATGACAAGAATAATTTGGCGTGTGCCCAAAATATGAACTATCTATGATTATGATGTGACGTTTCACCGCACTACAGTGCTACATGGATGTTTTATTGGCAGTGACAGAATGACTCCGTTGCAAAATTTATTGTTTTGTAAATCTAAATAGGGGCGGTTGTTCCAATTTTGGCCACATCAACCAATGCATGTACAATGATCTTTCTTTTAGTCATTAAAATTCAATTCATTCATGCAGAAAAATTTAGTGCATGAATGACGTTGGTAAGTGGCGCTGATAGTGAACAAATGTACCAAAAGATTCTTATACAGCTTTAGCTCTGAAGATCAATCTATAAGTAAAGTTGAACACCTCGCACCCTCCTTCGTAATAACCTCGAATGACTTTGATATTGCACTACAATGCCAGTCTTACCAAAGGGTATCGCATTACCCAGTGCTAACTGACTGGGTTATGGAAGTCAGACAGGCAGTCGTTCCATGTAAAATACTGATATTCAGCTGTATCAGTCTTTGTTCGGTTTCGGGACTTGAAGCCGACCCCAACATAGTTGGGAGAAGGCAGGCAGATGATGGTGATGATTCACCACAATGCTCTTTTCTCTCGTTGCTATAAAGTATGATTTCCGAGGAAAAATACCTATTAACTGTGACAGTATTCTACTTACACTATCTACAATTTTCCACCATAGTGTTCGTCGTGTTTTAAGTTTAATTGTAGAGGTAAAATATCTCTGAAACTATTGTTCCCCCTTGACAGAACGGCCCGAGTTAACCCTCCAATCACTCGCCCCCCTGATGGAAGCGCGAGTGGCATGCGGCGCCGGCTTCTGCGTGAAGATCGGACGTGCGGCCAGGGTCGAGATCAACTATGTCATGCCACTGAAGGCATACGCGAGAGATACACATGTGACTGGCTTGCAGTTTGGGGTTGGAGCTCAGTTCTTATAGGTAACGATGACTGATTAAAACACATTTTACCTAGTCGGTTATCCCACTGCTGGGACACAGGCCTCCTCTATATGAGGGAGGAGTGGGCTGTAATCAACCACGCGGTCCCAGTGCGGATTAAGAGATGTCACATGTTCTAGGATATGTATCGGTTTCAATACGATGTTTTCCTTCACCGTTTTGAGAGCAGTAGTGATGAAATAAATTACACAAAGTAACGCGACTGCCGGGATTCCGAACCACGAATAGGTCAGGGTCGCTAACTCGTTACTGCTGGGTCACTAGTCCTCCGCTGTCTTCGTAACACACAAAGAGTTAGACAGTTATGTTTAAGTCCCATGTAATAGGAGGCAAGCTTATAGCACACACGTCACAAACACATCTACAATCTAGACCAGTACTGAGAAATTCCGGACGGGAAAACCAATAACAATTTTCCCGAACCGGGAATCGCACGCGATACTCAGCAGTATTTGTTTACCAAACAAACCACCTTAACGAGGCAACCAATAACGTATAAATTTGTTTTTCATTTCAGTTCCATAGTCTTACTCTTATATCGTCGAAGTTTCGACAAGCCGCAAATATGGGTGTACCAGCTCCAGCACAGCACTAACGTCATAATTATATACGCATAGAATCATAACTAAAGTATAGAAGTAGCGCTAAAATCGCGCAACTGGAACTCATCATATATTTGCTTTATTTTGACTTATGGAGCCGCAATGATGTTAGAGAAGGACAGTATACCGACGACATTTCGAAAAGTCGTAGGTTGTCACCACTTTTATTCAGACTAGTGACTAGTGATGTGACCTACTAAATAGGCATGGGCAAAAAATATCGATATATCGATATTTTTCCATACAATTATCGATATATATATCGTCGATATTTTTAATCGCGATATATCGATATTCGATATTTATTTTAGAGTATCGAATTCGATATTTTTTAACGCTACTTTAGAAACTGAAGTAGCATTTGTGTTTAATGTTATTAGAAACTCTTTGCATGCTCCTCCCGTATCTTTCAAAAATCCCGTCACAATCTTTATGAAATGCAATATAACAGTAAGACTAATATATTAACGAAAATACTATTAACCATAAAGTTCGGTACGGGCCCCCAAAGGGGCTCGACGCGCAAACTTCTGCTGGCTTGGTATCGACCCAGAAAGTGGCTAGCAAAAATTGACATTCGTCATCCTCATTATTTATGTAAATTTTAAATATTCTGATTACCAAAAAAATAAGAGTGTGCGTCAATTAAGAGAGTTGGAGAAAAATCACATAATACAACGCTAACAACGCCATCAAAACTTCTGTATATCGCGCGCAAGTTTTTAAATTTACCCTTATTTATTTGGATCGCCAACAGAGGCTACACAATTACATGCATGCTAACATATACAAGGACAAAAGTGTGCGCTTCCAATTATAGGCAACCACATTATTTACTTATTATCTAGGTAGGTACAAAAAGTTTGATATGAAGGAAAAAATTAAAATTAATCAAAGTACAGTATACGAAAATCAATGAATGAATGAATTATTATTATAAAATAATTAATTAATCAATGTAAAAAGCAAAACATTAAGGGTACAGAATAATAAAAATAAACATAAAAAATTATACAAATGTATAAAAAATTAAAAAATTCAGGAGCATAAATACGGTCATCGCCATTTTGACTGGTCGAGGCTAAAAATCATAAAAATTGAGGTTTTCGAACATGCGAGCGAGCTATATATCGATATTTTTCACTCGATAATTATCGATACTGTTTAAAAACATCGATACGATAAATATCGATATATTTTTTTCACTTGCCTATCCCTACTACTAAATTTCAACGTCGATAGAATTTACATGCCAAAACTTATAAAAGCATGACAATTCATCTGGTGACAACCCACAACAACTAAGACAAAGATAAAATCATTTATCTCATTCCCACATCCTCTTTCGAGCCATAAGACGGCAAGAAAGATAGTCTCAGAGTTCTTCTTTTATCGCTACTTCTATGCTTTAGTTATTATTCTAAGTATATAAGGCGCGCAATGATCGCCGCTGATTGGCTGACGTCGATGACGTAATAAGTGACAGTACGATGACAGCTGACAGGTGCCATAGATAACGTCTTAGTTTTTTAAGACATGCTAGTTTTGTAAAGGTTTACTTTTAATAATTTAATTTTGTAATCTTAATTTTTTAAATCAGTATTAAAACTATATATTGTAACTTATTGTTTTACTAGCTTTTGGTCGTGGTTTTGGAAACTGTCTTCTCTAGGGATCTTCTATCGGTATTGAAGTCGTGACTTATGGTGGTGGTTTATCTGTCCCAACACCAATTTCATCGAAATCTATTCAGCTAAAAAAAACTCATTTTTTTTAGCTGAATTGATTTCGGTGAAATTCACATAATGTAAAATTAGATAGGGTTATGATTAGGATACAACAGATACGTTAGTTTAAAATAAAAGACATTATCAACATTAACAAAAATAACAGTTTATTAAGTAACAATTAGAACTATTCTAATATTTACAAAATTCTCTAACTTATATTTGACTCAGTGACTTCAAAGCTTATGGACTGGACCTACAGAATTAGATTGACATCTACAAAAATGTAGCGCACAAAATGGCCTCTATGCCGCCATTTTGATTCAACATAATTCATTAAGAAAACATTTCGAGCGCACCCGTTTGACAGCAGCTTACCACAAAACTCGGCGCAAAACATGGCGACGCAGTCACGCATAGAAGAGCTTATGACGTCACACAAAAGTGTTGCCAAAATAAGCAGTTGACAAACTGTAAAATATCTTTATTTTTTTATTCAGCTTATGGTGTAAGTCAAGGTAACTTGGGGCCTACACAACTTATTGTAATGGCCAATGACCTGCCTAAGGTCGTTAGAACGGCCCGCTGTCTCATGTTCGCAAATGACCTGCTGAAGCTACTTTTGGGTATTGATAGTGAACAGGACTGTGAAGCACTGCAGAGGGGCGTCGATATGGTGGTGAAATGGAAGGATGCCAACCACTTAGAATTTAACACGTCTAAGTACAAAACTGTTTCTTTTACCTATTCGCGTACGCCCCAGTGTTTCTACGGAGCGTGTTAATGAAATCAGAGATCTGGGACTGACTTTAAATACAGATATAGAATGCCGTCTTCATGGTGATGAAGAATGAAAATGGCGGCCATTTTGTAGGTAGTCACGCTAATTCTGTAGGTATGCACACTCCATAAGGTTTAAATACATTTAGCACTATCGGGTCGTGCGGTTGGTAGCAACGGTAGATTACATGAGAGGCTTGTTAAATACATCGTGGTAGTGTAGCTTGGTGTGCATCATGTCGTCTTCGTTCACGTTCGGGATGAATGATGGCGGGATCAGCGCCGCGGCTACCGATCTAAGGGAAAGAACACAGATATTGAGGTTTTTGGCCTTTCAGGGAAAGTACGGAGAAATATACAAGTCTACTGGACAAGGACCTTCGTTTTTCCAGGAATTTCTTTTGTTTCATGGATGCGTTTTCAATAATTCAAACTATCATACACAAATAGCCCGACCCGGAACAACTACCTGTAAGCCATACAAATATTTGTTCCGTGCGGGAGTCGAAACCGCGACACGTAGCACAGAAGTCAATCGCTCAACCACTGCGCCAACCGTGTCGTCAAAACTACTCTATACTCCCTATTTCTGACCTAGCTTGCGTGTTGCTTGTTGCTTGCGACCTTATTCCGCGTGAAATCATAAAAAAAAAATACTTTCTTATTTGTATCGGATTTTGTTACAAGGGATTTAATTTTTTTTGACGGAAACATATTCTCTTTTCTAAAATAAAAGTAGCCTAAGTTACTAGCTATAGGCTAAAAACTCGTCATTCAATCGGCTAAACGGATGTACCGATTTTGACTGGAATTTTACTGGCGTTAAAGTTCCGTCAGAATCAGCACAGCCCTTTCGGACATTAGCCGGAACAAACAGACAACGATGAAAATGACGAGTCTCACAGAGATAAACCTGTTGCTACCGACCTGGCCTCCGAGTTGAGGAAGTTGAAGGTGGAGCAGGCGTGCTCGGTGGGGAGCACCTCGACGTTGAGCCCCACCGCGCGCGCCGCACGGAACACGCGCTCCCACATGCTGCGCTCGCGGGAGTCCAGGCCTATCACCTGCACATAACATAACATCAAGTCTGTAATCTGGAACTTGTGGAGCGGTTGAAGATGTTCACCATCTACTTGTAGAGTGTACTAACAAGAAAACCTGATCGGTTTGTTAAAATTAAATGAATATGATACCGGCAGTCCCAGGGTGGTGTTGGGTTTATCATCCACAAGTCCCTTGTGAATAACGTGGTGAAAATCGAGAGTTTGTCCACCAGGGTGGCGTGCCTTATACTCAGAATATGCTCAAGATATTCGCTGAAGGTCATACAGGTCTACGCCTCGACCTCGGCACACCCCGACGACGAAGTGGAGACCATGTATGAGGATATCTCAAAAGCCATGCATGGTTTCAGAACTCACTTCACCGTTGTCATGGGGGACTTCAACGCGAAACTGGGCAAACGAGACGGGGATGAGCTGCAGGTGGGGCAATTTGGGGTTGGACGTCGGAACCACCGGGGACACCAACTAGGTAGTTTTATGGAGAAGGAGGGCCTCTATATGATGAACTCCTTCTTCAGAAAACCTGAGCACAGGAAGTGGACCTGGCAGAGCCCCGATGGTGCAACTAAAAATGAGATTGACTTCATCATGTCAACCAAGAAGCAAATGTTCAATGACGTCTCTGTGATCAGTTCGGTGAAAACAGGGAGCGATCACCGCATGGTAAGAGGCACATTGAACATTAATATTAAGCTTGAAAGGCCTCGACTGATGAAGTCTACGCTCCGACCAGCACAGATCCAAATCCAAAACCCCGAGAGCTTTCAGCTTGAACTCCAGAATCGTTTCGAGTGCCTAGGAAGCTCAGTGGACGAATATAACGATGGATTCGTGGAAACTGTCCATACGACAGGATCTAAGGTCTTCAAGACACGTCGTGCACAGAAGAACAAAAAACTCTTTGATCATACTCTCAAGCTCATGAAGGAAAGGCGTGAGAACCGATACTTAAGGCCGTTAATACTTAAGGTTTGATTCCGTCATACTCGAGGGGAAAACGCCACAGGCATGGTGCAGGGGTGTGGTGGTACACTTCTTCAATAAGGGCGACAATGCCCGGTTGACGAACTATAGGCCCATCTCACTTCTAAGCCATGTCTACAAGGTGTTTTCAAGAGTCATCACGAATCGTCTCGCACGCAGGTTTGACGATTTTCAGCCTTCCGAACAAGCCGGATTCCGAAAAGGCTTTAGCACCGTAGACCACATACATACGCTGCGACAGGTTATACAGAAGATCGAAGAGTACAACCTGCCTCTCTGTTTAGCGTCTGTGGACTACGAGAAAGCCTTCGATTCGATCGAGACAGCCCAAGTCTCTGCACTGCAGTCTCTCCAACGGTGCCAAATTGACTATCGGTACATCGAGGTGTTGAAGTGTTTGTACAGAAACGCCACCATGTCAGTCCGCCTTCAGGACCAGACCTCGGAACCTATCCTTCTGCAGCGAGGTGTGAGACAGGGATTTCGGTCATATCTCCGAAACTGTTCACCGCTGCACTGGAAGATGTCTTCAAGGTTCTGGACTGGAGAGGGCTAGGCATCAACGTCAATGGCGAGTACATCTCTCACCTTCGATTTGCCGACGATATAGTGGTCATGGCTGAGACCATGGAGAACCTCAGTACAATGCTCGATGACCTCAGTAGAGCTTTCGAAAGAGTGGGTCTTAAAATGAACATGGACAAAACCAAGGTCATGTTGAATGCCCATGTAACACCCACTCCTATCAAGATCGGAGACTCTACTATCGAAGTTGTAGACGATTATGTCTACCTGGGACAAACGGTCCAGTTGGGTAGGTCTAAC
Organism: Cerastis rubricosa; assembly: GCA_949152445.1. NCBI lineage: Eukaryota > Metazoa > Arthropoda > Insecta > Lepidoptera > Noctuidae > Cerastis > Cerastis rubricosa. The sequence continues at coordinate 12,304,054 of OX424552.1, forward strand.
TTCGAGAAAGTGGTCAATCGTCGAATCCGACTCGGCTGGGCAGCGTTCGGGAAGTTGAGTAGTATCTTCTCGTCCAACTTACCGCAGTGTCTCAAGACGAAAGTCTATGACCAGTGTGTGTTGCCAGTGATTACATACGGGACCGAAACGTGGTCGCTCACCATGGGCCTCATCAGAAGGCTTAAAGTCACTCAAAGGGCAATTGAGAGGGCTATGCTCGAAGTTTCCTTGCGTGATCGAATCAGAAATGAGGACATCCGCAAGAGAACCAAGGTTACCGACGTAGCCCGAAGAATTGCCAAACTTAAGTGGCAGTGGGCAGGGCACATTGCTCGCAGAACAGATGGCCGATGGGGCGAAAAGTTCTGGAATGGCGACCGCGAACTGGAAGACGATGCGTTGGAAGGCCTTCCACTAGGTGGACCGATGACCTGGTGAAGGTTGCGGGGATGCGCTAGATGCGAGGCGCACGGGACCGGTCAATGTGGAGTCACTTGGGGGAGGCCTATGTCCAGCAGTGGACGTCTTTCGGTTGAAATGATGATGATGATGATGATACCTGTCTATATGTTCAGATTTTAGCGCATCCTTCAAAAGAGATAGCAATTCTTCTTGCTGGAATCATTGAAGAATGATTCCAGTTTACTCATACTAACCAACAGATCTATCTTAGGCTCCAACAGTTTGAAGAGCGTCAGCGACTCCTCGGTGATCTCCTCAGCAGTGGTCACCTGCCACGACATCACCGTCCTGACAACAACAAGTTATTTATTTATTTATTTTTAATACCAAAAAACATACAAAACTCTAATACTAACGACTCAACGCGTTAGTCACTGCCAAACAAATATTGACATAGCGTCCTTAGCCTACAACAGTCCACTGCTGGACATAGGCCTCTTCAATCGTATTCAACTCATCCACTTTCTACCGCAGCCTCCCTGCTCGTATCGTCACTCCACCGAGCCTGAGGGGGTTCCACCTTACGTTTGCCAATTCGCGGTCTCCACTCAAGAACACGTCTACCCCAACAGTCAACAGTTCTACGGCTAATGTGGCCGGCCCATTGCCACTTCAGCTTAATTATTATGTGAGCTATGTTGACAACTCCAGAAATAATCGAAAATTCATAATCTGACTATAATCTGAGTCTACTATGATTTCCTATCCGGTTTGTTCTATTCCCAACTTGATTTAAAGCAAGGCAAGGTTAATTTTGGAAGCAGTATTGGCTCAGTGGTAACGGTCCTGCCTTACGAGTTGTAGGTCGTGGGTTCGAACGCAGACAGGCGTATATATTTATATTTCATCACTACTGCTCTCAAAATGGATAAAACCCGACCCGGGAATCCAAAGCAGAACCTCATACTCAGCACCAACCACTAGACCAACGAACATAATTTACATCCACGCAATTAAATAAATACACACAATTATATATTTTACATTTACACAATAATACATTTACATATTTGTTTTTTAGCTTTAGTTGACTTTGTTGACTGGACAGGTCCACTCAAATCTGTGTGGTTCTTTCTTCAAAAGACCATCTCAAACTTTAGAGTCTCCGACATATAGTCACCTGCGCTAGGACCTGCGCAGTCGAGCGCCGTAAGCGGAGAAGAAGGAGTCCTGGGGGTCTGAGTCGAACGGCGCTGGCGGTAATGTGTCCGTAAGGCAACACGCCCTCTTTAGTCCGGATTTCAAGCGAAACGGTAGCCCTAACCAATAGCCAAGGGTAGAGAAATGGCCAGAATGTCCTGTCAGAGGGCCACGGCGAGGAGCGGGGGGCCCGCTATGGCCGTCCTCGGATTGCCGCAGCGGTGGGTTAAGGTCACGCTGGTGTAAGTGAGGGTTGATCAGTTCGGAAGGGACCGGGCGTCCCCACGGCCAACCCGATCAAGCACCCGATGTCGCACTGTAAGCCAGCCTCTCGCACCTATATCTCGATGGTACTCCTAACGGTAAGCTAGTTTGTAGCGAGACGATCCGAGGTGCGGGCTCCATGGAGGGTGGGGGGCCAGAGAGATGAAACAAAACGACAACTTTACTATGGATACCTCAAGCCCAAGTAACACCATACACACACACACACACACACTCACGCAACACAAACAAACATACCCACCACACGCCACAAACACACACACTACACAACCACACAACGGAGTGGAGGCGAAAGCCAAGGATGCTCCCAAGAGGGGTGCCTGCAGCACCTCTCTCGCCCCTGGGTGCTCTGCTGTCAGTGCAGCGGGCTCCAGCGCGGGTGTCGGTCCGGCTGCGGCGAGAACCGTGGCCAAGACCAAATTCAAGTCCCGGAAAATACAGACGACATCGGCGCTGAGCGGGACCAGTACCGATCCTCTTTTAGTTTCAGGTGTACAGCCCCCCACGACGGTTAACACCGATGTCAGGGCTCCTCTTTTGGAGACACCTCCACCTATGGCTCTTCAAGCCACCCCCGCTCCGATTGGCCAGTGACGGCCACTGGCCAACCGACTGGCGCTACGCACACAAAGTGGTAACGCTGGAGAAACTCCAGTGGGCGATCCGGTGCTTCCATCCTTTCAAGGCGGCAGGTCCGGACGGGATCTTTCCCGCCCTACTGCAGTGGGGGGGAACCTCCGTTGCAGGTAGACTGGTGTCCTTAATAGGAGCGTGCCTGGCTTTTCGATACGTTCCTAAAGGATGGAGTGAAAGTCATATTCATTCCAAAGCTAGGTAAGAGTGACTACACCAATGCTAAATCCCACCGACCAATCAGCCTGACCTCCTTCCTCCTAAAAACCATGGAGAGAATTTGCGAGAGAGAGCTGAGGGAAGGTGCGTTGAAAACAATACCACTTCACAGCAACCAGCATGCATACAGCTCGGGTAAGTCCACTGAATCAGCACTCCACCTGGTAGTCAGTAGGATAGAAACTGCTATCCATCAGAAGAGTACCTGCCTTGGGACCTTCATAGACATCGAAGCAGCCTTCGATAAAACTAACTTCTCCAGCATCAGTACCACCCTTTCTCGGCACGGAGCGGAACAGGTGCTGATTGACTTGATAACTAACATGCTGAGCAAGCGAGCGGTTCGCCTGGAAGGAGAGCAACAGATGGCTTTGATAGCTAGAGGCTGCCCCCAAGGTGGAGTACTATCCCCCCTCCTCTGGAATATGGTGATAAATGACCTCATCACTAAACTCAACGCCAGTCATTTCTACACAATTGGGTACGCAGATGACCTGGCTATCCTCATCTCGGGGAAGAAAGAAAGAAAAGAAAGAAAATTGTTTTTATTTGGCATTAATAACACCTTAAAAATAATTCAAAATAAATGAACAAACAAGGTGACAGGAACAATCTACAAGCTCACCCAACAAGCGCTACGCATCGTGGAACGTTGGTGCAGGGAATATGACCTCTCAGTCAATCCCACGAAAACTGAGCTAGTTATGTTTACCCAAAAACTAACTTTAGGACCTTATCGCCTGCCTAAATTATTTGATACAGAGCTTCAGTTAGCCACCGAAGTCAAGTACCTGGGAGTCATCCTAGACAGTAAGTTAAACTGGAGCATTCACTTAGACAATAAAATAATCAGGGCGTGCATCACCTGCTGGCAGTGCAGTAGGATGATAGGTAAGAAGTGGGGCCTATCCCCTAAGATAATACTTTGGATATACTGCGCGGTGATCCGTCCCATGATCTCGTACGGGGCAGTGGTCTGGTGGCCACGCACAAAACTAGTCACTGCCTCGAACAAACTCCAACGCATGCAAAGGCTTGCCTGCATGGCAATTACAGGCTGCATGAGGACCACCCCGACAGCTGCTCTCGAAGCCATGCTGGAGCTTCCACCGCTCCATCTGTTCATACAACAGGAGGCAACGATGGCGGCAGCACGCCTTAAAACACTTTAACTCTGGAGTAAGACAGACACGCAACACACTGCGATATTGGAGGGATTCTACAACGAGTTCCCCCTGGCGAGAGCCATTAACGATCGGGTACCGAAACAATTTGTATTCGATAAAAAAATACAAAATCCAGCACCATGAGGACCACCGCTGCGAGGGGTTAGATCCCGCAGAGCTACGGATCTTCACGGATCTAAAACAGGTACAGGCACTGGAGCTGGAGTCTTCTCGGAGGACCTCAACATCCACATAGCCGTACCACTGGGGGTCCACAACATGGTATTTCAGGCGGAATGCATGGGCATTTCCCTGGCCGCTTCAGCCATTTTAGCCAGGAGGGCTAAGGAGCACTCTATACGAATACTTTCAGACAGCATGGCTATACTGTTAGCAATAGACTGCCACATAGTCAACTCCTGGTTAATATACGAGTGTCACCAGCACCTAAACCAGGTCGGTAATCACAACAACTTAACCATACAATGGATTAAAGGTCACAGCGATTCCCGGGGCAACGATGCAGCGGACGAACTCGCTAGAAGGGGCTCAAGCATGGCAGCAGTGGGACCAGAACCCATCGTGCCCTCCCCTTCGGGTATCTACAAACTCTGGTAAGGAAACACACCAGGGATCAACAACACAAACTGTGGCTAGACCATGGTGAGTGTAGGCAGGCCAAGGAAGCACTTCCTACCATAGATGTCCGCCTCATAATCACAGCCGCCATCACTGGGCACGGCTCTTTTAATAAACACCTCTTTGTCTTAGGGGTCACAGATAGCCCACTGTGGAGAGCCACATGCTTCTACACTGCCCAGACGTTGCAGCATACAGGGCAAAGTACCTCAGTAACCCAGTTACTCTCCACGAGATCGTCAGTAACACCAAGGAGCTGCTGGCCTTACTCGGGGAACTGGGGTGGTTGGAGTAATGTTCACACCCGCACGCAAAATACGCGCTTTAGACATGGAGTTGCGGAAACCAGCCTGCTATACAATACAATATAATACAAGAGACAGTGATCTCTGAGTTTGTTTCGGCTGTTTCTACTCAGAAACACCGGCCTCATCTAGTTTTAAAAAAAAAGATGATGTGGTTAAAGTCTTTGTAAAAACCTATTTGCAAAATAAAGATTTGAATTTGAATGAAACAAATTAAATACAAACTTGGGGAATATAGCCATGGGGCCAAGAACAGTGAGTCCGTTGTTCAGCTTGAAGCCATACTGAAACAAACAATGCACAATTAGAGTAATGTCTATAGCAAGGGTCGCCACTTAGTTTTAACTACGGTCTGGATTCTTCTTTAGCTTCATCCACATTAAAATATAAGTAAAGTTACTCACAGTAGCATATGTGTCTATCATCAGTCCGGCATCAACCTCCTGGTTGACGACTCGCACTGTGGTCTTCCCCTCCCCTTCATACGCTGCCTTTCCGCGCATCGCGCTGCAATTAAGAAAAAAAAAAAAGTAATAATAGATTATTCTACTTCCAGACCTCTGTCATTGAATGTTAGATTTTATTATGATGATGCGAAGGGCGGGCGTTTTGGGGGACTGTCTCTTGTAATTTTAACGTTCAAAAAGTGCTGACTATCAGCCTAACTTTTTTTTTTTTTTTTTTTTTATGGCAACTGAGCCGGGTTCGACTATTCTGCCAGTGTCACGTCGTAACGGCCCCACATAGGGACATGCCGTCGAACTTTGTACTCCGTGGTAGTTGTTAGTCTAGGCTGAAAGGAACGAACACATGGGTTAGTAAAAACACATAATCAAATTTACAAGCAAATCAAATCAAATCAAATCAAATCAAAATCATTTATTTCAAGTAGGCCAGTTACAGGCACTTTTGAATAGTCAAACAACAATAACATATTAAGCTACAGTCCCAGTCACAAGACATAATAACTGTGAAAGTACTGTAGTTGCCCATTCCAAAGCGTAGATCTCTATGGAGAAGAATGGGCAAGAAACTCCATGGACACTCTTTTAAATGAATAGCTTGTTACAAAAATCTTGGTTACATCATTCATGTTGAGATGGTAAATTATGTGAGAACGATGTAGCAAGACGTGCACGTTAAAAGTGTCCACAGTAAAAACAAAAAAAAGACAATTCAAAAATAAAATAAATAGTTCGAAATAAGCCGAGGCAACTAAGAGATGACCAGGCACAACTGACAGCGCCCGTTCACGAACATCACGCATGGATCAGCCATCATTCAACTCAACCATTTTGAAGGGAACTAAATGACCCGACACACGCGCCACCATCAGCGTGACATTTAAGTGAGCATGACATACTCTTAACCGCCAGGGCACATTGAAGTCAATAAAAGACGTAGGTTTCCAGTAAATGATATAGCTTTCTAGTACATAGTGCTCACACAATATGGGCTGTGCGACTATACAATACTAAATTAATTGAATTTATACAATGCAAAGTTAGTTTATACAATCTTCAGCAGCTCCAACAATACTATTTAATGCTATCAATTCATGCGCCCCTGTCCTTGTGGAGCAGGACCGGCATTGAGCCAAGCATTATTATCAGCGATATAATCGTCCAATTTGTAATAAGCTTGCTTACATAGTGTGCGTTTAATGCATGTTTTAAATTTCATCTCACTCAGTTCAAGAATACTTTGTGGAATTTTATTATAGCATCTTAAACAGTACCCCATGAAAGATGAGTCTACTTTAGCGAGTCTGAAGCCTGGCTGAACTAATTGGTCCCTATTTCTAGTACTGTAATTATGTCTGTCACCTCTTTTACCAAAAAGATGCAGATTTTTTCTTACGTACATTATGTTTTCATAAATGTATTGACAATGTACCGTCATGATGTTAATGTCCTTAAACAGTTCCCTTAGAGAATCGCGCCTACGGAGATTATATATGGCTCTGATGGCTCTTTTTTGCAGAATAAAAATAGACTCGATGTCTGCAGCCCGTCCCCATAACAAAATGCCGTAAGACATTATACTGTGAAAGTAACTAAAATAGACCAATCTCGCGGTATCTACATCGGTATATTGACGGATTTTTCTAACAGCATATGCTGCTGAACTTAGCCGCCCCGCAAGAGATGTTAAATGAGAACCCCACTGCAGCCTTGAATCAAGCGTAATCCCCAGGAACACTGTATTATCGACAAATTCTAGTTTCTCATTATTCAATATTATATTACAATCACTACTTTTAACATTTGGTAATGAAAATCTTATGCATTTAGTTTTTTTTTCATTTAATACAAAATTGTTTGCTGTGAACCAATTATGGACCTGAAGTAGGGCATTGTTAACGTTATCTAGATTTTGGGCCCGTCTATTTATCTTAAAAATTAAGGAAGTATCATCAGCAAATAACACCATATTTTGAGGTTGATTTTTTAATAAATAGGGTAGATCGTTAATATATACTAGAAAGAGGAAAGGACCTAATATAGACCCTTGCGGAACCCCCATTTTTACTTTTAAACCCTGTGAATTAACACCATTTATTTGAACTTGCTTTTCACTCAAATAAGATTTTACCAAACTAAGTGCAAGTTTACCTAGTCCGTAATGCTCAAGTTTCAAAAGTAATGTGTCGTGATTTACACAATCAAATGCTTTCGAGAGGTCACAAAAAATTCCTATGGCGTCTTGGGACTCTTCCCACGCTGTAAATATGTGCTTGAATAAGGTTACACCGGCGTCAGTCGTACAACGTCCCTTGGTGAAACCATACTGTTGATCGTGCAAAATTTTGTTGGTGTTAAAATGATTGAGCATTTGATTAAGCATTACCTTTTCAAACACCTTGCTAAAAACTGGCAACACGGATACAGGTCTATAATTATTAGTATCTTTACTGTCTCCGGATTTGAAAAGAGGGATGACTTTACTGTATTTCATTAAATCAGGGAAAACTCCTTGGTCCACACACAAATTAAAAATTAAAGCTAAGTAAGGTGCTATCGTCTCAACTATGGATGTACAAACTTTGATAGACATTCCCCATAGATCTTCGGTCTGTTTGATTTTTATTTGCCGGAAAGCTTTAATAACTGTCATAGGGTTTATGTGTTTAAATTTAAATTCAGCCGAGCAGCCAGACACGTTCGCCTTTAATAAAGCAAGTGAGACTTCAGGTGAGGAATTTAGAGCCTCAGTAGTTTTAAACGGTATATCGGTAAAGAAATTTACAAATTCTTGAGCTACTTCCTGATCAGAGTTTTTAGGACCATATTTTGTATCTAATGTATAGGAAGTGTTAACTATTTTTTTCCTGTTAGTCTCATTATTTATGACTTTCCAAACTGTCTTTATTTTATTTTCTGCGTTTTTGATCTTGTTGCTAATGTACAATGCTTTAGCAAACTTGCAAGTATTTCGAAATATTTTTGAATAATTAGCAACATATTTGTTAAAAGTTTCCGTGTTAATGAAAGGCTTAAGGCCATACAGCTCAAATAGTCTTTCCCTACTTTTTCTTATACCTGTAGTTGCCCAATCACTAAATATAAATTTAGGGCAAATGCTTTTCATCTTCTTTTCAAAAGTTTTATTGAATTCAGTGTGAACTATTGAAAAGAATTGATCGTAAAACTGATTTACATTACTAACGTCCAAATGGTGGCCCATAATACTTAACTTGTTCTGTAGGGAATTATTATATCTATTTAATTTGCTAGTTGTTATAGGTCTAAATTTAATCTGAACTTTTTGCACTGGTGTGTTACAACTAAAAGTTACCGTTTGGCCACTATGATCCGAAGGCAGACAACTTATTATGGCTTTATCTAAGTAATCACAATTGCAGAAAACATTATCAATACAAGTAGCAGACGATGCAGTGACTCTAGTAGGTTCTCTAAAAATGTTGGCTTAATCAAATGACTTAAAAAGATTTAATAACCTGCTGCTATTCGAATTTTCTTCCAAAATATTGATATTGAAATCACCACTGATAATTGCAGATTTATTACTAGCTGCAAGTTTTGCCAGGACATCTTCCATTATTGATTCAAATAAAGAAAAGTTTTGATAGTTTGGGGGTCTGTACACACACACAATTACATGCTTATCTAGCTCAACACAGGACAGTTCGACGCAATGTTCCACCGAGAGACCTACTATGTCATTACTATATAACTTGTATATAACTTGGGTTTGGTACCATTCCGCAAATCGTAGTTATGAGCTACGTAGTGCTTTCGATCAGCCGGATTCGATGTGGCATACTTTGCTAACGAATCAGCGCACTCATTGCCAACAATACCCGAGTGACCGGGGATCCAGGCTATCTCGATGTATAAGCCGTTTTGGGAGCAATCAAATAACAAGGTCTTAATATCTATAATGATTTGACTATGGATTTTACTGTAAAGTTGATTTTGTTTTAAGGCCTGTATACTACTACGAGAATCTGAAAAAATTACTGATCTTGTTATTTGATGGGATTTAATATAGTGTATGGCTTCTAAAATACCAATACACTCTCCTGTGAATACTGATGTTTCTGGTGGGCACTGGAAAAGTAAAGCAATTTTGGAATTTTGAAAGTAAACTGATACACCAGTACATTCTGTATCAGACAATTTTGAAGCATCAGTGAAAAACAAATTCCATCCTTCCCAGTAACGCTTGACAGCCGATTCAAAATCGTCTCTAGCGCTCGGGGAATTCTTTGGTATACCAAGTCCCAAAACGGCTTTTGGTTCGAAATAAATCGTTTCATATGCAGCAGAGAAGACCGGGAGAGTAGGATATTGGCAAATAGGCGAGGAGAGTTGCTTAAGCTCTCTGTACCTATTTATCAATAGGGGAACTACTTTATGGTTCCAATAGGAAGAATTATTAAAGGAAAGGTCGATTTGTTCTAAAATTGGGAGTAAAGGATGGGATGAGAGGGAAAAAACTTTAGAAAGGAAGCGATCTGCCAAATACTGTCTCCGAAGGTGTAGGGGTGGTTCTGCACATTCAACTTGAAGCGCATTTATGGGAGAGGATTTCATGGCCCCAATGATTATTCTTAGACATTTGGCTTGGACACTGTCTAATTTTTTAAGCGCTTCTTTGTTGCAGGGCTCTATTAGATAGCTGCAGTAATCCATAGCGCTTCTAGTTAACGCATTATAGACCAGTTTAAGGGTATAGGGGTGAGCTCCCCACCATACCCCGGCCAAAGCCTTAAGGACCGACACAGAACGTTCACATTTTTTAACCGTGCTGTTAATGTGATCGACCCCAGACAACCTTGAGTCCAAAGTTACTCCCAGAAACCTAGCCTTATCTTCAACTGGGATGGTTTGTCCATTAATGTGTATATCAATTGGGGGTACAGAACGCTTGCGTGTGAAAATGACAGCTGAACTCTTTGGCGCACTTAAGGACAAACCATTGTCAAGTAGCCATTGATTCAGTGAAGCCAGAGAGACATTCATCGACAGAGCGGCATCCTGAATAGAACTGCCATAGACCATTAATGCAATATCGTCAGCATACTGAAGGATTTTGCAGTCGAAATTAAGGGAAGAGGACAGGTCAGCCGTATAAATGTTATACAATGGAGGACTAAGAACAGATCCTTGAGGTAATCCTCTCCAGACCGATCTTTGTTCAGAGTCAGCCCCAGGTATTCTCAGTTGAATAGTGCGATTGGTAAAGATGCTACCAATGATGCGACAAATCCTAGCCGGGACTCTCAGCTCGTGCAGCTTTTGCCTGAGATTAGGGAGGAGTACCGAGTCATAAGCAGCTGATATGTCCAGAAAAACAGCAACCACAGACTCATTCCTGCTGAGGGCCAGCCGGACCTCTGACGTGAGGATACCCACACTATCAGCTGTGCCCAGACCTTTCCTAAAGCCGAATTGAGTCGTTGGGAGCAGTTTCCTGTTTTCCACCAACCACACTAACCGGTTTTTAAGTAAATGTTCCAAAAGTTTAATTAGTATGGTGGACGATAAAGCAATAGGTCTGTATGAGCAATGATCATTAGGATCTTTGCCAGGTTTTAGAATCGGGATGACAATTTGAACCTTCCACTCTGTGGGAATATGGCCAGAAGTAAAACAGAAGTTAGCCAGGTCCAGGTTATATTTGCGGGTTTTTGGACCGGCTTTAGAAATAAAGGAGTATGGGAATCCATCCACTCCCGGTGCGGAATCCTTGACATGGGATAACACAGTTTTTAGTTCTTCCAGGCTAAATGGCATGTTCATTGGGTCGTTAGTGTTGTCTGCATCATTGATGTCAACACTGATTTCCTCTATACTCGGAACATAGGCTGGAGCGATTTTTGAGAAAAACTGGTATCCCAGTTCTTCCGTGAGGTTGTAAGAGGAGGCAGGTGCTAAACTACTCCTAAAACGCTTCACCTTTCGCCACACGACCGAAACCGGGGTGGAGGGACTCAGCGAACCACAATATTTTGACCATCCTTCACGTTTCTTTCTTTTTAAGAATTTCCTGGACGTAGCTAATATCTGCTTGAAGGCAATGAGGTTATCCAGGTTCATATTGCAGATGGCTGTCTCTTCAGCCTCATTTCTGGCCCTGACCATGTCAGTGCATTCCCTATCCCACCATGGCGGGGAAGGAAGTCTACCGGAATGGGGTTTTTTGGAGGGGAAGCAATCATCAGCTGTGGTGGAAATGGTGGAGGAGAAGGATAGAAAACAATCCTGGGCATTATCTCTGTTAACTTCTGGAAGAGAAGATATTCTTAAGTCCAGAATCTTAGAGTATAAATCCCAATCAGCTGAATTTAATTGATGTTTTAAAAGTGGGGGGGAATCTTTAATGGGAATATTTTTGGAAGGGAATTCAATTATGATGGGATAGTGATCACTCCCATAGGTCATATCTAAGCGACGCCAAATAAGGAGACTGGATATATTAGAAGAGCAGAACGTCAAGTCAACACAACTTTTGTTCTGATCAGGTGCAGACCTGCGTGTGGCACTGCCATCGTTGATGAGACAGAGGTCGAGATCATCCAACACATCAAGCAAGCCTATGCCAAAATTATCGCAAGTATCCGACCCCCAACGATAATGGTGACAGTTAAAATCACCCATGACAAGTATTGGACTGCTTACACTGCATAATAAATTTCTAATTACTGCAAGGTATTCGGGTTGTGGGTGCGCAATATAAAAAGAAAAAATATTTATACCCTCAGCCTTCACAGCAACAACCTCCATGTCGTCGCCAACAAAGGTTAGAGGAATCTGGGTGAATGATACCTTGCTATTGATGAGCAAGGCACATCCTCCGTATCCATCAGATCTGTCATTACGCACACCGCCGAAACACGGCAACCTGAAATTGCTTCCAGGTAAAAGCCATGTCTCGGCAATGCCGCAGATTGATGGTTTGTATTTGTTGATCAGAAAAGAAAGATCAGGCTTTCTGGGAGTAATACTCCTCACGTTCCATTGAAGGAATGTCAGGGGATGGAACATTGTGGATGTAATTAAGGATTGTGGTCAATTTTGATGCAACGTGGTCAGGTACGGCTTGATTTGGGCTTGAAAGAACAGACATTAACATATTTGTAATTAAATTTAGAATATTTGTGGAGTTATCCTCCCGTCTGTAACTCATTGGCTCTGCAGCTTCCGTTGGGAGAGCACAGCCATTTCTTGATGGGGAAAAGGAGTAATTTTGGGTGAGGTTCAAGTGAGTTTGTCTATCATAGCCAGGTGAAAGGGGAATACGAGGTTTGGGTTTCATAAATACCGTTTTACGGTATGAATTTTGGGTTACTGGGATAGGACTTGAAGACTGGGATTGTGATTTATTCATAGTTACATTGTTGCGTGGGGAAGATTTGGAAACTTCAGCATATGATCTGGAAACAGGTGGGAAAACCCGACTTGCTTCCACATACGAAATCGATTTCTCCGCCATCAAAGGTTTGATGCTCTTCTGTCGGCCCAATTCAGGACAAGCACTGTCATTTGCGAAATGGTTGCCAGTACACGAAACACAGAAACTCAATTCAGGGGTGACTTCACATCCATCACCTGGATGATCTTCACCACACTTAAAGCACCTAGGTTTTGATCTGCAAAGAGGGCGGGTATGACCGTAGCGACAACAATGGAAGCATTGGACAGTTGGGTATGTGTATCGCTCAACTGGGAGAGCCGAGTAAAAGCAGTACACACGCTTCGGTAAGACTTGTCCATCAAAAGTTAATACAACAGTCTGTGTGGGCCTCCACTCGGTCACACCAGAAGAGGACACCCTACGGCTCATCCTTCTGGCCTTGATGACGGAGCCACATCCCTCTGGAACCTGAATATGTTTTATAATCTCATCCTCTGACCACTCAACTGGTACATCCCTAACAATACCCATTCTTGTGATGTTGAATTGTGGAATGGCAGCAATGTAATTGTGTTGGGATAAGATTTTATTGTTAAGAAAACTGTTTGCATCCTGATGTGACTTAAACTCAACTGATACACGATTTCTGCCTATACGTTTGATCCCATCGAGACGTATGTTATTCACATTATTTATCGTCAAAAACATACCAAACTTGATAGGTTGTAGAACAGTGCCTGAAGTTTGTTCGTCTTTAAGCGACACATTGATTACATATGGTGGGTTATCTCGAGCTGTATAAGTAAGTCTGCCGATAGTATTTTTCGCAATCTTGGGCTTTATATTGGAAGAAGCAGGGGGCGAACCAGCGACCCTCTTGCGACTCGGGGTGTCCATATCCATACTAGAGCTTTGTGTGAGTATTTCGGAATCATGTGGAAGAGTAATTGTTAGTCCAGGGGGGAGATCAAATAGTTTATCAGAGGGGTCAGGATCGGGGGGTTTTTTGGAGTCCATAATGACTAATTATAGTTAAAAAAAAAAGGACAATTACAACTAAAAACAAACCTTAAACCAAGAACACAAACACAAGGAACAGTTTCGATCAAGTTTCACACTAATAAAGTTCAACAGGATCGAAAATATTCGTAGCACTAACAAAAGCACGTGTTTAGCTTTCACCACTACCACGAAAAGTCTTGGAGAAAGTTATCCAGCCTAACTTGAATAAATGACTTTTGATTTTGATTTATGTTGATCAATTTATTAGTCTGTCTGTGGGTGTCAAATAAGTAGTTATTTTCTTACATTTCCTTCCCAAAAAAGTTCTTATTTGTTTATATTATAAGTTTTAGTAAAAGAAAAGCAGAGCAAATAAAGTTGAAAGTTGAGCTTAAACAAATGTTTTTATCGAACTAACCTTAGCAAAGGAGTCGCATTCTTTATTATTTTCGCTCGTGTAATAGAATTCGACAACATTTTGCTACAGTATTAGATTATTTAACTCTAAATAAACTAAATTTTCTGTAAAAAGAAGTCCTTGCACACTAAGTTTGCACACTTTGTTTTCGTATTTTTTCTTTATGTCATCAATGTCAATGTCATATTCGTCGCTTCGTTTTTTTCCCGATAATAATGGGCACAGGGAAGAGAAACGATGGATGGATGGACTGTGTGAAGAATGATATTATGGCAAGAAAGTAGATGACTGATGAGATGACGGTTAAATAGGAAGTATGGAAGAAAAAGATATGCTGCGCCATACCCAAATAAATTGGGTTAGAGCAGGAGAATAAACAGGGTAAGGATAATACATAGCGTTTTCGGCATTACGATATACTTATGGACACGACATGTTCTATTAAAGAACGAAAATATATACAAATTAATATCTATAATATTGACACACAAATGTAACAGTTTTGTCTCTTTTTAATAAAGCAACAGCTGAGATAACTAATCTACAATTGGTCAAGTACTTATTTTGGCAACACTTTTTTGTGACGTCGCCATGTTTTGCGCCGAGTTTTATGGTCAGCTGTCAAACGGTTGCGTTTTTTGTTGTTTTCTTGAAAAATACGGTTAGAAACTAGGTGTTGTGTTGTGCTGGGCTTTGCCTTAAATAATAAATCATGCCCTCTTGTTGTATAAAACAGTGTGGTGCAAGAAAAAACAAAAATCAGCCAGGATTGACAATTCATAGGTTAGTAAAAAGTTTTCATTGATATTTTATTGTAATTTATTGTTATATGATGATCTTTGGAAAGATTGTTGAGACCCGTGACAGTTTTGAATGGCTTTTCGCGATTTTCTTTATTTCCATTGTTTTGTTTAGTGAACTTAGTGATGCGCGCAGGCGATCGGCTATGTTGAAGTATCGATAATGTGTAAAATGTTGCAATAGGTTTTTTATTCGACAGATTTCCAGTAAATGAAATTTTGAAGAAGAAATGGCTATCTGCTATTGGCACTGAAAATATTAACACCCGACATAAAATTTGGTATGTCTGCTCAACGCACTTTGACAAATCATGTTTTAATAGAACACTCGATGTGACAAGGCTACATGAAAACGCAGTGCCCTCATCTTCTCTAATGGTAGGTGTCTTCCTACGTATGTTTTAATAATAGGTCTTTACCTATGAAATTGCCGTATTGC
Source organism: Cerastis rubricosa (assembly GCA_949152445.1). Lineage (NCBI taxonomy): Eukaryota > Metazoa > Arthropoda > Insecta > Lepidoptera > Noctuidae > Cerastis > Cerastis rubricosa. The sequence goes on from OX424552.1 coordinate 12,319,446, forward strand.
AGTACAGACTTTTTCAAACAAAAAAAGTTTTGATTGGCTATGAGTTCTAAATTCAAATTAATTTTGTTTTAAAAATATGACATTCTATTTACAAAATCAGTCTTTTGTTTATTGATTAGCGTTGTATTTTCATTACATTTCAACATTTTTCCTCATAATGGATACTTTGAAATTTCGTGTAATTATGGAATATGAGTTCCGTCGTGGCACCAACGCGGCACAAACGACCCGTAACATCAACGACGTTTACGGAGAGAACTGTACAAACGAACGCACAACCCGTTATTGGTTTGCTCGGTTCCGTTCTGGGAATTTTGACTTGAAAAATGAACCTCGTGGTCGTCCGGAAACTTTGGTCAACAATGATGAATAAAGGTGATTGTTGAAGCTGATGAAACTCAATCTACAGCTGAGCTGGCAGCAGCTTTTGATGTTAGCATTAAAACAATATTGGTCCATTTGCGACAGATTGGCAAGATAAAAAAGCTTGATAGATGGGTGCCCCACGAACTTAACGATCGCCAGCGCAACGTACGCGTCGAGACTTGCCTTGCGCTGCTTAACAGGCACAGAAATGAAGGAATTTTGAACCGAATTGTTACGTACGACGAAAAATGGATTCTTTTTGACAATCGAAAGCGCTCAGCAAGTTGGTTAGATCCTGGTTCGGTACCAAAGCAATGTGCATAACGAAAAATGACCCTTAGAAAGGTGATGGTCACAGTTTGGTGGTCTAGTGCTGGTGTGATTCATCATAGTTTTTTACAAAACGGCGAGAGCATTACTGCAGATGTGTACATTGAAGAACTGACCACAATGATGGCGAAACTCGCACGTCTGCAACCAGCTTTGGTCAATCGGTCGTCTCCACTGCTACTTCACGACAACGCGCGGCCCCATACTGCACAACAGACCGTCTCTAAGCTGCATGAGTTGGGTTTGGAAGCTCTCCCTCATCCGCCATACTCACCAGATCTTGCGCCTTCCGACTATTACTTTTTCCAAAATTTGGACAACTTTTTAGCGGGAAAAAAATTCAATTCCCGAGAGGCAGTACAAAACGCCTTTGAAGAGTTTGTTGTCTCCCGTCCAGCTGATTTTTCAAGAAGGGCATCCATAAACTGCCACAGCGTTGGCAAAGATGCATTGATTGCAGGGGTGATTACTTTGAATAAAAGAAATAAATAAGTTCGAAAAAAAAAATACTTTAACTTTTTTCAAACAAAACGGCAATTTCATAGGTAAAGACCTAATATTATTTTATTTCAGTGTGTGTTACTAGATGACCCTGTGGACTTCGAAACACCTAAAATTGATTTGATTGCTACTCTTTTCTTTTCCCTAAACCACCCTGATATTGTTCCCTTTTAAAGTCAAAGTCAAGTCAGTTTATTGCAAACTACAACAACGCAACAACAACATTAACTATTGTTGCCAAATGATATTTAGGGGACCCAAGAAAGCCCATATTGGGCTGCCTGATTAGATAGAATATGGACCCTGGTCCTGATTCTTTGAAAACTGTATGCCTCTTTTCTGCCGTCTGATCATACTCAGGGATGACTGTTAGCAAATCATCATCTTCCTGCCCTTGTACCATGCTATTTGGGGTCGGCGCAACACGTTTTCTTTTTCCATTCTCCCCTGTCAGACGTCGCGGCATCATTTACTCCTTTGAGTGATAGATACAAGCATAAAAAAGCACATTAAGGAGTCAGACAAAACGATTTAAACAAAAAAAACATATGGGTTGATCGATATTTAGAAATACCCCCCTCCCCACCCTAAAACATAATACTTAACCTCTAGGTCCCAGCCGTTCCATTTATGGAACGGCTCGAACCAGCAAACTTAAACGCTAATATAAAAAAAGTAAATTTCTAAATCGTTCTGTCAAAATTTACCTCTATGGTCAACTAGTAGTCGATTCAAACAAAATTAATCGTTAGTAATACTGAACGGCACAACATTATTAAAAAAAATGTAGAAACTCGTCTATGTCGAATGTCAAACGTCAATGGCAACCCGTGTTATTATGTTCGGAAAAGTGTTGTTTTTGTGAGATATGCGTTGTAAAACTTTGGTAAGTAAATGTATAGTATGTTATAAGTGTATAATGCAACTTTTTAGATAGTCATTTGCTTGAAAAAATAACAAAAAAAATATGATTTGAGCCAACAAAAAATCCTTTGTTGTGAAGTTTGTTAGTCGAAATAAAAAAAAAATATTTGACTCTTGAACCATGTAAAATGGTCTTGGAAACAATAGTAGCAAAGAAAAAATAGTGATAATTCATTATTTCATGTATTCGAGGCATATCTTTTCATATTTATTGATATTTCAAGTATTTTCATGCTTTGAACAGCGGAATTCTAAAATGGCCGATTCTAACAAGAAGTTTGAGTTAGGATCTTATAAGAATAATGTATGTAGGACTCCTAAAAAACACTGTCATTAGATTACTTGTATATTTGTGATGTTAGATATAAACTTTCGTGTAAATTGAATGAGTAGTTTTACCAAACAAAAATAAGCAACGAAAACAGACGTATTTGCTACGACCTCTCTCATATCTATGGGATATGTATAATTCTCAAGTAGTTCTAAAAGAGTTGTTTATTATTAATAAATGGCCCCGTTCATCACGAACCCGACACTGTTTACCGTTTAAGATTAGAGCTAATATAACTCGAGTTATAAGTGTTTATCTTTACGATATCGGATGACTCACGCAATGGCGTAATCAAGGGGCCCCCGAAGGGTTTCACGCGGGGTTTTACTGTTACGCGCGAAAGGATAGTGAGGTTTTGATTTGCTGGTCCTTCTGCATAGGGCACGATCAACCCGAACCGTGCACCTTATCGCGACGTTTTTTAAGTGCCCCTGTGAAATTAAATATTTTGATTTGAAGTCGGGCGAAAGGTCACAATTACCGTCGCTTAACCTTGATCAGCCATCCACAAAATATAATTTACGCTATAGCATAAAGAGAACCACGCTCGCGCTGGCCTGTAACAGGTATACTACGCGCATGCGTTCGAGTGCCACGCAATCACTCTCGCTATGTCGCTTCTATTCCCTCTCCATGGTAGCATTAAACGTTTAACGAGACCTTGTTGGAAGTCGCATAAGAAGTATCACTTCAACAAAATGACTAAAATAAACTTAAGCACAGGCACATTGCATTTAAATTAGCATGAGAATTTGCAAAAGAAAAGTGCGCGGAAAGTACGTACAACCGCCTCTTTTAAAAGGCATAGTTATGCATACATGTCATGTTTTTTCATTACATTTCTGAAAACAATTGTACAGTCTTGTTTAGTAGCAGCTCCTTGTATCTCTATAGTTTGTAAAAGAGTATTTTAATTTCTTCGAAGTTTGGTGATCAATATTGCAGTCGTAATATTATAAAAAAACCGGCCAAGTGCGAGTCGGACTCACGCACGAAGGGTTCATCATCATCATCAGCCTGTACTCGTCCACTGCTGGACATAGGCCTCTCCCATGACACGCCACTGAGCACGATCCTCGGCCACTCTCATCCAGCTCTTGCCAGCTGCCTTGCGCAGATCATCGCTCCACCGAGTCTGAGGACGTCCTACGCTACGTTTACCGATCCGTGGTCTCCACTCAAGAACTCGTCTACCCCAACGGTTATCGGTTCTTCGGGTTATATGGCCGGCCCATTGCCACTTCAGCGTGCTAATGTGGTGGGCTATGTCGATAACCTTGGCTCTCTGTCGAATCACCTCGTTACGAACTTGATCTTTCAGAGAAACCCCGAGCATAGCTCTTTCCATAGCACGTTGAGCGACTTTAAATTTGTGGACCAACCCAACCGTGAGTGTCCACGTTTCGGCACCGTACGACATGACGGGTTGGACGCACTGATTATAGACTTTCGTCTTTAGACTCTGTGGAATTGGCAATGTGAAGACTCGACGCAGTTTTCCATACGCTGCCCAGCCCAGCTGTATTCTTCTGTTGGCTTCTTTCTCGAAGTTGTTTTTACCTAACTGCATAGTTTGCCCGAGGTAAACATACTCCTTAACCTCACTGTCCTTTCGCGCGTAACAGTAAAACCCCGCGTGAAACCCTTCGGGGGCCCCTTGATTACGCCATTGCGTGAGTCATCCGATATCGTAAAGATAAACACTTATAACTCGAGTTATATTAGCTCTAATCTTAAACGGTAAACAGTGTCGGGTTCGTGATGAACGGGGCCATTTATTAATAATAACCAACTCTTTTAGAACTACTTGCGAATTATACATATCCCATAGATATGAGAGAGGTCGCAGCAAATACGTCTGTTTTCGTTGCTTATTTTTGTTTGGTAAAACTACTCATTCAATTTACACGAAAATTTATATCTAACATCACAAATATACAAGTAATCTAATGACAGTGTTTTTTAGGAGTCCTACATACATTATTCTTATAAGATCCTAACTCAAACTTCTTGTTAGAATCGGCCATTTTAGAATTCCGCTGTTCAAAGCATGAAAATACTTGAAATATCAATAAATATGAATAGATATGCCTCGAATACATGAAATAATGAATTATCACTATTTTTTCTTTGCTACTATTGTTTCCAAGACCATTTTACATGGTTCAAGAGTCAAATATTTTTTTTTTATTTCGACTAACGAACTTCACAACAAAGGATTTTTTGTTGGCTCAAATCATAATTTTTTTGTTATTTTTTCAAGCAAATGACTATCTGAAAAGTTGCATTATACACTTATAACATACTATACATTTACTTACCAAAGTTTTACAACGTATATCTCACAAAAACAACACTTTTCCGAACATAATAACACGGGTTGCCATTGCGTTTGACATTCGACATAGACGAGTTTCTATATTTTTTTTAATAATGTTGTGCCATTTAGTATTACTAACGATTAATTTTGTTTGAATCGACTACTAGTTGACCATAGAGGTAAATTTTGACAGAGCGATTTAGAAATTTACTTTTTTTTATATTAGCGTTTAAGTTTGCTGGTTCGAGCCGTTCCATAAATGGAACGGCGAGGCTCAAGGCAAAAGTCCGTCCGTTCCATAAATGGAACGGCCGGGACCTAGAGGTTAACAACTTCGAGAATACTGCCTTGAACTGCAATTGGTTCCGGACTTACATGTTCATTGAACATAACCTTGGATTTATCCAGGTTCATCCGGAGACCAACGCGTTGAGAAGAATCAGCTAGGCCATTCAGCATATGCTGCAAATCTTGCAGCGTTTCCGCCACGATAACGATATCATCTGCAAATCGTAAGTGTGAGAGGTACTCGCCGTTTATATTAATGCCGCGCCCCTTCCAGTCCAGCGTCTTGAATATATCCTACAATGCATTTGTGAACAATTTGGGGGATATAACGTCCCCTTGTCTCACACCACGTTGCAAGGGAATAGGTTTAGACTGCTGGTTCTGGACTTGGACGGCCATAGTAGCGGTGTTGTAAAGACCTCTCAACACTTGGATGTACCGCCAATCGACTTGGCATCGCTGCAATGATTCCAGAACAGACCAGGTTTCGATCGAGTCAAAGGCCTTTTCATGGTCCACAAACGCTAAGCACAGGGGCCGATTATACTCTTCTGTTTTCTGTATAATCTGCCGCACTGTATGGATGTGGTCTATGGTGCCGTATCCCGATCGAAACCCGGCCTGTTCGGGAGGCTGGAACTCGTCGAGTCTTCGCGCAAGACGGTTTGCGATGACTCTCGAAAACAGCTTATAGACGTGGCTCAAGAGTGAAATGGGTCGGTAGTTTTTCAAAAGAGTTTTATCACCCTTTTTGAAAAACAACACGACCACACTCTTACTCCACGCCTCTGGAGTTCTCCCATCAAAAAGAACAGTATTGAAAATGCTCTGGAGCTCCTTCATTACAGGTTTACCACCAGATTTCAGGAGCTCAGTCGTAATACCGTCTTCTCCAGGGGCTTTTCCATTTTTAAGCTGTTTGAGAGCCATCCCAATTTCGTCCAGGCTGACTTCTGGCAAGTCTTCCGTAAAGTGGCGTGTTAATGTAGCTCGGAACTGCTCATTTTCGGGATCAGGTTGAGATGCATACGTAGCGTACAGCTGACTATAGAAGCTTTCAATTTCCGAAAGAACCCCCGGCCCGGAAGAAACGACTACTCCACTTGTAGTGGTCAGCTTCGTCAGATGACTTCTCCCAAGAGATTGAACAAACACTTTGGATCCCCGATTTTGCTCGATCGCTCGTTCTATTGAACGAGTGTTGGAGCATCGGAGATTGTGTCGTACAAGTTTGCCAATTCTCTTGTTTAGAGCATGCCACTCTGACGAAGTGGCTGGTGGGTGTTCACGTCGTTTCTCCATGAGCTTTAACGTTTCTTCCGAAAACTTCGACTTCCTGTCCCTACGCTGCAATTCGCAAAATCTCACACCTTCCTCCCTGAGGATTCCGACCACATTCTTGAGGGCCTGGTCAATGTCAACGCTATTTGTGGTTTCCACGGCAGCGAATCGGTTCTCCAAGTTAGATTGGAACTTTTCAGATCCCACTATAGTTTGGAGCAGGGTTGGTCGGAGCCTGGATTTCATCAAACGGACACGTTCTAGCTTGAAATCGATATTCAGAGACCCTCGCACGAGTCTGTGATCACTTCCAGTATTAAACCTATTGATCACTGAGACGTCTCAAAATATACGCTTCTTGTCCGTTATGATGAAATCGATCTCGTTTTTAGTCATAGTGTCGGGGCTCTGCCATGTCCACTTCCTTTGGAGCTGCTTCTTGAAAAATGAATTCATCAAGAAAAGCCCCTCCCTTTCGAGGAAGTTGACAAGCATTTGCCCCCTATGATTCCTGCTACCATAACCATGGGATCCTACTACCGATTCGTTGTAGTTCTGTACTCCCACTTTGGCGTTGAAGTCTCCCATGACAACGTTGTAGTGGGCCCTGGTGGTGAAGTGTAAGGCCTTCGATATATCACCAAACACATCTTCCATCTCATCATCCGAGTGCGTCGAGGTCGGTGCGTAAACCTGCACAACCTTGAGGCTATACCTCTCGGTTAGTTTAATTACGAGGTACGCGACCCTGTTCGACACACTCGACACTTCTACAACGTTGTCACAGAGAGCTTTATTCACCAGAAATCCTACGCCACCTTGGGACAGCTGGTCTCCCTCTCGAAAGTATAGAAGGTGGCCTGATTCAAGAGTTACCGTGTCCTCCCCCTCTCTTCGGACTTCGCTTAACCCAAGAACGTGCCACCTTATTTTCTCGAGTTCGACTTCGAGTTTTGCCAGGTGCTCGTCGAGCCGTAGCGTGCGTCCGTTGTACGTCGCCAAGGTCAGTTGTTTTTGGCGGCCTTCTGTAACCCGGGGATTCTTCGCACCCCCTGCCCTGCCGTTACCGTGACCACCGCCTTGATCAGGAATAGCAGGGCGGCCGGGAACTGGGGGCCGTGGTCCACGTTGACTTGCCATTGGTAGGGTTTGCTCTAATTGCCACGCTGTACAGGCGGGTTGGCAATCGCAGTAGATTCACACCGGTATCGCTGCTGCCCGACACCGGTGGGACCGATATGTGACAGGTCCCAGAAGTCTCTTTGTGCCTCTTACGACACCCGCGAGAAGAATTGGGGGAGAGCTATTCTTAAGCCGGCACGCCACGGCATGCTATTCTTTACGAAGGGTTCCGTACCATTATTTATAAAAACGAGCAAAAAAATCACTTTTTTGTATCATCATCATTTCAGCCCTTTTAACGTCCACTGCTGGACATAGGCCTCCCCCAAGTTTCGCCACATTGACATAACATGTGGGGTTTTGCCATAATCGCCACGCTTGGCAGGCGGGTTGGCGATCGCAGTACGGTTGTCACAAAAGCACAGAGAACGCTGCTGCCCATTCTCTGGCAAGTCCCTTAGTCGCCTCGTACGACACCCACGGGAAGATATGGGATGTTTGTATGGGAGCCCCCTTAAATATTTATTTTATTCTGTTTTTAGTATTTGTTGTTATAGCATCAACAGAAATACATAATCTGTAGAAATTTCAACTGGCTAACTATCACGGTTCATGAGATACAGCCTGGTGTCAGACGGACGGACGGACAGCGAAGTCACAGTAATAGGGTCCCGTTTGACCCTTTGGGTACGCAACCCTAAAAAGTTTCTCATTCTAATAGAATCCGTACATTTTTCTGATAGTAAAGTGTACCACTCGAAAATAGTATAACTTTTCTCGGTAAAAAGCTTTTTGGTAGGAAGTTTCTTTTGTAAGGAAATATAGTAATTATAATTACCTACATTTATACCACCAAACTAGACAGCTTTCCCTTAGGAACTTGGGTTGAAATAGTACAAACAATGTAGACTCTGTATGCTAATAGCGTAAGACGATGAAATATGTATGGGAAGTCCAAAGTGTTTTATCTTTACGTAGTTTATAACAAAGTCGCTTCTCTTCGTCTGTACGCTTGGATCTTTTAATACGCAACGGATTTGATCCAGTTTTCATCAATAGACAATGATTCAAGTGGAAGGTTTGTATAGTTTATACCATTTATCAAAATTTCCACGTGAACGAAGTCGCGGGCAGCAGCTAGTTCAGATAAAAGGTTAAATTTGAATGTGATTTTGTTGTAACGGAACAAGCAGGGCAAGTCTGACTTTGTGTTTATGAGAAACAAACTTCTAACACAGCTTATTATATGGTAATCGTTCAGAGGATGGCAACATCATACATAACACAGCGAAAAAACACTAGGGATGTTGGAATTGTCGAAAAGTATCGATATTATAGGTATTGATTCTTTTCGAAAGAACCCCTAAAAAAATCCAAATAAAGTTAATGGTCTAGTTTTATGATAATTATTATTGAAGCATAAATTCACTATATTAGTATATTTATAGTTTTTTTTATAATATTTCGGAACGAAAACGAATGAACGAATGAAACGTCAATGTCAAACATCATGTCTGATGTCGGAAAAACAATAACATTGTTTTAGTATTTAATTATTTTAGAAAAATACCCAATAGTATTTATTTAACAGTTAGCATACTGTTTTTTTTCAACCAAGTTTTGTCCGGTGAAGTGTAATATGATGGCACTGATGGAAAAAAAGACCAGTATATTCTAGCGTAGTACAAAGTACTACAAAGCTTGAGAAAAGGCATCACAACAACCGTGGTGTTTCCTATACGTGTACGTAGTTTGTTTGTAGACTTTTTTCATCATTTTATAGTAAAATTCTGCATCATTTTATAATCTAATTCTTAAAATATGCCGCAAACGAATGCAGAATATTGTCGCAATTATCGAAGAAAAAAAAGGGAAAACAAGATTAAAAAGACAGCTAAAAGTTCATCGGAACGTCTTCGTGAATTTCGTGCACGCCGAAAAGCGTTATTGAATGTGGAAAATGATAGATCTATTACGCTTAATGATGATTTTACTGATCAAAATAGTGAAAGTGATCATAGTAAGTACTTAAATATTTTCTAATCAACAAATTTTTCCTAATACGCACTGCTGAGATAAGATAGGAAGCATTAAACAGTGTTTCTTAAGTTCGTGGTTCTCTTTGTGCTATAGCCTAAATTAGATTAGATTAGAGTACCTATGTGAGTTATCTGCGTGCAGTTATGTAGAAAATTGAAAAAGTAATTCATATTATTTATACTTAATATTATAAAGTTGAATAGTTTGTTTGTTTGTTTGCTTGGACGCGCTAATCTCAGGAAATACTGGTCCGATTTGAAAAATTCTTTCAGTGTTATATAGCCCATTTATCGAGGAAGGCTATAGGCTATATATCATCATGCTACGACAAACAGGAGCGGAGCAGCAATTAAAAATGTTATAAAATCAGGGGTTTTGTTTTCCTTTTGAGAGCTTCTGCTGCATGCGCTGTGTAAATGGTTAAGTTTCGCAAAAATCATGTATGACAGAATTGTTTCCCTTTAAAAGTTCTAAAAAAAAGTTCGCAACAGCATATGTCTACCTGTTAAGGTTGACTCACTATAACCTTTTTATGCTAACCAAATTTGTTCTAAAATAATGCATTATTTTTTAAAGTGTTTTTGAAGTGAAACTTCTTATGCAACTTCCAACACGGTCGCATTAAACGTTTAACACTACCATGGAGGGGAATAGAAAGAGACAGGGCACTCGAATGCTGTAGTATACCTGTTACAGGCCAGAGCGAGAGTGGTTCTCTTTGTGGTATAGCCTAAATTATATTTTGTGGATGAATGATCAAGGTTAAGCGACGGTTGCCCAGGTCAGTATGTGGATGGGTGATCGAGGTTAAGCAACGGTAGCCGAAGTCAGTATGTGGATGGCTAATCAAGGTTAAGCGACGGTGGCCCAGGTCCGTATGTGGATGGGTGATCAAGGTTAAACGACGGTTGCCCAGGTCAGTATATAGATGGGTGATCAAGGTTAAGCGACGGTTGCCCAGGTCAGTATGTGGATGGGTGATCAACGTAAAGCAACGGTAGCCGAGGTTACCGTTGCTCAACCTTGATCACACATCCACATACTGACCTCGGCTACCGTTGCTTAACCTTGATCATTCATCCACATACTGACCTCGGCTACCGTTGCTTTACGTTGATCACCCATCCACACACTGACCTACTTATATTTATACTTAATATTATAAAGTTGAATAGTTTGTTTGTTTGTTTGCTTGGACGCGCTAATCTCAGGAAATACTGGTCCGATTTGAAAAATTCTTTCAGTGTTATATAGCCCATTTATCGAGGAAGGCTATAGGCTATATATCATCATGCTACGACAAACAGGAGCGGAGCAGCAATTAAAAATGTTATAAAATCAGGGGTTTTGTTTTCCTTTTGAGAGCTTCTGCTGCATGCGCTGTGTAAATGGTTAAGTTTCGCAAAAATCATGTATGACAGAATTGTTTCCCTTTAAAAGTTCTAAAAAAAAGTTCGCAACAGCATATGTCTACCTGTTAAGGTTGACTCACTATAACCTTTTTATGCTAACCAAATTTGTTCTAAAATAATGCATTATTTTTAAAGTGTTTTTGAAGTGAAACTTCTTATGCAACTTCCAACACGGTCGCATTAAACGTTTAACACTACCATGGAGGGGAATAGAAAGAGACAGGGCACTCGAATGCTGTAGTATACCTGTTACAGGCCAGAGCGAGAGTGGTTCTCTTTGTGGTATAGCCTAAATTATATTTTGTGGATGAATGATCAAGGTTAAGCGACGGTTGCCCAGGTCAGTATGTGGATGGGTGATCGAGGTTAAGCAACGGTAGCCGAAGTCAGTATGTGGATGGCTAATCAAGGTTAAGCGACGGTGGCCCAGGTCCGTATGTGGATGGGTGATCAAGGTTAAACGACGGTTGCCCAGGTCAGTATATAGATGGGTGATCAAGGTTAAGCGACGGTTGCCCAGGTCAGTATGTGGATGGGTGATCAACGTAAAGCAACGGTAGCCGAGGTCAGTATGTGGATGAATGATCAAGGTTAAGCAACGGTAGCCGAGGTCAGTATGTGTATGTGTGATCAAGGTTGAGCAACGGTAGCCGAGGTCAGTATGTGGATGGGTGATCAAGGTTAAGCGACGTTTGCCCAAGTCAGTATGTGGATGTGTGATCAAGGTTAAGCGACGGTTGCCCAGGTCAGTATGTGGATGGGTGATCAAGGTTAAGCGACGGTTGCCCAGGTCAGTATGTGGATGAGTGATCAAGGTTAAGCGACGGTTGCCCAGGTCAGTGTGTGGATGGGTGATCAACGTAAAGCAACGGTAGCCGAGGTCAGTATGTGGATGAATGATCAAGGTTAAGCAACGGTAGCCGAGGTCAGTATGTGGATGTGTGATCAAGGTTGAGCAACGGTAGCCGAGGTCAGTATGTGGATGGGTGATCAAGGTTAAGCAACGGTAGCCATTTCAGTATGTGGATGGGTGATCAAGGTTAAGCAACGGAAGCTGAGGTCAGTATGTGGATGGGTGATCAAGGTTGCGTTAAACGTTTGACGCTACCATGGAGGGGGTATGAAAGTACTCATTTCCACATTACGACGTTTCACTTCTTCCGCGCGGAGGGACTCCACGCACTATTTTTTTTAAACATGATATTATTCCTTATATCCAAATAAATACGTTATCCATCACAAATATTTAATTTAAAACAAAATTGCCCTTTGCATCATTCGATTTCAATGAATATCTATACTAATATTATAAAGCTGAAGAGTTTGTTTGTTTGTTTGTCAGCTTGAACGCGCAAATCTCAAGAACGACTGATCAGATTTGAAAAATTATTTCAGTGTTAGATAGCCCATTTATCGAAACTATTTCTTTAAAATAGCCCCAAAGAAAAAAAATTAATGGATTTAAATCGGGCGAGCGGGATGGCCACGCAATAGGTCTGCCTCGATCAATCCACCGGTTGGGGAAGCGCTCGTTCAAATGATCTCTAACTGCTCGAGCGTAGTGAGGCGGGGCGCCGTCGTGTTGCAGCTGCATTTCTGCTATTCTTGCTTCTGAAACCTCAGCTTCATTAAGAATTTGGTTTTAATTATTTTGTAAAAAAAATTAAATACAGAGCACCATTCAGCCTTGCTGGCATTACATGCAGCAGCCAACTGGGGCTATTTTAAAGAAATAGTTTATCAAGGAGAGAACAATAGCGAACAAGAACTACGACAATAGCGAACAAGAACTACGACAAAAGCTCGAATTTGCTAGGGTACAAGTTATTAACAGCAGAGGTGCATTCCGTAGGTTACGTAGGAGTTTTATTAGATGATGCAGATTATGTATTATGGTCAGAGGCAGGAATTTTGAGCATTTATTGTAAAATGTTTTGTTTTATTAAAACAATATTAGAACCACTCATGGCCATGTGTAATACCTTTTCAGAATCCCTATTAAATGCGCCAAAACTTGTAATACAGGGTCACTTTTCGGTAGAGTATTTTTCTTTCACAGTGGGGTCCGAAGTAAACGAAAAGTTATAATTTGAGAATATTTTTTTTTCGTAAAGCCTAATATTATCTTCAACACACCCAATAAACAACCATAAATAGCATGTCTAACGAAAGGACTTATCAGTACCAATCTAGTAAAATTATAAAAGCGATACAAGATGATTGTAGACTTTTTCGAATTTTAATAAGAATTAGTAAAAATTAGTCAATTTTCTCATAAAAACACAAAATAAATTATAACTCTGCTGGGGTTGACCTTAAGGACCTTCCGTAGAACAATTTTTTGCAGCTGATGACCCCATCTAACCCCTAGTTGCGTTTGATCTACGACTTTTTGACCACCCTGTATACAATTTTTTTTTTTTGACGAAGTGGGTAGGTAGTTGTTATTAGTTCCCTTAAAATTTTCAGTCTCCTGGTACGATGCAGGTACAACCATTACTAGGGCAGCTGGCGCCGAGTGCTCCGATGAAACGGCGATCGAGCCTGCGGGGCACCATCGGCCCTTGTGCACCGGTGAGTGTTTGCCATGCCATTACAGGATACATTCTAAGGTGTTTCTAAAAATTCGCTCGTGATTAAATAATAACAGCCGCTCAGGGTTGATCTGCAGGTTAAGCCGCGCCGGCCAGGTTGTTCTGTGGATGGGTGACCCCCATTACCATACATACCGAATTTCCTCTGTGCCTCGGAAAGCACGTTAAGCCGTTGGTCTGGGGTATCGTACTACCCAGTTTAACTGGGTTGTGGAGGTCAGATAGGCAGTCGTTTCATTTTCATGTAACATACAATATTCAGCTGCATTTGGTTAGACAAGATGGCCGATCCCAACATAGTAGAGAATAGGCAGATAAATGATGCATTATATTGTTTGTCAGATTCAATATTCTTACAGTTAATAGTAACAGCGGGTTCCGCACCGAGCCTCCAAACAAACATTCCGGAACCGCTACCTATCATAACTTACATAAAGTCTGAATTGGACCCGGTCGAGATAAAAGAAGATCCTCAGAGCGATAACTCGGTCTCTTTAGATGAAGAAGACCAGCTGAGTGATGATGATCAGCCATGTGAAGATCTGATTCCCCTGAGTAACGACCAGGTAACGATCTTTCTTTCTTTAACCTGAGTTTTATTCCGCCCATGGTCCTCTGACTTGGCTTTACATGGCGTCGAGTAATATCTCTCAGGCATGCTGGTTTCCTCTCGATATTTTCTTTCAATAATAATCCACGAAGGTTTAGGCAGAGATGCACCTTATAGTACACCAACATTTCGCCAGTTGTAATTAAGTGTAATAGGAGAGCAGCCTATTGCCATCAACCGGGCAAAAATCCAGACTCCGTGGCTGCTACTAATAGAAATTCCTAATAGAAAAACCCAATAACCCTTTGCCCGACTCGGGAATCGAACCCAGAACCTCATGCTCAGCAGTCTAACGAAGACAGAGAGTCAAGAGACTAACGAAGCAGTTCAATATTTAAACATCTCCTTAAAACACCAGGTTCCGCTGACTAACGCCCAGGATCCACTGACAGAAGTGAAATTGGAGGAGCCAGAAGTAACAGTGGATGACACGAAAGTCAAGGTAGAGGAAGACGAAGTGACCGAACCAGAAGTACAGGTGTCCGGGTCAGCGAGCCCGACCATGCAGGTGCCTCTACGTGTGACCCAGGAGGTCTTCAGAGCGGCGAATGATAATTCTGACTTGGTAAGTCATTTGGATTCATCGTCGTGCCGCTGCTCTTATTTCAATCCCATTGGTAGCATGTCTTTTTATTCCATGCACATTCTCTATTATCACACATCAGATCCTATCTTGCCACATCATCCTTCACTCAGTCCATACATCGTTTCTTTGGTCTGCCTCTACTGCTATACCTATCCACGTACTCTATACTTCACGACATTATCCTCACTCCTCTGCATCATATGCCCATACCACGACAACCGATTGCCACCTTGTGAACCACTATACTAACTTTATTAATTTCAGATACGCACACAATCCAAACAAATAGTCAAACTAACCGCCTGCTGCGCGCACACACAACGACAACTAACCAACATGGTGCAGCTACTGAAACGACGAGACAACACCATCAGCAGTCTGCGCTTAGAGCGGGACGAGCTCGCGAGTTACATAGCGAGGCGCGGCGGGAGTATCGGCGGTGTGGGAGCGGGGAGGATACAGGTGAGCTGTAGTGTGATGTTACACACTACAACATGGTGCAGCTACTGACACGACAAGACAACACCATCAGCAGTCTGCGCTTAGAGCGGGACGAGCTAGCGAGTTACATAGCGAGGCGCGGCGGGAGTGTCGGCGGTGTGGGAGCGGGGAGGATACAGGTGAGCTGTAGTGTGATGTTACACACTACAACATGGTGCAGCTACTGACACGACAAGACAACACCATCAGCAGTCTGCGCTTAGAGCGGGACGAGCTCGCGAGTTACATAGCGAGGCGCGGCGGGAGTGTCGGCGGTGTGGGAGCGGGGAGGATACAGGTGAGCTGTAGTGTGATGTTACACACTACAACATGGTGCAGCTACTGAAACGACGAGACAACACCATCAGCAGTCTGCGCTTAGAGCGGGACGAGCTCGCGAGTTACATAGCGAGGCGCGGCGGGAGTGTCGGCGGTGTGGGAGCGGGGAGGATACAGGTGAGCTGTAGTGTGATGTTACACACTACAACATGGTGCAGCTACTGACACGACGAGACAACACCATCAGCAGTCTGCGCTTAGAGCGGGACGAGCTCGCGAGTTACATAGCGAGGCGCGGCGGGAGTGTCGGCGGTGTGGGAGCGGGGAGGATACAGGTGAGCTGTAGTGTGATGTTACACACTACAACATGGTGCAGCTACTGACACGACAAGACAACACCATCAGCAGTCTGCGCTTAGAGCGGGACGAGCTCGCGAGTTACATAGCGAGGCGCGGCGGGAGTGTCGGCGGTGTGGGAGCGGGGAGGATACAGGTGAGCTGTAGTGTGATGTTACACACTACAACATGGTGCAGCTACTGACACGACAAGACAACACCATCAGCAGTCTGCGCTTAGAGCGGGACGAGCTCGCGAGTTACATAGCGAGGCGCGGCGGGAGTGTCGGCGGTGTGGGAGCGGGGAGGACACAGGTGAGCTGTAGTGTGATGTTACACACTACAACATGGTGCAGCTACTGACACGACGAGACAACACCATCAGCAGTCTATCAAGAGTATCGACGCAGGTTGCGTCCTATACCAAAAGCTACCCACCTTCCAAGTCATTAGCGACATGCCGTCTGGTTTCTTCCAATGCTCAAGTTCCTGTCGGGTGTGCCTAATGATGTAGTACTATTAAAAGTATTACAGCCGCAGAAAAAAAATACTACAGCGCCATCTATGACACAACTGAAGAACTAACATCAATTTCCTACATTGTGCATGCAAAGTTATCCGCGTCTTTAAGACTATAGGAAAACCCGACAACAACTGTCGGGCAGTTGCCCACCAGACATAACACCCGTCTGGTCGGAAGATCCTCCCTTTTCTATAAAGTATTGAGGAACTTTACACTGTGTTCTTTAAACTCCTAAATTCCAAAACTTTTATATGTCCTAGCATTTAATGTGATTTTAAAAGCTTTTTTTTGGTTTTCTTGTGTAAATAAACTAGTACATATTTAATTGAGTAACTTAATCTGCGAAGTTTCTTTTTAATTTCTGTTAAATTACTATAAGTACACACATCAACACGGTCTGGGGATATTTTTAAAAAAGCGAATTACTATCAATGTGTTAATTATTTATATGACATGTATATATTTAAAAGATACGTTATTTAAAATTCTACCATTTTTTAATAATGGTTAAGGTACTTCGATTAAAAGATCGGAAACCGTATATGAATTAACTTTTAATTTATGAGTAAAAACTGAAAAAAAATAGAAAAATCATTTAATTTGTGTTTATAAACTTGAAGTTAGTAGTCTGAGAAAGCGCCCATCATGTTCATAACACATCGGCAACGATTTGGCATGCTCAGAACAAGGTTGTCAATGTCTTGCTGCGGAATATTGTCCCATGTCCTTCTGAGGTGCGCAAAAAGTTGATCTTCTGTAGTCAGATTTTCAGGAATATCCTTCAGAGCTCTTCTTTGCAGCATATCCCACGCATGCTCAATGGGATTTAGATCTGGCGATTGAGCAGGCCAGTCTAAGGCCCTAACATTGTGTGTATGTAACCAAGCTGCTACCGTTCTCCCACACCCCTGCACCATGCCTGAGGCGTTTTGCCCTCGATTATGACGGAATCAAACAGCTTCTGAAGGGCCTTAAGTACCGGTTTTCCACCCGCCTTCAGAAGTTCGGCCGTAATTCCATCATCACCCGGTGCCTTGTTGTTTTTAAGCTGTTTCAGAGCCATCCTAATCTCGTAAAGGCTGATGTCCGGGATGTCTTCGGTATAGTGTCGGGTCAGTCTAGCTCTTGGGTCATTCGCTAGATTTACAACGGGTTTCCTGGTTGACGTGTACAACTGCCCATAGAATCTATCGATCTCCCTCAGTAGCTCCGGCTTTATTTCGCTCAATTGCGTCTTTAATACGCTCGGTATTAAAGCGGCGGAGGTCGCTTTTTAAGGATTTGGAGATCCGTCTATTGAGCTGCCGGTATTTCCACGCCTCGTCTGAAGACTGCAGGATCATCTCACGCCGTTCCTTCATGAGCTTGAGAGTATGATCGGAGAGTTTTTTGTTCTTGGGTGCACGACGCGTCTTGTAGAACTTAGACCCCGTCGTATGGACAGTTTCCACGAATCCATCGTTGCATTCGTCCACTGAGCTTCCTAGGCACTCGAAACGATTCTGGAGTTCCAGCTGAAAGCTCTCGGGGTTTTGGATCTGGATCTGTGCTGGTCGGAGCGTAGACTTCATCAGTCTTTCAAGCTTAATATTAATGTTCAATGTGCCTCTTACCATGCGGTGATCGCTCCCGGTTTTCACTGAATTGATCACAGAGACATCATTGAACATTTGCTTCCCGGTTGACATGATGAAGTCATTCTCATTTTTTGTTGCACCGTCGGGGCTCTGCCAGGTCCACTTCCTGTGCTCACGCTTTCTGAAGAAGGTGTTCATCATATAGAGGCCCTCCTTCTCCTTAAAACTAGCCAGTTGGTGTCCCCGGTGGTTCCGAGGTCCAACCCCAAATTGCCCCACCTGCAGCTCATCCCCGTCTCGTTTGCCCAGTTTCGCGTTGAAGTCCCCCATGACAACGGTGAAGTGAGTTTTGAAACCATGCGTGGCTTTAGAGATATCCTCATATATGGTCTCGACTTCGTCGTCGGGGTGTGCCGAGGTCGGGGCGTAGACCTGTATGACCTTCAGCGAATATCTTGAGGATATTTTGAGTATAAGGCACGCCACCCTGGTCGACACACTCGATCTTCACCACGTTATTCACAAGGGACTTGTGGACGATAAACCCAACACCACCCTGGGACTGCCGGTCACCCTCCCGGAAATAGAGCAGGTTGCCGGATTTCAGGATCATCGTGTCCTCCCCCTCTCTTCGGACTTCAGATAATCATACAATACTCCATCGCAACCTGCTCAATTCCTCTTCGAATTCGGTTATCTTCTCGTCAGTTCGGAGTGTTCGCGTGTTGTAAGTTGCCAGGTCTAGTCGTCGGTATAGGCAGCCGGATCCCTTCCGGAGATTCTTCGCACCCCTTGCCACGTCATTACCTCGCCCGGTACCGTAGTCGAGGGTAGACGGGCTGCCGGGTCCTAGGGGCCATTTTGGTATTGCGCTCATTAGGGGGGGTTTTGCCATAATCGCCACGCTTGGCAGACGGGTTGGCGATCGCAGTACGGTTGTTACAAAAAGCACAGAGAGCGCTGCTGCCCAATCTCTGGCAAGTCCCTTAGTCGCCTCTTACGACACCCACGGGAAGATATGGGATGGTGCTATTCTTAACGTCCGACACCATACAGAACTTTCTTTTCACTATCTTTCGTTTAAAAATGAAAAAAAAACTGTAACTAAACGTAATTCAGTTAGTATTGTTTTCTAAATTTCGCACAAATGAAAATTCCCTCTACTACACATCAAGATATTTTTATGCCACCGAAACAAAAGAATTTTCAAAAATTTTAATTTGGAATTAGTCTGAGATAAATTACAAACAAATCGGTGTATAAAAGATTCCAATGCGGCCAATACTTTTCGAGTTATTTAATTGAGTATGAAATATCCCTAGACCGTGTTGATGTGTGTACTTACGCAAACCTCGCGACAAGCTTTTATGATCATATAAATTGTGTATAATGAGGTTTTAAGTTGATAGTTAAAATTTTAATAGAAAATTTTATTTTCTTCTCTTTAGAGCATTTAAATAAAAGCTTTTTTTTAAACGGTTATTCTGCTTTTATTTTTTTTGTAATGGAAGTTTTACCATTGGTGTATTGTAGTCTGTACTCTCTACAACTCAAGAACTTTTTTCTGTTTATGTATGTACTACAATCTAAATCCGATCCAGAATTAACTACCGCTAATGCAACTTAAAGTTACAATAATGATTTCCATTTGTTTCAGATCGAGAGCGCGAACAACACAGTTGAGGAGAACAAACAAAACCGAAAACTGTACATCGTCAAACATGTCCGAAAGAATTTCGTTAAACCGACGACATCGACATCGATCAGCGTCAAAAGTACGTCGCAAATATCGTCGCGGAACCCGTCGGAAAACGCTGGCGTCAAGCGTACGCTGAATATCGTCGAAAGGTCGTCGTTAGGCATACAAGACACACCAAGTAACCTAAATAAGTCTTCTGTCGTTACACGCACTTCGAAAACGTCGCCGGTCGGTTTCAAAGAAACGTCGGACAACCGACAAGAGCCGTCGATTGTCGTCAAACCTATGTCCGACGTAGTCAAAAGTCCGACTCTCGTCATCCAATCTAAATTGGACAGCCGAAAGTTTTCGTCAGTCGGTGTCCAAGGAAAGTCGGTCAACCGACAAAAGCCGACGATCACAGTCAAACATATATCGGAAATTATAAAAAGTCCGTCAGTCGTCGTCCAACCTGAGTCGGACAACCGACAAGTACCGTCGGTCGAAGACCAACGGTCGGTTATGCGACGGAAGCCGTCGGTCATTATCAAACCTATATCGGAAATTATGGAAAGTCCGTCACTTGTCCAACCTACGTCGGACAATCGACAAGTATCGTCTGTCGGTGTCCAACGCACGTCGGACTTCCGACAGAATGCGGTGGTTATACAAATTGATGGAATGCATAATACCGTCTTACAACCAAAGTTGGTTAGGCTTGATGATTGTATGGAAATGGATTGAGGGGTACACAGGAACGCCTCCTGCCGGAGGCTCTACGCGGGGGTTGTTCGGTCCATGGCCCTTTACGGGGCCCCGGTGTGGGCGCGTTCTTTGAGGCGGCGAGCCGCCCACTACCTGAACGCGCCCCAGAAGGTGGTAGCCGTAAGGCTGATCCGGGGGTACCGCACGATCTCCGGCGAGGCGGCGAGCCTCTTGGCCGGATTGCCGCCATGGGATCTGGAGGCGATAGTCCTCGCGTGCCTGCACGAATGGCGCGCGGAGGCACTACGCCGGGGGGAAACTCCGCTGCCTCGGCAAATTGTCGCTCAGCGGACAGACCTCCGGCGCGATCTCATGGCGACATGGAGAGAGCGACTGTCGCAACCCCGTGCAGGGCACGCCACAATAGTGGCGATAAGTCCCCTCTTTGAGGAGTGGCTGGAGAGGCGCCACGGCGCCCTCACCTTCCGCCTGACGCAGGTCCTCACCGGACACGGTTGTTTCGGGAGGTTCCTGCACCGAATCGGGCGGGAGGAAACGCCCGGGTGTTACCACTGCGAGGATCGGACCGGAGGATACGGTGGAGCACACTGTGGACCTCTGCCCTGCTTGGGCTGAGCACCGCCGTGTCCTCGTAGCGGTGATCGGCGGCGGTGACCTCTCGCGTCCGGCCCTGGTTCAATCATGGTCCGGAGCGAGAGGGAATGGGAAGCCGTCGCCTCCTTCTGCGAAGCAGTCATGCTAGCGAAGGAGGTGGCGGAACGTGAGAGGGAGAGAACCTCACGTCCCAGCCGCCGCGGGAGACGCCCCGGGCGTCGGGGGGCAACCAGTGGCCCCCGGCCACCGTAGGCGCGGGCCTGTGGACGGGGAGTAATGGGCTAGCTCACCGTCCGTCCGTCTTATGACGACAGGCCGTGCCGACGGCGCGCGAGTGTTCCACGCGCGCCTCAAGGAGATGGCAGCAAATCGGAACGGGTCCGAGAGGGCCGATGCCTGCCAGGGCTGCGGGTTGTTCGAAAGAGATACCGTGCCCCTGGAACGCAAAGGGCTAAGAAGGAACATGGATGGGTTTTAGTCAGTCAAGTCTGACACTCCCTTCCGCTCCGCCCAGAGCGGAAGAAGTCATTTGATGATTTCAAAAGATGATTTTATTAAAAAAAAGGGGTACACAGGATAAAAAAAATAGGTTTTTTTTATGTCTTTTCTCTCGAGGCTGAATTATTATCGCCTTGAGCAGCAGCAGTTTAACTAGTGTTAGCCTAGTGGTGTGACCGTCAGACTGCCGAGTCATAAGTCTCAAGTTGGAACCAAGGGCGTCGCCAGCTTTGAGCATAGGTTGCAAAATGAGAAAAAAAAATGATTTTGAATGGTTAAATGTACTATTTACGGATGCAGCTGAAATCTGCAGAAGTAGAAAGAATTTGCTGATTTAGACTAGTTATAACTAAAAACAAAAAATTGTGCGTGGGGTCCCTCCGCGCGGAAGAAGTGAAACTTCGTAATGTGGAAAGGAGTGCTTTCATACCCCCTCCTAGTCGCATAAGAAGTTTCACTTCAAAAAAATGTAAACTCGCCATTCAAGAAAAGCTAACTTTTCTATAGTCCTTTTAGTCAGAAATAGATGTTACTTAATTTATATAAGGAGACAAATTTAAGAACAAAATGGTGTAAGGTTCGAAGAGCGAGCTCAGCGAGTTCGAAAATTTTAACATCTTACCCGCGACAGGTTAGAACTGTTTCGATCCTTCATACAGCAGTTACTTGGCCGACTTTTAGACAAAAACAAGATTTAAGAGAATGTAGTCTGCAAGAGCGAGCCAAAGCGAGCTCAAAAAAACACTACCTTGGACAGGTTACTATAGATTCGACTCTTCATACCGGAGTTACATGGGCGGCCAAAGTTGGAAATGCTAGCCACTTGAAAACACATGAAAGAGCAGCAAACCAAAGCACTCGGCAAACAACCTAGAAAGTCATGTCTGAAAATTCAAGATGTGTAAATTGTTTATTTCAGTAATCAATTATTACCCAACAATATACTGAACTCGGCTACCGTTGCTTTACCTTGATCACCCATCACGAACTAACCTTGGCAACCGTTGGGTTTCCTTGATCAGTGAAAACCTCAAAACAATAGAATTACTGTGAACTCATTTGAATTTTTAAATCATTCGCGTCGTTAGTCTGACGCAATACGTCACGAGCATGTCGGTGACCCGCCCATTCATAGCTTTTTTCCCTAACAAAAATTGCTAAACGCAGCAAAAGAAGTTTTCACTTCAAAAAGTTGAAAAAAAAACAAGCTTTACAGTGACGTCATTTAATTCTATATAGCAAACTCTTTCATTTGAAACCCATATCATGGGAATACATAAAAAATAACTAGTCCGCCATCTTTGGGAGTCCGCCATATTGGATTTATAATGACGTCACTTATAATTATGCATTGTACATTGATAGACCTAGACATAGTAGGGAAATCTCGATGTTTTGATATGTAACCACTGCACCAGTGTGACTCAGGTGCGGGGAGACAGTATTATATTATAATTAAAGTATAAATATGAGGACATCCGCAAGAGAACCAAGGTTACCGACGTAGCCCGAAGAATTGCCAAACTTAAGTGGCAATGGGCAGGGCACATTGCTCGTAGAACGGATGGCCGATGGGGCCGAAAAGTTCTGGAGTGGCGACCGTGAACCGGAAGACGTTGCGTTGGAAGGCCTCCCACTAGGTGGACCGATGACCTAGTGAAGGTTGCGGGGATCCGCTGGATGCGAGTCGCACGGGACCGGGCTATGTGGCGTCACTTGAGGAGGCCTATGTCCAGTAGACGTCTTTCGGCTGAAATGATGATGATGATAATGATAACTAAAAAATGAATACGTGTTATAAGTAGTATGTAAATACGACAGGTTGTCGTGGTATAAATGTTTGAGTTCATACTCAAAACTTTCATTAACTTTTATTAAACTTTCATTTAAGATAGAATACACATTCATATGTGGAAAGGTTTAAGAGTAGAGGAAGACCAAAAAAACGATGGATGGACTGTGTGAAGGATTATATAGCAAGGAGGTGTCTGATGAGATGACAAGTAATAGGAAAGTATGGAAGAAGACATAATTGGGATAAGGGCAAGAGAATGGAAGTTAAATATGTCGATTTATTGTAAAATAGTCATCTTCTAATATGTTTCTCGATGGCAAAATAATTGCAAATAATAATATAACATCGCGCATGTACATTGTAAATAAATATTTAAATCAATAAAACAAATAAGTATTTTTAAAGTGTTTTATTTTTGTCTAAAAACTTACATACTGCTTGCAATGATCACAATTTTTTGTTAAAGTTCTTAGAAAAATAAGAATGTTTTTGATTACTTACTTAAAAGTAAATTATTGTCTAATTACATCTATAATACTTTTTAAACTCATTTTATTAAACTTATAATTTACGCCGCTGTCCGAAAATAAGGTAAGTAAGTACATAAATAAATATATATTTTTTTATCGATTTCAAAATCGATTTAAGATTTTTTATTT
Organism: Cerastis rubricosa; assembly: GCA_949152445.1. Taxonomy (NCBI): domain Eukaryota; kingdom Metazoa; phylum Arthropoda; class Insecta; order Lepidoptera; family Noctuidae; genus Cerastis; species Cerastis rubricosa. The sequence continues at coordinate 12,343,296 of OX424552.1, forward strand.
TTGTTCCAATTATCGGTTATTTTTGTACAAACTTTTGTTTTTAATGGTTTCTGTGTCACAATAAGACTACACAATAAACGTAACTGCGCTCGTTTGCGACTCGTTTCGATGTTGGCTGTAGTTGAATATAAAATTAACGAAAGTATATATTAAATAAAGCAACAAAATACACCTACAATAAACCTTTCATATTGTAAAAAATTTTCTATAAAAAATATTGTCAATATACCTACCTACTGAATATTTTTTTAGTATTTCATAGTTTTCGAGTTATGTCTTTGATAGTGATAATTATGTCATTGTCCCAAACAGGCGATATGTTGCCATATTATAATTCGGACAGCTCACTCCACACGACTTAAAATAATAAATTAGGAGACAGAATCACAGACAAAATAATATGAATTCAGTTTAAATTAGGTACCTATTTTACTAAAAATCTTAAAGCCAAGAATATGCATGTCAGTAATATACACAACCAACATCTTCATTCATTGGCGAAAATATCAGCTATCTGCCAGTAAAAGTTCCGGCGAAAAATCGGTCCAGCCGTTTTGGAGATTAGCCGGAACAAACAAACAGAGAGACCGACAAAATTAAAAAATAAATGTTTTAAGTACCATCTAAACTTTCCTAGGCATTCAGCAAAAAACTTATTTTGAAATTAGTCACTGACACTTCAATATTTTTTTTATTGGTATTGAAAATATGAGTTTCATAAGTAGGTACTTACTATGTTAACACAGAAGATCACTTTCCCAAATTGTTTTATGAATACTTGTTAGTTCTTGTAACTGAGGCACATTTACCGAGTTAAATCATTGACTGGAAGTCCTTGGCAAATCATTATCATACACGTTTTCTTGGCTTACATTAAGTTACTTCACATAAATATATCCATATTATGTATTTGGTTTGACAATTTACCTAGTTATTACACAGGGTGGCGCCGAAAATAAAACTGCGTATAAGTACTTCATGATGTTCCCGACTTCCAGTCTGAATAAAAAAATCCTTCGAATATACCCAGTAGTTTTAGTTGCACGATATGGCCCACAGAGTACTTTTTAGGGTTCCGTACCCAAAGGGTCAAACGGGACCCTATTACTGAGACTTCGCTGTCCGTCCGTCCGTCCGTCCGTCCGTCTGTCACCAGGCTGTATCTCATGAACCGTGATAGTTAGAAAGTTGAAATTTCTACAGATTATGTATTTCTGTTGCTGCTATAACAACAAATACTAAAAACCGAATAAAGTTAATATTTAAGGGGGGCTCCCATACAAAAAAGTGATTTTTTTTCTCGTTTTTATAAATAACGGTACGGAACCCTTCGTGCGCGAGTCCGACTCGCACTTGGCCGGTTTTTAATAAAGGTAATATGGCCACTGCCTGTGGAAATTGTTTTCGAAATACAAGATGGCGCCATTACTTTCGCGCGCCAATAGAAACATTAGCACTATATACACAAGCTCGCAAGCCAAAGAGCGATTGAACACATAACATAGTTCTACGATATGTACTTTATAACTTACTACTATAATACATTACTACTTATATTATCAGTTTATATTCACAGCTGGCAGAATTATTACTATCACAATATAAGAGTTCTGCAGTTCTGAAAGTTGGCAACATTGCAAATAGCTGTCAATTAGTTCAGTACAGTATTACTAAAATTAGATTGCGATCTTTCGCTCTGTAAAAAAATCACCTTTCAAACGCGCTTTTTACACGTTAAAACCGTTGCAACACCAAATTCAGTGTTAGTATTTAGAATATTTGATACTAAAGACATTCAAATGACAAGCGACAGACGGGACAAGACGAAGAAAATCGTACTCCAATACTTGTTATTATTTACTAACAAATCGGTATGTGTGACATGCCCGCTTGTCAAGTAGCATTAGTGTTAAAATCAAAAAAATAAGTTTTTTTAAGCTCTTTTATACCTATTTGTGTCGTTGCCACTGTTGCCAACTTTCAGAATGCATTGGTTTAATTTTCTATATCACACTAATCTACAATATCGGTCGTAAGCTTAATTCTGGGGCCACACTTGAGTTTATTCTCACTCGAAAAAGTAACCATAAATGTTAACCTAAGTGGATTTTCTCGAACGTACCTACACACGGCGACACATAAAGCTGTACATTTCCAGATAACATGGCCCCGCTACGTATAGATTTCTAATACAATGAGGATCCGCATAAACTGGTTTTGTGTAACTTGAATGTTGTACCCGCCTGTGTGCAGCATCTAGAATCTTTACGCTTTGACACAACATGTGTATATATGTATTTTATGGTTTAATTTCAAGTCTTTATAAGCTATATCCTATTCTAATTTACTATTCTACACAATAAATCAGTCAATTTGTTCCCGCAACACGTTGCGCTACATTACATGTTGCACGTTACGTTGCGTGGTCGCCGGGTGCTTGTTGTTGCAACAGCGTCCAGTATAGACCGCGGCGTTTGACTAGCTCGTCGTGCGAACCGCTCTCTGCAACTACGCCTGTAACATAAAGTGTAACGTGTTTAATATCACATTCATCTTTAGATGTTTATTTGAAATTAAATCATTTGAATTGGAAATTAACTAGGCTTTTGCCAACTATGTTGAGTTCGGCTTCCAGTCTTACCGGATGCAGCTGCGTACCAGTATTTTACATGGAGAAAGAAAAAAAAAAATTATTTGTCGCAGGGACATGACGTGAGCACAAAATGACAAAAAAAATACAACGTAAATATTAAAAGTACAAACAGGACGGAACAAAACAATCGCGACTACCTATCTGACCTCTACAGCCCAGTTATTGGGTAATACGATAACCCTTGGTAAGACTGGTTGTCAGTGTTTCAGGACTACCTGTAACGACTGTCGAAGATCTACAAAGGACAACAGGGACCAACGGCTTAACGTGCTTTCCGAGGCAGGGATGAAACTCTGTATGTAATAGGTGGTCACCCATCCAGCACACACCTGAAGATTGATCCGAGCGGCTGTTATTAATTAGCTACGAACTCGTCAGCACACGATACATGCAACCATTCTCATGGAGTTCCAGGATAAGTTACCTTTATCGATGACGCAGATGACGTCAGCATGTCGCACGGTGGCGAGTCGATGTGCGATGATGATGGTAGTCCGGTCTGCTGCTGCCGCCTCGAGCGCTGCTTGTACCGTCTGAGAGCAAAGGAAATTGTTATTATTGTGCTCGCTGTGTTGTGGGTGGAATTCTGGTCGAAGGGCACATAGAAACAATGGAATGACAAAGAAGAACAGAAATGGTTATATTGTTGTTTGGATTTTTGGTTAATACTTCTATGTTGATACTTTCGATGCTAGCATATGGGTCGAACTGCAACCCGACTACTGAGTCGTCGTTATATGTAGGTATAGATGACTTGTGAATTTTCAGCATACTAGTAAAAAATAATTATTTGAATTAAGCAGCGAAAGTGGTAATTCTGAGAACGTGTATTATGATGGAGCACACGCTCTCTGTGCTACAACGGGTACACAGGTACTTCTGTCCTCCATAAAGCGGAAAGCAACAAACACTAAGCTTGTACGATGATGTGAGCATACCTTCTCACTGGCAGCGTCCAGCGCAGACGTAGGCTCGTCCAGCAACAACAGCGCGGGCCGGCGCACCAGCGCGCGCGCGATGCCGAGGCGCTGCTTCTGTCCGCCGGAGAGTGACGACCCGCTGCCGCTGCCCAGTACTGTGGCATAGCCCTGGGGAGAGAGGAAGCAGTCAGGTGATATATCTTCTATTCTTTGCTAATAGATTTAACCGTTCGTACGTACGAGTAAATGAGGAAAGTGTCGTGAGGAAAGTTTTGAGTATGAATTTGGATGGGAGAAAGACCAAACAAACGATGGATATGCCTATGTGAAGGATGATATGTCAATAAAGTTGGTATCTGATGAACGTTACAAGTCATAGATAAGTATGGAAGAAGAAGACATGCTGCGCCGAGTCCACAAGAATGATGAAGTATGATGACAGCATACCTACACAATTTGGCATAAATTGTGACTTTATAAATGATTTGTCCACAACTAATAAAATTCATCATCATTTGAGTTAATCAACGTTTAGAAAGAGACTTAAGAATAGTAAATTATAAAAATAGAAACAAAAGTAGGCCAACGATTGAGCCCTGCGGGACTCCCACTATAACTACAAGAAAATATTTTCCATAAACATCAATATTCTGAATTTTATTACTAAAGAATGAAGTAAGAAGATTAAAAAAGTATTCTTGATCCTGTAGTGAAGCAGTTTACTGATTAATGTTTCATGAAGAACACAATCAAATGCTTTGGAGAAATCCAAAAGACGTCCAAAGTAATGCCATTTTTATCCTAAATCCTATCATGCGCTATTGTGAATGCGTGCGTCAGTTGTTGAGCGATCCCTTGCAAAACCGAACTGTAGCTTATGTATTTTACTAAAGGCAGCACACACGTTAGGGCCAACAGAAATCAGGAATTATTAGTAATTTTAAGAGTTGCATTTCATGGTGTTACGAGTGGAGTAATGTAAAATAAATTCGATCGATTTTATTCATATCTATGGCACATAGCATGGCATTCAACATGTTGCACTTACCATAGGCAGTCCACTAACAAAGCTATGCACATTAGCCTGCTTGGCCGCGTCAATGATCTCTTCGATAGGAACATCCCTTGCGTTGTCTCCGTAGGCGATGTTCTCCTGGATGCTGCGCGAGAACAGAGAGGGCTCCTGTTGTACCAGGCCGAGTTGCGCACGTAGGCGGGGGAGGGTGAGGTCGCGTTTTATGTCCTTGGCGTCTAGGCTCTGGTGGAAAAAGAAATTTATTTTTTAAAGGCCTCGTGTCTCGAAAAGTACGTTTCGAGCCGATGGTTCCGGCTGTAATTTGTAGATCTTCGACAAGCAGTTAGAATCCCGATAGTTTGACAACCTCTATTACTAAAGCGTATCGTGTTTACCAGTTCCTGGGTCGTAGAGGTCAAATATGCAGAAGCTCCGTGTAACATACTGGAATTCAGTTGCATCCGATTAGATTGAATGTCGATCCCGACATAGTTGGCTGATGACGCACATTTTAAAGGTGAATACGTACCACCTTCAAAACGCATGCAGTTTTATGTCTTGCTGCAGCTGCTCGGGCTAAGAACCACCACGGTAGACTCCTAGTAGAAGATGGAAGTCTACTTACCACAGTGCCCTCATCAGCATCGTAGCTCCTCATGAGCAGGTTGAGTAGCGTGGACTTCCCGCAGCCGCTGGGGCCCACTAGCGCCACAGTGGCCTTAGGGGGAACCCTCAGGGAGAGGCCGCGGAGCACTGGCACGTTGGGCCGGGACGGGTAGCTGAACGATATGTTGGAGAAGGTCACCTCGCCTGCTGCGGACTGGAAGGACAAGGGGAATTTATAATGAGTTTTTATTGACAATATTTTTGTCTTTGGGCTTCTGTGACATATAGTTTTCATGGTAAAAAAGCAGTAAATCGTAAAACGAAGTACGCACGACGGCCAATCAAGCCATACATAACCAGTTTTAGCGGATCTCATATGATAGCGCATGCATATGAGCAGACAAATCGGTCTACCCTCTTTCTCGTTCGCTTTTTGCGCTTGGTAGCGCTACCACTGTCACTCGCAACTCGATTCGATTTAGTAATTTTGTTAAACGCTTGAACGTTCAAGCAGTCCCTATATCCCGTCTTGTGTTAATGACAATGTTAGTTTTTTTTTATTTCTGTTTAATATTGTGTGCACTTGTGGCTTGTGCCACATAAACCTGTTTTCTTTAGTGACTATGTATGTTTAAAAACACACGTTCAGTGAGTTGTATATCATTTCTCTTACCCATTCCGCTTCATCATTAGCAGTTCTCTCAGTGATGACCTTCGGTTCCCTCTCTAACGCGTTGATGATCCTGGCCCCTGACCGCCGCGCAGCCGCGAAGCTTGGCGCGAAAGACAGCGCTGCAGCCAGCATCCAGGCGCCATATATCAGCGCTTCTGATACACTGCAGAAGGAAAACGGGGGATTAGAACTGTTGTAGGGGCATTACTAACACAAATTGTATTTATCATATGTATGTTAGTCTGTAAGGTATGGGCCAAAGTTGCCTGAAAATAAATGTATTTTGTTATGGTTGTATTACTAAAAGTATTACAGCGCCATCTATGACAGGCATGAAGAACTAACATCTTAAAATTGTCAATCGTGCAACTAAAAGTTATCCGCGACTTAACACGTTGTCTGCCAGACAATAGACACTATTGAAAATGTGTGTCCGACAATAACTGTAGGAGCCTACCAGATATAAAACCCGTCTGGTCGGAGGATCCTTCCTTTCCTATGGGGATCTTCTTCTTCTTGAAGAACTTAACACCCTGTTCTAAATAACCACATACAGATATGACGAGGTCGGCTTCCAGTATAACTGGATGCAGGTGAATAACACCGTAACATGGACCGTTTCCACAATCTGGCTGGATATTTCACTGTATTATAGGACAACTATTGATAAGACTGGTTGTCGTCTTTCAGACTTCTGGCCATAAGGTCGAGAATCATATTTTATTCAACATACAGCCACTCACCGGCAAAAAGCAAAAAACCAAAGAAAGTATGAGTTTCGCGGGCTACCTTTTGGGGCTTTTGCCTGATGCACGGTGGGGTATCAGTATTTAATGTATGTCTATGCTGAGATAATTAGATTTTTGTTCATTTAGCATTTTTTTTTTGTATCCTGGGTCTTTTGTGTCCTGTGTGAGTTCAATAAATACTTTTTCTTTCTTTATTTCTTTCCTGTGCACGGTGGATTAGACAGCTGTATACTCACAGTATGGCGTACTCGTAGGGCAGGTCCTCCCTGGCGATGAGATAGCCGGCGTAGGCCAGCGACACGGCGTAGCCGAGCGTGGGCGCGCACACGCACGCGCCGTACACGGGGCCGCGCACGCGCCGGCTGGGCGCCGAGCGCGCGTCCGCTTCCGCCAGCGATACTGCGTAGCGGGAGAGGATGGTCTCTTCGACACCTGGCGGTGGAGAGAAATATATTAACCTCCTGCCTGCGTTAAATACATCATCATTTTCTTCCTCCTATACCAATTTAGTTGGGGTCGGCGCAGCATGTCTTCTATTTCCATACTTCTCTTTTAGTCGTCATCTCACGAATTCTGTGACTCATTTAAATTGTATAAACTCTATAGAATAGAAAGTGTTCATTTACGGAGACGTAGCGCGTCGGGCAGCGCGTAGAATGGCACGTTGCGCGTTTTTTTCCGTTTACGGAGAGGCGGTGCGTGCAGCGATCCGCGTTATCACATGCCCAAACACAAATATATGGCAATGTACGCGTGGTGCAGTGCAGATCTTGTAGCCCGACATATGACAAATTCTTCAACTGTTTGACCACTGACAACTGTCGCATCATGCATTAGAATAGAACGTCTATTTAAGACTATATGTCACTGAAGGCCGGCTGCCTATACCGACGACTTGACCTGGCAACATATAACACGCGGACACTCCGGACCGACGAGAAGATAACGGAACTCGAGGAGGAATTGAGCAGGTTGCGATGGAGTATTGTAGGATTATCTGAAGTCCGAAGAGAGGGGGAGGACACGATGATCCTGAAATCCGGCAACCTGCTCTATTTCCGAGAGGGTGACCGGCAGTCCCAGGGTGGTGTTGGGTTTATCGTCCACAAGTCCCTTGTGAATAACGTGGTGAAGATCGAGAGTGTGTCGACCAGGGTGGCGTACCTGATACTCAGAATATCCTCAAGATATTCGCTGAAGGTCATACAGGTCTACGCCCCGACCTCGGCACACCCCGACGACGAAGTGGAAACCATGTATGAGGATATCTCCAAAGCCATGCATGGTTCCAAAACTCACTTTACCGTTGTCATGGGGGACTTCAACGCGAAACTGGGCAAGCGAGACGGAGATGAGCTGCAGGTGGGGCAATTTGGGTTTGGATGTCGGAACCACCGGGGACACCAACTGGCTAGTTTTATGGAGAAGGAGGGCCTCTATATGATGAACTCCTTCTTCAGAAAGCGTGAGCACAGGAAGTGGACCTGGCAGAGCCCCGATGGTGCAACTAAAAATGAGATTGACTTCATCATGTCAACCAAGAAGCAAATGTTCAATGATGTCTCTGTGATCAATTCGGTGAAAACTGGGAGCGATCACCGCATGGTAAGAGGCACATTGAACATCAACATTAAGCTAGAAAGGTCTCGACTGATGAAGTCTACGCTCCGACCAGCACAGATCCAGATCCAAAACCCCGAGAGCTTTCAGCTTGAACTCCAGAATCGTTTCGAGTGCCTAGGAAGCTCAGTGGACGAATGCAACGATGGATTCGTGGAAACTGTCCATACGACAGGGTCTAAGTTCTTCAAGACGCGTCGTACACAGAAGAACAAAAAACTCTCTGATCAGACTCTCAAGCTCATGAAGGAACGGCGTGAGATGATCCTGCAGACTTCAGAAGACGCGTGGAAATACCGGCAACTCAATAGACAGATCTCTAAATCCTTGAAGAGCGACCTCCGCCGCTTTAATACCGAGCGTATTAAAGACGCCATTGAGCGGAATAAAGGCTCAAAGGTATTTGCAAGAGATCTGGCTATTGGGCAGAGCCAGCTCACGAAACTGAAGACCGACGATGGCAGAATCGTATCCGCCAAACCGGAGCTACTGAGGGAGATCGAGAGTTTTTATGGGCAGTTGTACACGTCAACCAGGAAACCCGTTGTAAATCTAGCGAATGACCCAAGAGCTAGACTGACCCGACACTACACCGAAGACATCCCAGACATCAGCCTGTACGAGATTAGGATGGCTCTGAAACAGCTTAAAAACAACAAGGCACCGGGTGATGATGGAATTACGGCCGAACTTCTGAAGGCGGGTGGAAAACCGGTACTTAAGGCCCTTCAGAAGCTGTTTGGTTCCGTCATACTCGAGGGCAAAACGCCTCAGGCATGGTGCAGGGGTGTGGTGGTACTCTTCTTCAAAAAGGGCGACAATGCCCGGTTGAAGAACTATAGGCCCATCTCACTTCTAAGCCATGTCTACAAGTTGTTTTCAAGAGTCATCACGAATCGTCTCGCGCGCAGGTTTGACGATTTTCAGCCTCCCGAACAAGCCGGATTCCGTAAAGGCTTTAGCACCATAGACCACATACATACGCTGCGACAGGTTATACAGAAGACCGAAGAGTACAACCTGCCTCTCTGTTTAGCGTTTGTGGACTATGAGAAAGCCTTCGATTCGATCGAGACTTGGGCTGTACTGCAGTCTCTCCAACGGTGCCAAATTGATTATCGGTACATCGAGGTGCTGAAGTGTTTGTACAAAAACGCCACCATGTCAGTCCGACTTCAGGACCAGACCTCGGAACCTATCCTTCTGCAGCGAGGTGTGAGACAGGGAGACGTCATATCTCCGAAACTGTTCACCGCTGCACTGGAAGATATCTTCAAGGTTCTGGACTGGAGAGGGCTAGGCATCAACATCAATGGCGAGTACATCTCTCACCTTCGATTTGCCGACGATATAGTGGTCATGGCTGAGACCATGGAGGACCTCAGTACAATGCTCGATGACCTCAGTAGAGCTTCCGAAAGAGTGGGTCTTAAAATGAACATGGACAAAACCAAGGTCATGTTGAATGCCCATGTAACACCCACTCCTATCAAGATCGGAGACTCTACTATCGAAGTTGTAGACGATTATGTCTACCTGGGACAAACGGTCCAGTTGGGTAGGTCTAACTTCGAGAAAGAGGTCAATCGTCGAATCCGACTCGGCTGGGCAGCGTTCGGGAAGCTGCGTGGAATCTTCTCGTCCAAGCTACCGCAGTGTCTCAAGACAAAGGTTTATGACCAGTGTGTGTTGCCAGTGATTACATACGGGACCGAAACGTGGCCGCTCACAATGGGCCTCATCAGAAGGCTCAAAGTCACCCAGAGGGCAATGGAGAGAGCTATGCTCGGAGTTTCCTTGCGTGATCAAATCAGAAATGAGGACATTCGCAAGAGAACCAAGGTTACCGACGTAGCCCGAAGAATTGCCAGACTTAAGTGGCAGTGGGCAGGGCACATTGCTCGCAGAACAGATGGCCGATGGGGCCGAAAAGTTCTGGAATGGCGACCGCGAACCGGGAGACGATGCGTTGGAAGGCCTCCCACTAGGTGGACCGATGACCTGGTGAAGGTTTCGGGGATCCGCTGGATGCGAGTCGCACGGGACCGATCAATGTGGCGACACTTGGGGGAGGCCTATGTCCAGCAGTGGACGTCTTTCGGCTGAAATGATGATGATGATGATGTCACTGAAGTAAGTAGTCTGACGGTTCTTCAACCACTCTGTAAATCAGGGTTCACAAGTTCGAATCGCGACTTCGAAGATCAAAATCCGGAGAGATTTGTGGCCAGTTAATGGCAGTCGGCATACATTTCACAAGCTATGTTTAAGTTCCAACTCCAAGGGGTGACATAACATAACTGGCGCGGGTGAAGGTAATATTAGGTGCACTTCCGCCTAATCCTACAGACATGACAGGCGTGATGCCACGCTCAGTATACTGACCGAGCGCGTGCACGGTGCGCACGCTGAGCACCGCCTCCGTGGCGAGGCGGCTGGCGCGCTCCAGCGCCGCGCGCTCGCGCCGCTCCGCGCGCTTGTTCACGAAACCTTCTAGGTAGATAGCACCCATCACCTAAGACACAAATACGCTGTGTTATACAATCTTTTTTCCCAAAGATACAGTCGTTCAAAGTCATTTAACCTTTGACAGTAGCAATTCAACAGGAAATAAATCAACGAAAAAAAAAAAAAATTGACACACTAGTTAGGAGCAAGTCAGCAGCATCCGTAAGGGTAAATTAATAAAGGTCAGTATCATTTTAATACAAAATCAAAACAGTACTAGCACAGTTCAGACTCTTAACAGAAGTGAGATACTCACACAAGGCACAGAAAGGAGGCTGACGAGGGTCATCTTCCAGGAGTAGAACATAGCGAGCCCGACGCCCAGCGTCATTGTACTCACGCCCTGTAGCACCGTGCCCAGTCGAGTACCTGTGAAGGAGAAAAAAGAAAAAAGGTTAAAGAGAAGTAACGCGAGTCCTAAAACAGTCCCTTGACGAACTGCATCCATATAAATCATTTCATTGCATCAAGTATAAAGAAATTCAGTGTTGTTTGAAGTAAAACATGACATTTTATTTAACAATGAATGTAAAACATGACATTTAATTGTCACAAATATTTCGTTTGACCCTAAAAAGTACCTAGCCTTCGTTGGGTTATTTTTGACCATGAATATAAAATGTTCGGATAATAAACTCACCAGTCGCTCCTTGAACGGCCGCGCAGTCAGTGGCTAGTCGTGCACACAACGCGCCGACAGAATTCTGGGACAAGTCGAACCAACCTTGCTCCTGACAAGAAAAACAAAAATTATACCATATGAATGCATTATTGTTCGTAGCACCTGCTGTTTTTAAACGCAATGAACCAGGAATTTCTTAACCTTATTAATAGCAGCCACGGAAATAAGTTTTTGAACTATCATGGTCACTAAAAATATCAATAACACTGGAAACGGGATATAACATTGGGAACTCAAAACAAATAGTTAACATTGTAAATATTGCGTTTCCAGCCACTGCTGAAGTTTCAGCAGCCACGGAGTATGGTTTAGGCCCGATCGATGGCAATAAGCTCTCCTCAATGGGGTTTAAACATAACTGGCGAAATGTGGGTGTACTACATATACTTCTGTCTAATAGTTTGAGAATTAATGGCGTGATGTTATGAGTGTTTACATACCTGCACTAAATAGTTTCTAAAGGTCTTCTGCCTCAGCCTGTCCGTCAGTCTGGATCCAGCTAGGTTGAACAGCCACGCTTGCAAGAAGGTCACTAGCCCACACGCCGCCGCGACGCCAGCGAACAGACTCGCGTATAGCTGCGACTGTGATAAGATGGCGGCTTTGTCTGACCAGGCGAACATCTGGGGACAGAACACAAGTCATAAGAAGAAGCTTGGGAGTGACCACGCTTATTGCCGCGAGCTTAAGCCGGTCACTTGTCACCACATTATCTCGAGCCCGCGTCGTTCGTAACGAAACGAAGTCGGTGGGTGTCGTAAGAGGCGACTAAGGGACTTGCCAGAGAATGGGCAGCAGCGTTCTCTGTGCTTTTGTAACAACCTTACTGCGATCGTCAACCCGCCTGCCAAGCGTGGCGATTATGGCAAAACCCCCCATGTTATGTCAATGTGGCGAAACTTGGGGGAGGCCTATGTCCAGCAGTGGACGTCTTCCGGCTGAAATGATGATGATGATGATGAAGACTGCATATAAAAAAAAAAATATACTTGTGAAAAGTTGTTACTTTGAACTTCGATTACTCCGTAAATAGAAATTTCCCAGGTATAGTATTGAGAGACAAATGCCTTTTGGCTACGTTAAGGGTCTATTAATATTTAAATAGCCATAAAGCCCTTGGCTAAACAGAAATAAACCATGCAGACCAGTTTTAGAGATATTAACATAATCTTTGGAGTCCACTGTCATGCAATATCTTCCATAAACAGCCTGTATTGCTGCTGGCCACATGTACCAGTGAAGAGGTCATGTTGATCTGGTTAAGCTGTCTACTCACCCCATACAACTGTGAGAACAGCAGCGCGAACACCGGCATGGTGGCTCCTATCAGTAGGGAAGCTATCGCGCCGCCCGTCAGCAGCGGCCACTCCGGAGCGTTCAGCTGCAGCAGGGACCAGCTTGACACTGAGGGCTCGGCGTCTTGTTCGGGCTCCGCATAGTCTTCGTCTGGTTCCTGAGTACAATGAGGAGGGGGGGGGGTTAGCTTCTGCGGGTAAGTGACAATTTACACGACGTCTTTTTTTTAAACTAGATGAGGGCGGTGTCGTACTTAACTACTCTGAGAAGAAACAACCTAAACAAAGTCAGACGTAAACTAAGAGTTAGAAAGATAAAATATACTATCAGCCTATAACGCTCTCACTGCTAAGAGACCGGGTCTGATAGCGAGCCATTATGGCATTCAGGTATTCTCAAACATAGTTGGGAAAAAAAGGCATATAATGATGGTGATGAGGTCATTGACTCTCTTGGTTCGTGGATGAGTGACCCCATTGTATACCAAATTTCCTTCGTGCCTCGGAAAGCATGTTAAGCAGTTGGTCCCGGCTATCATTTGTAGATCTTTGACAGTCGTTACAGGTAGTCAGTGGCCCGAAAGTCTGACAACCAGTCTTTCGAAGGAGTATCGTATAACCCAGTACTAACTGGGTTGTGGAGGTCAGATAGGCAGTAGCTCCATGTAAAATGCTGGTATTAAGCTGCATCCGGTTAGACTGGAAGCCGACCCCAACATATTTGGGAAAAGGCAGGCAGGTGATGATGAAGATACATTGCAGGAAAGTGATGTTACTCACGATATGGTTGAGCGCGTCGGCGGCGGCGTAGGGCACGTGCGCGGAGGACACGGTGCTCATGCGGATGGAGCTGCGGGCGAAGCGGTGCAGGGACTCTGGCGGACAAACACACAGCTTAGTAAAAACACTTCAACGACGTTGTCAAATGTACCTGAAAAAGCGTACTTTTGGATTTAAAACTTTAGGTGGTGAGTCGAATGTTGCAAATCCAACAGTCCTAGAGACAGAATAATCTTTATTATGTAGGTGATGATAACATCGCCCCTGTAATTCCCGAAGGGTTAGGCAGAGGTGTGCCTAATAGTGCACCCACAATTCGCCAGTTATGTTTAAGTCCCATGTAATAGGGAGCAGGCTATTGCTATCAACCGGGTACGAATCCAGACTCCGTGGCTACTACTGAGAAATTACTGATGGAAAAACCCAATAACACTGTGCTCGACCCGGGAATCGAACCCAGGACCTCATGTTCAGCAGTCCCGCTTACGACCAACGAGACAGTTTCAGCTTTACTCCTCATATAATTCTGAAAGCTATATATTTGAGCAGTAAAGATACCTCGAGTAGACTGCCTGCTGGTGCAGCGCGAGAAGTGTTTCACATCGTCGGCGCCGGTGACGTCATCATCATCGACTTCCGGTTCCGAGGACAGCGTGCTCGCGATACTCCTGGAAAATAGAACAGGCTTTGTTTAATGATTGCTTGGTTTGATGGTTAGGGCTTTGCTGCTCGTGTGTGAGGTTGTAATATGAGCTCCTGATGCCTGCCTGCATGGCTCCCTCTTCTTGTCTTTATTGTGTGGTTAGTGATAACCTAGTGCCAGAATTATTCATCATCATCATTTCAGCCAAAAGATGTCCACTGCTGGACATAGGCCACCCCCAACAAGGGGGGAGGGGGGGTTTGCCATAATCGCCACGCTTGGCAGGCGGGTTGGTGATCGCAGTACGATTGTTACAAAAGCACAGAGAACGCTGCTGCCGATTCTCTGGTAAGTCCCTTAGTCGCCTCTTACGACACCCACGGGAAGATATGGGATGGTGCTATTCTTTACGTCCGACACCATACAGACGAGAGAGAGTTATTATCAGAGTTATTATGCCGCCCATATTTACATGCCGTCGAGAAATATCACTCAGGCTAAAGTAGCGTTCATTCCGTCACCGAAGCAAGTGATAATTACACAATATGCAATCCAAAAAATCAGAGGTGCGTGTCCCGGGTTCCAATTTGAGACCTATCGACTTGGCAGTACGATGGTCACACTAATAGGCTTTTACTGCATCTAATGGTTCCCTGCCCCATATATACGCTGGACCATGCTTGTCCCACTTACTTGTTGGTCATATCTTCCTGCTGCAGTCTCCAGTACATCCCTCTCTTGTCCATGAGCTCCTGGTGGCTGCCTTGTTCCAGGACTGCTCCCTGCTCTATGTATATGATGCGGGTTGCGTTGACGATGGTTGATAGACGGTGGGAGACTACCAGGGTGGTGCGGCCCACGCTCGCTGCGTCGAGGGCAGCTTGGACCTGGTGGGAGTGGCACGTTTTAGAATAAAATTAAAACAAAATCGGTTTATCCGTTTGCGATACTCAATGCTACAAACAGATACGTAGATACGCAGATTTCGGCCGGGGTTAAAAAGTTTTAAGTTTTAAGCAAGAGGAGCGAAACCTTCACATCAGGACTGATAGGATACAGATATAGATAGAACAAACTGACAAAATCATGGTTGACCCTGTTCAGCAAAACACAATAGCCGAGAAGAAAGGATCTATGGGGATAGCTGCGTGTGCTTTGTATAGCTCTGATGAGTTGAAGACATACTATGGCCAGCTCTCAGACCATTGTGATAAGAATAATGATGATTTTCATCATCATTATTCTTGCGCCCTCCAAGTTTATCTTGAATGGGGAAGCCCGTTTAAAGCTAATTGTAGATGGCACGACTATAGCTGGTTCTCAATCTGACCAATGAGGTCGAGCTATTATGAAATATAAATTGACATTACCAGATTTTCAAGCAATGACGATGCTTGGAACCAGCTATGGTAGCGCCATTAGTTCCACAGTTTCCATCCCCATTGGCACAGGAGGTCATCTTCTTCCATACTTCTCTATATGTTGTGTCTCTTTCTAATCATGGCTGATGATGAGGATAATAATGAATTTGACCATACCTGTCTCTCAGCAGCCGGGTCAAGGGCAGACGTCGGTTCATCCAGCAGAAGGATCGCAGGATGCCTCAGGACTGCGCGTGCGATCGCAAGCCGTTGCTTCTGACCGCCTGAGAGCTGCGATCCGCCTGAGCCCAGCATTGTGTTGTAACCCTGAGGAATACAAGAGAAATAAATATATTGATACGACTTGATTGGGCCTTGGGTCTGATTCCCAGATAGGGCGAAGTGGTATTGGATTTTTCTATCAGGAATTTCTGAGCCGCAGCGTGGAATTTAGTAGTCGATGGTGTGACACTATCGTATCTCGAGCTTGAGGTTTAAAAAATGCTGATTATCATAGACCGCTACCACTGTCACTAACAACTCGATGACCCACAAAACTCTCTGTGATAGGTATCCCGTTTCAAGTATTAATGATAATGTTGATCCACGTCACCATGCCAGTCTAAAAACTGTGTTTCACGAATTATGATATAAGTGTTTACTCACGTTAGCCAGCTTGGTGATGAACTGATGAGCGTGCGCAGTCTTAGCGGCTGCGATGACGTCATCATCGCTGACATCGTCCAGCCCGAAGGCGATGTTCTCGCGGATGGTGCCCGAGAACAACACCGGCTCTTGGCCTACTACACCTGCAGGGCATAAAGAAACAGTGAGTGTACATAGATAACACTTATGTGTCCAGACGTCAGCAAACCATCTACCCGAAACTGTCAAATTTTCTCAATTCTCAACCTAATTCTCTAACCATAAAGTTGAAAATCTATTAAAGAAATTAGACAGATTTTTTTAGTTTGATCTGTACTTATGAGGAAGACTGCAAGTGGCGCCGGGCATGATAACCGGCTGTCGTGGTATGGGCATGTGATGCGGAGGAATGAGGAAAATGTTGTGAGGAAAGTCTTGAGTATGAATGTGAATGGATAAGAGTAGAGAAATACCAAAAGAGCGATGGATGGACTGTGTGAAGGATGCTTTGGCAAGAAAGGAGGTGCCTGATGAGATGACAAGTAATAAAGAAGTATGGAAGAAGAAGCTTCGGCGATTTCAAACAAATTGGGATAAGGGCAAGTGAATGATGATGATGAAGATACACAATAAGCAAGCTGAAGTGCCAATGAGCCAGCCATATTAGCCGTGGAACCGATGACCGTTGTGAAAACGTGTTTTTGAATGGAGCCTGTGGACTGCTTTAAGTCGATGATGATGATGACATAATTGAAATAGTTGGAAAGCGGCGTTATTGAAAGAAAAGTTGAAGTAAGTAAGAAGAGCACTGTAAATGAAAAATTTTGCGCCGATTCCAACAAACAACGTACCAATCCTAGTCCTGAAGTGATGTAAATCCAGCGCTTGCAGCTGGTGTCCGTCTACCGTGATGTTGCCGCTCTCGGGCTCGTACAGGCGCTGCAGTAGCTGCAGGAGTGTGGACTTGCCGCAGCCAGAGCCGCCCACTAGGGCTATCGTCTCTCCCGCTCGCACTCGCAGAGATAGACCGCGAAGGACCTGGGAGGGAAAGAGAGGGTTAATCTTATCATCATCTGCCTGCTTTTGCTCAAACATGTTAGATTCAGCTCCAGTCTAACCGGATGCGGCTGAATACCAGTATGTAACATGGAGCGACTGGAAAGATCTACAAATGACAGCCGGGATCAAAAGCATAACGTGTTTTTCTAGTAACGGAGGAAACTCGGTATGAAATGGGTTGAACCGACTTACTTTCGAAGTCTGTTTACACAGCTTGGAATTTTTCAACCTCATCCTCACACATCACTCACCTCATCAGGTGCAAATAACAACTTGTAATTTTATGTCATCAATGTATAGGGTCAATCATAACCATCCAATCTCTCGAAAAAACATGATATTCGAAAATCTTTGAATACAGGTTTTTTTTTCTTTGAATACACATTTTTGAAAATAACCGACTGTATCCTTTATGTAAAATTTGTATCTCCAGTATTTATGGTACTTTTCCTCCAGGTGAGGTTGAAAAATTCCATCCCGCAGATTTCCAAGTCAGCCACAGCAACGCGTGCCCAGGTGTAAAGTTTTCTGATGGATAGAATAATTTCTATCTACTGAGGGTCAATCAATAAAAACACACACAAACCTTAACATCAGGCCTCGAAGGATAATTAAAGTACAGGTTCTCAAACGTCAGGTCTCCCCTGAAGACCTCAGGCTTGACTCCCTTCCTCTCCAGCGCGTTGATGCTGGAGGTTCTCTCGAGCAGGCGGTAGAGGGCGCGCGCGGCGCCGCGTGACGCGCTGAACATCTCCAAGTGAGGCTGGCACATCGCTACGTCTTGGGCTGCCATGAAGGTAAGGAATAGGACCTGAAGAGAGAATATTTTTATAACAAGTTTTTACTAAAAGAGGCTGGGAGGCTGATGCAAATTATTTTATTTTTACTAGAAGACGCTTATAAACTGCACCCAAAGAAAACGGAGTAAATAGCGTGACTGCTGAAAAAGAACGTGAAAGTCTATTAGTTTTTGATAGTCACCATCTTATTCATTTCAACCATCTTTGACGTTACAAAAAATTGAGTATTAAGCGTGGCTTTACCTAAAATCATTATTTCTTTAAAAATATTATAAAAGAATGTAGATAACAGTGTAGTAGTGTAAGAAAAGATAATATATTGTAGGTATCTAAGGTCTGAATAAAAGGCTTTATTATTATAATATGAAATAGCTTTTCCGACTGCCCAACTAGTTGTGCCGTCCAGTTGGTGGCTAAGCAGTCTAAATATCGACCTGGACGGCTGTTATTATTAAGCCACAAGCTGCTCCTGTAAATATAAACAAAAGCACCTATAGCACTCAACCTACCGTGACCATAACTCCAGGATGATACGCCTGTTCCTCGACAGGCAAGTCCATATCCCGGACACACAAGATGGCGCCGTAAGCAAACACGATGGCGTTGAGAGCATACGTCAGCAGCCAGCCGAGCCCCGCGCCGACACCCGACCAGACACCGCGCGCGCGGGCGTGGCGGGACGCGGCCGTGAGGGACGTCGTGTATCTGAGGGAGAGAGGAGGTGAGTAAGCGAAGTAGCGACATAGCTGAAGTGAAGGAGGACGTGTGACTAACAGAGAGAGTTAAAGTAAGACTGAGGCCTCATGAGTGCGTTGCGATGCGTCGTTGCAACGGATCAACGCATTGTGTACCACTCCTGCGATGTGACGACGCACGACGTCGTAACGACAAAAGAAAGAAAAATAGAGAGCGAGATCAAGAGCAACCCCAGTAAGACAAAAGAAAGAAAAATAGAGACATCAGACGAGGGATTTGAAGGTAGAACTAACAGTTAAAGTGTTACTATCTACCTACTTTCTCGTACGGGGTGGAAGGAACACCGAAAACGGTTCCCACGTACTCAGCACATAATTCTGAACCACCCCCCTAAAAAGAAACAGCTTTTCCATAAGTTTTGGTTTGGACCGTATAAGTAGGTTTTTTTGTAGGAAATAACAGATATTTTTTTAAATTACCGATTAAAATTTTCTATCTTCGTTCAGAATGATGTCCTGAGTACCTGGTAACCGCGTCGGTATCCCTTCCACCCTATATACTGTCTATAATAGTTGAACATACCTGTCCACCTCGATGTCCTCACCGGCGTACGCCCGCACGGTCCGTATGTTAGCGAGTGCCTCCTCCACGACGCGACCCGCCGCGCCGTATGCAGACACTTCCTTACTTGAGCATTTGGTTTGGTACTGTGGAAAACATGAATTACATTAGTTGCAAGTTTGTCATTATAATAATTATCAGCGCATTCCGCATTTAATCAGTCCCAAGCTGTAAGTCAATGTTGGTCTGGATGGAATACTAAGCTTGCGATACCAGATTCGTAGATTCCGTCCAAAAACTCGTACACTCCTATACACGTCGTTGGAATAATGATCATTTCTATATTTTAAACTTAACATCAGTAACTTATACTTACTATCTGTGCAAATAGAGAACTATTCTATTCTCCAAGTGCCTTTAGACTTCGTTAGGGGTCTATTTACACCCTTTATAGGCGCACATAATAAAAAATTATAAAAAAGCCTTTTATTTCATGCATTAAAGAATAAATAACAATTTTACATGAGTATGGTTACATTTATACATGATAATAATTTAAAAAAACAGTTTACATTTGTGCTTTTGTTCAATTTCATATTTAATAGGTACACAAAGGTTAATATAATTAACCCCACGGGGTTTACAAGCATTATGCTATCTCCTTACCTTAGCCACGACCCCGGCGACGACGATAGACACCGGCACGACCGAGAGCCCAGCCAGGGTGAGCTCCCAGCCATACTGCAGCGCCAACGCAGCACCGAACAGCACGGTGCCTCCTAAGTTAGCTGTCATCGCCACGTGCTCACCCACACCACCGCGGAACTTCTCCATGTCTCTGTGGAGATGATAGTGCAGTTAGTAATGATAAAAAAAAAGAATGTAAGACAGAAAAAATCTGAAAGAGCCGAAATGTATACCACAGAGAAAGAGGAACTGGTCTATTGAACATTCTGGTCAACTGTACATTCGGCATTCAGGTTTAAGGATCAATCACCCCGGTGATTCTTAATCCAAATACAAATCTAAATCATACAAACTAAATCTTATTACAAATCTGAATCAAAAAATCATCATCACAATCATCCCAATCTGAATTTGATTTGTATTAAGATTTTCTCACTACTAGTAATAAAAAATATTTGTATTCGATTAAAGTTTCACCCCCTATTACAAATATGACAGACGCTATTAGTGTGCTCCCATTGACATTGATGCTGACTACCACAATACTTTTGAATAATCTGAATAATACACCTCTGTCTGTTATTTTGGAGAATAAAAGTCATTACTTTTAGAAACTATCAAAACACTAAATGTATTTATTGAAGTGAAAACTTCTTTACCCGCGTTGAGCGATTTTTGGTAGAGGAAAGGCCTACGGGTTCGCGTAACCGATGACCTCGACATGGCCGTGACGTATTGCGCCAGACTAGCGACGCGAATGATTTAAATATTCAAAAGGAAAACAATTCCATTGTTTTAAGTTTTTACTTCTGTCGGCAGTCCTTATTTGCCTGCCTCTATTTTTTTAAATTTATTTATAACCAACTTACAAAATAACTTACTCAGTTAACGCAGACGCAAAGTTCATGGTGGTGTTGGTGTCAAAGAACGCGATCTCCTGACTGAGCACCGACCGTAGCAGCCGCAGTCTTAGCCTGGTCACCTGCAGACAAACATACCGGAATCAGCCAATAGCAATACTGCTGCTAGGAACCTACAGGACCTCTCTGGTCTCACAACACATGCTTGAGTTAAAATGTAAATTAGTGAGAGACTGGGAACAGTCCCTTTCGGAACTCCTAGTTTGATCGAGCTTTAGGGTAACTTGACTGCACTTATTCTGATTTTCATTAGGAATCCATTTTGGTAAGAAGTCACTTAGCTATTTTAAATTGCTAATTTATTTTAATCATACTATAATGTTATAATTGCATGATTTTCATTTATATGTACAATGTCAAAAGCCTTAGCCGGATCATTACATTGAGTTTTTGTTTTTAGCAGCCAAATTTTTTTATCTTTAATAATTACGGCTTGCTGTAACCGTATGATGATATTAGGTCCTCTGTCTCACTAGGAGACCATGATGGCTCAACCAAATCTACCAACATAATGTATGGATGGTTAGGCAACCAAACGGACTCCATAGAGCTTAATAGATTCGTGTAGTATAAACGCCAGCACATCAAGCTACAAAAATCTGTTAAATTTCTTTAATAGATTTTTAACTTTATCTTTAAAGAATGAAGTTCAAGGTTGATTGGCAAAATCTGACAGTTTCGGGTAGCTTGATGTTCTGGCGTCTATACCATGATGGTTGTGCCACTGGGGTCCTAGTGAGATAAAAACTTTAAGATTCCCTGAGTAACGTACCATTCTAGCTGCAGCCCACTGTATCATGGCCACAGCAGCTGCCGCGGAGATGATGTGGAGCACTATGATGGCGACGCTGGCCAACGCAAATGCTTGACTGTCTTCTATTAACGCGTCCATGTGTAGCGAGCGGTTGCCTGCTGGGCTGTAATGGTAATGATGGAGTGAGTACTGTGAAGATTTAATGTTAACGTATCTTTGGCATAAGCTGAAAAGGGCCTACTGCTGGCTAAATGCTTCCTTCAAGTATCGCCACAACGACTAGGTATCTTGTTTACAGTAGACTCGAGTGGGAGGGGAGGGACAAAATGATGTGTCATTCATAAAAAATATAGGATAAGGTCATGAAAATGATAACACAACGAGTTCCGGCGATATTCTTTTGGTTCCCCACCACGTTATGTTTGGACTTACGATACGCAGTCACCACTTCAAAATTTGCAAGCTTATCGGCCATCTGTTCTTTTATAGCTACATTTGGTAATTCTTTACGCTCTCCAATCACGATTTCAAATGATGCGCATTGAGAATCATAAGTTAGCGACACGTGCGTTTTACTTGTTTTCCTCGTTTGGGTATCATGTGTCTAGTCCTAGTGGTTAGTAAGTAATTTCATTCATTTGTTTCCTCCACAGTCGCTACACGCCTGTCACTTGCTTGTGACCAAGCAGCTAGGGGGTCGCCCCTAATCACATGAGGTTTGAACACAGAAGGAAGGGGTCAGAAAAAAATCACGATGAGGAGGAGGGAAATAATATAAAAATGACGTGTATTTTTTTGTGGGATGAAAAATATGAATTAAATTTGTGACTTGTAAAATCATCATCATCTGCCTAGTCTTTTCCCAAACTATCTTGGGGTCGGCTTCCAGTCTAACCGGATGCAGCTGAGTACCAGTATTTTACATAAAGCGACTGCCTATCTGACCTCCACAACCCAGTAACTGGGTAATACAATACCCCTTGGTAAGACTGGATGTCAGACTTACTTGTAAAATATTAATTAATTAAAAACCGAGCAAGCGATTTTTGATTTGATGTTTTTTTCGAATTTGACAAAAAACAATGTTTTTTACTATAACAGATTCTGAAACTATGTATTTTCAATAATAAAATATACAAGTATACCTGAGAATCGGCAGGAGGGGTGGCCTAAAACCTCACGAGATTAAAGGACAACCCATAGGTTCATATCCTGCTACATCTGTTCCAGATACTCACATGACCCTTGCACCCCCGAAGGTCCACAGCACATACGCATCAGGCGTGGCGGGCTCGGCTCGATGTCGCTTCACGAACAGCGCCGTGAGCTCCCCATACACCACGATGCCGCCGATGGTGCCGAGCGAGCTGAACGTCGCCAGCAACACGCTCAGGAATGTCACCAGGCGTTCCGGGAAGGTTGCGTAGCGCCACTATGAGAGACAGTTATTATGTTAAATCAACTAGCATATCCCCACGGCTTCGTTTAGTTCACTAATTGTCCCACAGGATGAAAGTATCCTATGCGGTATTCCAGACTATTATAATTAAAAGACAGTAACACAAAAAAACCTTATAAAACTATTGTTAGTAGGTTCATACAAAATCAAAGCCACAGAAATCAAACACCGCACAGGAGTGCCAGTTTATGCCAAGCCGCGACTGGACGCGACCAACCGCAGTGTGTAGTCGCATCCAGTGCCGCCACATCGGCGAGTCCCAGCGGCCCACGAACTCGCCCAGAAGGCTGCTATGTATCCCTGTGCCAAATTTCATCCAGAGCCATTCTGTAGTTTTTGCGTGAAAGACTTACGAACGTCCACCCACACAAACTTTTGCATGCATAATATTAAGCCAGATTTGTTCATTCTTATACACTTTTAAATATTCCTATATAAAATAATAAAATAAACCTTTAAAAATGTAAAAATGCCACCGGTATCGGGAACCTCCTAACTATTCGCGCCGTGTCCATAACAAGAACTTAATAATATAAAGTCCGTGGTCCAAAAGTACTTCTTTCTGAACCGAGTTCTTGATCCAGCTACCAAGCGGGAGTCACCTCAGATGTTGTTCTATTGGGTATTATGCCAAAGCTCTATAGCGCTTCGCCCGACAGGGAATGAACTCAAAACTTTGTACTGAAGTCATACTTGTGACCGCTAAACTAGACCGCCGAGGCTATCCAAATGTAAATCAGTACTTTAGACATGATTATTAACTATAATTTAACACAAGAGTTAGAGTGAACAGGCTTCTTCTGGGTAAGCTTGTTTCATCGTCGACTTTGTCTCTGTCATCTCTGACCTAGACTAGAGTCAAGAGCAAACCCACAGCAAATAAAAAAACAAAGCTTTTTGCATGTCTGAGAATCGCTGTGTTGCACGAAACACATTTATTTGATAGAGTAAAACAATACAATGTTATCAATTTTATTTTAATTATTATTCCCATCATTTTGTTTGAGCCTCTCAATTCTTGCGCAGTACTAAAACAATCCCCAGGAAACATAACATCAAGCCTGTAATCCCCGTTAGGTAGGCAGATGCTTACCTAAATGGTAAACCCACATTCCGCCAGTTATGTTTTAATAAGGGGCGAGCCTACTGCCATCAACCGGGCACAAACCCAGACTCCGTGGCTGTTACTGAGAAATTCCTGATTGAAAAACCTAATAACCTTTGCCCGACCTGGCACCAACGAGGCAGTATAATAATATAATTAAATTAATAATGAATAAAATCTTCATTCAGAACCAAAAATGGGTCAAATATAAAAATAATATTAATTGAACAATGTAGGTCACACAATGTTCGATGCCTGTACTAGGATAATCCTGTATCACAGGCGAAAGAAGCTCAAACAATATACCATTTACAGGACAACAGATTTTTAAAACAATATTTAACATCTTCTTGTGATCAAATTAGAAACATTTGATATAGTAAACCTAACTAACAACCTTCCTTTAACTAACAACGTTAGTAAAGTTAACTTAAACACTATTAAATTAGAACTAAAACACGTAATAATAACAGGGAAAAATGAGCGAAATTGTTGGCAACAACATAAAAAAAAAACATTGGCAATGCTGCCAACCTAAAACATTCTGTTCTCGTAAAACTTTTTACGAACTTAGTACACAATATATTAGTTCCAAGCTTTTTTACACATTATCGTTAACTTCTTAATTCTTCCTTATTATAACAACAATGTTATTGCCATTAAAATAACTATCAATCTTAAAACGTCAGTTAAAAAAGTGTTAAGAAAGAAATCTTCTTTCAATTAAAACCTGCACTAAAGTAATATTTATGTTTAAAACAATAAAACAATGTTGCAATTTATTACGACTTGAAGCTGGTTGTTATTATTTAATTTAAAACATCTTGTACATAAGATAAGAGGTAGGGTTGAGGTAGATAAGTCGTCCATTATGGGCGTAATGCATTTTAGGTTATCGATCAGGAAGTCTAAGGAAAATATTGTTTCATCGATTTGGTGGATCAAGATTCTAGGTACGAACCTAATGTATTTCCGTAAATGTGTATATGCTAAATTAGAGAATATGGATTGAAGGTCGTTTACCCAAAAAAAAAGTTGAATCTTTTGTCTGTGACACATATTTATTCTGTGGATTTGGTCAGTGACTGCCGCGATGCGTCATTTTAGCGCTCTCTAAGACATTAGTTTGACGTCGTTTTCGTGATTGCTCAGTGGGATTGTCTAATATTTGGATATTAAAACTAAAACTTATTAGTAGTAGTGCGGAAACTAACATATACGCCAATTTAATAATTAATGTGTCTAGTCCCCATTATTTGAAACTGAATATTTTTATCATACTGTTCGATTTTGAACTCACGATGCAAATTTGAGCGTTGAAAATCATGACATGATTTTCTCCGTGAATCTTCTGAAATACTTTTACTTTGGATAGAATCGTGTCATTTTAGTTTTTTTTTTTAAACAATATTTTGACGTAAGTTTGATCATGAATTGCTCAGTGGGATTAAAAGCGCGGTAAATGGAAACCAGCCGATTTGTGGTGACGGTGACCAGACGATTCGCATGTGACTAAAGAGTGATGAATATAAATGTTGATGGATGGAGAGTGAGAGGAAGACCAAGGAAACGATGGATGGATTGTGTGAGAAATGATATGAAAGACAAAGGAGTAAATGATAGCGTGACGGGTGACAGAGGAGGATGGAAGAAAAAAAAGTGTTGCGCCGACCCCAAGTAACATGCGAAAAGGGCAGCCTAATGATGATGAAATGAAATGAACCGGACTGGATTGTGAGCACGCACTTTGACTGATAATGTACTGTGTCCGTACCATGACGCTTAAAACATTATTGTTCCATTCCAATTCCAGAGTGGTAAAGAGATGGAGCTATACGACCTGTATAGCTCCGACTCTTTTTCACTATGACAACTCTCTTCTTCTTCTTCTGAAAATTCTCTCTTCTCACAAGACGTCATGGTACGGACGCTGAACAGTGAAAACCCGTCCTCTAGTTTACGGTGTGCGTCAAATGCGTCATTTTAGCGCCATCGTCACTTATTAGTATGACGTAGTTTTGGTCATTGCTCAGCGGGTTTTACAGGTTTTAGCGGACGTTATGTTTGGGTATTAAGACGTGTGACTTGACGGAAACTTGTTGATTACGGTTCTGTAGTGTAGCTAGGTCAGGTTGTGGTTTTGATTCCATGACTATTGATCGTTTTACACAAATATTATCGACTAGCTGTGCCCTGCGAGTCTTGCGACCTTCTTTCGTGTGAAGTTATTATAAAAATATTACTCTTTGAATCGGATTTTTTTAGCAATTTCAAGATTTTTTTTAGAGGCAGGCAAACATTTTTGTTTGTTTGAAACTATTCACTATTTTTAAACCGACTTTAAAAAGAGTGTCTGTATGGTGTCGGACGTAAAGAATAGAACCAGCCCATAGTTTCCCGTGGGTTTCGTAAGAGGTGACTAAGGGACTTGCCAGAGAATGGGCAGCAGCGTTCTCTGTGCTTTTGTAACAACCGTACTGCGATCGCCAACCCGCCTGCCAAGCGTGGCGATTATGGCAACACCCCCCAAAATGTCAACGTGACTTGGGGGAGGCCTATGTCCAGCAGTGGACGTCTTTTGGGCTGAAATGATGAAAAAGAAACAGTTTCTGTGTTCACCGATTTCTTCGCCAATTGTGAACCGATTTTCAAAATTGTTTTGAGATCGTAAAACCGTGTTTACACGCGGGTCGCGGGGAGGTATAACAGTAACGGGTAGATAAGAAAATAGGCCACACGAAATACTGAACTGAAGAAGTTAATGACCACGAATGCGGGCTATTCCAAAATTAAAATAAGCCGTTACACAATTAATGGAAATTAACCTATTTTTAGTTCGACTACTTCAACTGAAATCGCGTTTGCAGTAGATACTTTGCCCTCTGCCTATTTCTACAGAAAATATAAGCGTGATGTTACGCACATAAATAGATTTATAAATCCAGATATTAGTTCCAGCATAATTACTGTTTTGTAGGTATTATATTTGTGTTGTTACTAGCTAGTATAGAATACTTTAAATTGTAATCTGTGGAGAACGTAGTGGGTAGCATAATTGTTAAAAATGTAATATTTAAGATATTGTAACTAAGTTTTATTGTGCTACTGTTTGTTTTTCCTTAAATAAATAAAATAAAATAAAAATTATTCTCTCAGTAAAACACATTGTTGACTCCGTCGTTGGTTGCAAACGAGACTGTTGAACATATGTCCTGGGTCCGATTCCCGGGCCGGGCAGTGTTATTGGTTTTTCCATCATGAATTTCTTACGGAGCCACGGAGTCTGGATTTGTGGCCGGTTGAGGGCATTAGGCTCGCCCCATATGTACGTGTACTATTAGGTACAGCTCTGCCTAACTCTTCGGGGTTACAAGCGTGATGTTATGTCTTGTATAGCCAGCCACGCGCCAAAAGATCCTTGTACCGCTATATCACGGTAGTGTTGCATAATCCCCGCATGCCACTCTGTCGTCGCGATAGTAATGACCTCTCACACTGTCATCCTGCTCCTCTGTCAATGTCGTGAGAACCGCGCGGTTGTGGCGATCAATGCTTACTGTACTTCGTGTGAACATGCCTTTAGAGTAAGGTCGATTAGATTGCCATTTAGGCTTTAGTTTGTACTTTCAAGGCCATAACAGCATGTAAACGTTGACGTTCCCACTGCTGGAACACAGGCCTCCGCTCTATGAGAGGCAGTGGGCTGTAATCCACCATGCGGGCCCAGTGCGGGTTGGTAGATGTCACATGTCTTCGAATTTTGGTTCTAGGGCTTTTAAACCACTAACTCCTGAGCGTCAGAATCAACAATGGCGACCACCAGACAAGCGCCGACATGAAGCTCGACGAAGTCACAGAGAAACAATATAACTTTCTTGGATCCCGCGACGACATTAATCAGAAAATAATAGCGAAGGAGTAGGAAAACATAAGTTCCATGCATGCTGGTTTCCTTCGGGTTTATCATCACCGTTTTGAGAGCAGCGGTGATGAAATTAAGTACGCAAAGCAACAGTATACTTGTACCGATTACTATAAGAAACTCTGTGCTGACTGGATAAGTAAGGTTGGTGCGTGGATGGGTGACCACCCATTACATACAGAGTTTCCTCCGTGCCTCGGAAAGCACGTTAAGCCGTTGGTCTCGGCTGTCATTTGTAGATCTTTGACAGTCGTGACAGGTAGTCAGTGGCCCGAAAGTCTGTGTCTTATTAAGGGGTATCGTATTACCCAGTACTAACTGGGTTGTGGAGGTCAGATAGTCGCTGCATGTAACATACTGGTATTCATCCGGTTAGACTAGAAGCCAATAAAGTGTCTGGCAATGGACTCACTCTATATATCCCTTGTGAACTGAAACAGTCTGTCTCCGTAAGCTAACTTTGAAGTTGACTGGCCTTTCAAAATTCGAGTATCATTTGGCCTCAGTAGAGGTCGTCCTATTCTCATTGTTCGCGGAGTATTGCGGTTCTAAGATTAGCTCACGATTGTCGGAAACTGTCCTCAGACCGTCGTCATTGTGACGACCTCTTACAAGACCGCGTAGTCATTGTGACGACGACGTGGCGACGGTTCTCATGACCTTCGACGAGGTCTCTAATAAAAGTAGTAGACGTACAATATTGCGATACATAACAAACATCGCGCTTGTAATCCCCGAAGGAATGGGTCAGAGGTGCACCCAATAGTTAACCCACATTTCGCCAGTTATGTTTAGGTCCTATGTAATAGGGGGCGAGCCTATTGCCATCAACCGGGCATAACCAGGCTCTATGGCTGTTACTGAGATATTCGTGATGGATAAATTCAATAACACTTTGTCCGCCCCGGGAATCAAACCAGGACCTCGTGATCAGTGGGCCTTACCATTACTTCTAGGAATTTCTCAGTTAACAGATAAGAGGCTTGATTTGTTCCCAGTTGATGGCAATATGGCTTTTCTTACCTGTTATAATTACTCTGATCACATTGTATTTAAAGTCCATTTTTTTTTTGGAAATTTTTATTTGCCTGAAGCAAAAGTTGTTCAGTTTCATGGGCCGAGACACCACACGAAAAAAATGATTCAGTTTCATAGGCCGAGATACCACGCACATAAATTTTTACCTCATTGGTCCTTTAAAGTAATAACAAACTAGCTGTCCGGCGCAACTTCGTTTGCGTCACATTTTCCCCGTTTTCGCAACATTTTTCATTCAAAAACGCGCGCCGTAGCGTGACATTTTTTTGAAAAATGTCACGCTTCGGCGTGATGATTTATAGCCTATAGCCTTCCTCGATAAATGGGCTATGTAACACTGAAAGAATTTTTCAAATCGGACCAGTAGTTTCGGAGCCTATTCAATGCAAACAAACAATCAAATCTTTCCTCTTTATAATATTAGTTTAGATAACATATGACGTGTACGTAAGCATTGATTTGGCGACTGTACCATTCTAGATTTCGGTCAAGACAAAGTCATACAATTTTATTTAACAATTTAAGCTTTGGGGAACTTGGTACTTGGGGAGATAGGGCATCACCCCTTGCGTTTATTATGTTACACCATCAATAATTTCTTTCGTCTTCTTCGAAAGCCCGATGCGTCATAACAACACCGGGTACTGTACCTATTACAGAATATTATTTAATGCCTCTACTGATAGAGATCCTCCTTGAGGAAGGAAAATGTTTTATATCAATGTTTGTGAGAAAACGCAGACGACGTGTCGTTGTGACCTGAATATTAATGTCTTGTTACATTAACGTATTGTGATGTATTTAATATGTTAACAATCCCCGTTCCGATCCGTGAGGGTATATTATATTTGGGTATCGAGATTAGATTCTATTTATGCACTTAATCCTTTTTGGAAAACGAGTAAAAAATATAACCCCGATGAAAATAAAATGTTCTAAAATGAGGAAAAATTAAGGGCGCAACGAGGAAATTTCGAAATAATTCCGTTCGTTTGATCCCTCGCTGCATCGTTATTACTTTTAACCTTTAGTTATGAAGTTAATTTGTAAGAAATTCAAGGATTCACTCGATAATTCATACACTTTAGAAACACGATTACTTGTAGTTTTCTCGATAGAAATTAATGCCAAAGTAATCTCTAAAAAGAAAATAAATCCTCAGTACGGCGTAAAACCTTCACGGATGGTCATCAGCTTTTAAATAATAACAAAACTACATGTTTTCTATAACGTATACATTTAAGATTTTCAAAATGTGTATTGGTTTTAATAATATGAAGGAAATACCTAAATGAGCGCGCGTTCCGCCCATTGTAACTAGAGCCGCTACTCTTCCCGGAGCTTGGCGCGCGTCTGTCTTACGCACACATACACGGAGCGCATAGATACATACACGGAGCGCATAGATACCTACAAAAATTTGTTAAAATTTAGGGAAATGGTTATTTGGGGCCAAACTTTACTTTGTTCGACTTGGGAATCAAACCCTCATGCTCCCGCTTGCGACCACTAGACCAACGAAGTTAATTAGTTCACTATGTTGTCCGTCTGTTTATCTGTCTGCATTTCAAGACTCTTTATTTCGGGAACGCGTGGAGGTATCGGGTTGAAATGAAAACCATTATCATGTAGATCGACAGTCTCTTCAAGAAAAAATCAAAATTCTAAGTTAACGTAAAAAAAGATACGGCCGTTTATACCGAAAAAACGTATATTTCGAGACTCTCAAGGGGATAAAAATATATAGGGTACTACTACCGTTGATCTAGAACTATGAAATTTGGCGAGTAATATTCTCTTTTACAACAAGTACAGGGAAAAGTCTGAAAACATACACACATTTGTAATTAAATCATATATATTTTTTTTAATGATTTATTTACCGCACCTAACAAAAGTGAATTTGTACGAAACCCTCGGTGAGCAAGTCCGACTCGCACTTGTCCGTTTTTTTTTTTGCTAACCGTACTTTTCAAGTGACAGTTGACAGAAAAAGGTCATTGACGTTCCTATTCTTATTTGAAACGTATTACACATCACTAACCTATAGGTAGGGGGCGGTGGCGGCGTTGACCGCTTACCATCAGGGCCAACCGATGTTATCTCCGTTACTCATGCCTGCATGACAGCCTCTTTCTAAACCGTGGACGTCATGGGATGCCCTCAGATGAGGAAGGAAACTCAGCGTGACAATTATGCGCAGGTGTGCTTGGGGACCATTAAACTGAAGTCAGTTTTTCTGTGGGTTTGTCCGCTGAGACTTGTCACGTGACTGACGTACCTACTTAGGTACTTTCCTGTCATAGAATGTAAAGTCTTTAGAGGTAACTTTTTCCTTTTACTGTGCGTGAGCTGAGATGAATGAATGGTGACTGTACGGCTGAGCTCATCAGACGTCCCCGAACTTGACAACTCTCGACTTTGCCTCTTCGCGGTTGCGCTCTTGGACAGACTTGGAGGAGGACTTTGCCTCTTTGACATTATGGCCTAGACAAAAAATTAAATAGTCTTTTTCGAATAACCTCAGAGTCGGCTTCCAGTCTAAATTTTTATTGCGAACAACTATCTGTTTTTCACAACCCAGTAACTGGGCTTCTAACAAGCAAGAAAAGCTCTACAAATGTATTTTTAATTTATAAAAAACATCATGCCTCAGCCCAGTGGCGCCGTGGTGACACGCGCAACTTACAAGCAGTAAGCCGCGTAAGTAAGTTCGATCCCAGGCAGGCGCATTACTTTGTGTAATTTATTTCATCACCGCTGCCCTCAAAAACGGTGAAGGAAAACATCGTGAGGAAACCGGCATGTCCTAGAACTAAAAATTCGAAGACATGTGACATCTACCTACCCGCACTGTGTCCGCGTGGTGGATTACAGTCAACTCCCTCTCATAGAGAGGAGGCCTGCATCCCTGCAGTGACAACATTTTAGATGATGATGATGGTGATCACGCCTCTAGTCCCAGAATTGTTAGGCAAAGGTGTAGCTAATAGTATACCCCTTTTCAACAGTTATGTTAAACTCCCATGTATTAGGGAGCGAGCATTTACCATAAATCGAGACTCCATGGTTGCTACTGAGTCATGCCTAATGAAAAACCTAATGAGACATTACCCGTTCTGTGAATCGAACCCCAGGACCTAATGCCCAGCAGACGCGCTCGAAATGAATGATAATAATCTTAACGACATAACTACACGAGTCGTTTACCACTGCATGTGTGGGATTTAACAGGAAAACGTAGAGTTTGTGAACACAAGCCGGTTTTACCTGTCGGAGTCAAGCGATGCGGGCGAGGACTGTGGGCTGTTGGGACTCCCACAGCACGCAGCTTGCAAGCTGGCGGGTGTGTTAGTGGCCGCGGGTCATATAAATTACGGGCCGGTATTCTGATAAACCTAGAGCCTCTATCATAACACCGATAACCTGAATATAGAATCACTAGCTGTCCCGTGCAACTTCGTCTGCGTCACATTTTCCCCATTTTTGTATCATTTTTCATTGCTGCTCCGCTCCTATTTGTCGTAGCGTAATGATATATAGCCTATAGCCTTCCTCGATAAATGGGCTATCTCACACTGAAAGAATTTTTCAAATCGGATCAGTAGTTCCTGAGATTAGCGCGTTCAAGCAAACAAACAAACAAACAAACTTCAGCTTTATAATATTATAAGTATAAGTATATAAGTATAGATATGGATGTTCATACTCATATTAATTTAATTCCATTGTGTATACAAGATGACACCCACTGTCACTTAAAGTATATCTTCCGTGATTATGACGTAAGTGTAGTTATAAACCGTAAAAGCTTAAAACAAAGTTAGAGTGAACAGGCTTCTTCTGGGTAAGCTCGTACCATCGTCGACTTTGTCTCTGTCATCTCTGACCTAGACTAGAGTCAAGAGCAAATCCATCGCAAATAAAAGAAGTGTTTACAAAATGTTCAACAAGCTTAAAGTTCTGAACAAATTATGGACCTTGTCAGAGAACAACATGTTGGATAAAATATAATTTAACCCTCAAATCAAAGCGATCAGTAGTTCATGTTTTTTAGGATAAAAAATAACAAAAACAACTAAGTTAACATAAGTACAGTCTGCATCAGAAGTCGGTTAATACTTATCAATATTACACAAAGCTTTGTGCTGATCAGTGTGATCTGATGTAACATTGTTTTGCGAAGTTGTGTAACCATTGATGAAAATATTGATATGTCTTTAACTCCAGTCTGTTAATATGGATCGTTCTAAAACTATGACGTCTTATAATTTTGGATATGTGTAGCGACTTTCGTTGCTGACCGTACATAAATGGTCTGCTTCCAGTAAACGGATGCAATTCAATAGATCAGCATCATTCTCTTGCCTATATCCCAATTAATTAGTGGTCGGCGCAGCATGTGCATTCTTCTTCCATACTTCTCTAATACTCGTCATCTCATCAGACAACTTCCTCACCATATCATCCTGCACACAGTCCATCCATCGTTTCATAGATCCTCCTTACCTACATATTATAACGAACTACAATAGTCTTACGGAACGCTAATCAAATTATATTTTTTCCATTTTTTTTTTTTACTTTTTCATTTGTGCTAATATCCTTACTTAGTTAAAAAATGTTTGTATTTCATTTATTTTACCTTGTTAACAATGCATGTCACAGTAATAGGCTTATCCTCAATAAAATGGAACTTAACATACATAACTTATTATTTTTTTTACCTTTGCCCCGCCACAGCCCGCTGTAGGAATTTCTCCTGTACCATGGGTGCGTTTACAAACATTGAAACTCACATAAACAAACAGCCAGACCCGGAACAATTATCTATAGGCCTTACAAATAATTGTTCCGTGCGGGGATCGAACCCGCGACACGCAGCGCAGCAGTCGATCGCTCAACCACTGCGCCAACCGTGCCGTCAAAACTATCGAATATCTTTAACTATCGAATTATGGGTGTACTGTACACATCTGCGTACCCCCTCAGAGCGTACAGGCGTGATGTTATATTATGATATTGTGTAAACCATAACACAAACAAGTGACAAGATTTCTAATTTCTAATCGACCGATTGCTGCTCAGACCCCCCCCCCTAAAAGCCCCATAAAAGCTCGGGATTTTTTTAATTTATAATTTTCTTTGTTTTCGTTAATTAGCGAGAAGAGACGCAACACCGAGAAAAGTGGAAGGAATGGGAGGAGACCTATGCCCACTAAGAAAAAATAATATAAATTTAAAAAGCACAAAATAAATTCAATTATGTAATTTGAATTAGTTTATGTTTTGTGCTTGTCCTTAGCGGTCTACTTAGCGGTCCCCGGACGCTACGAGGCTTGGATCAATTTATATTTGGTTTTTTAGAGGTTTTTCTGTCATGGGTTTTTAA
The DNA here is from genome assembly GCA_949152445.1 of Cerastis rubricosa. NCBI lineage: Eukaryota > Metazoa > Arthropoda > Insecta > Lepidoptera > Noctuidae > Cerastis > Cerastis rubricosa. The sequence continues at coordinate 12,377,839 of OX424552.1, forward strand.
ATTTTTAATTTATATTGTAACGCTGTTGGGTTCCAAACAAGGTAAGTACTTATTAAAAATGCGGGTATTTCGCCGAACGTCGTTTCATTTTCATTTCAAGTTTTTTTGGCTATGTAGATGATCTGAGCTAGACTTATTTTTTTGTTTTCAACAAATGTCACAAAATACCAGTACATCTTTTTTATTAATATTATGCTGCTAGACTAGACGGCTAGTCCATGGGTCTTCTTTAATCTGCGGAAAAACGTTTTTTTACCCGACTGTGGCTAAATACAAAACGAGAGTAACGTTTTGAAAAAGTAAGTTGACTGGATGAGTACCCGGTTGATGACAATGTACCTACTCATCCCCTATTACATTACTGTGAGATGTGGGTGTACTACGCCTCTGCCTAACCCCTTTGATGTTTGCAAGTGTGATGTTATAGACAAATGTTATTACAGTGTGAACAATATTTAAATGATATTTTTTTTTGTATGAATTATTCTGGTTTGTGATTTTAAGATTTTTAATTTGCATTTTATATTGGTTTTCTTTTTTTATGATTTTTAATTTAATTGGCATTTTATTATTTGTAATATTCTATTGACATTTTGTTTTCGTGTGTTTTTTTTTAAATTTTTTTTTGACTGACATTAATTTTATTTTTAATTGTCATTTTATATTTGTAATCTTATATTTAAGTTGACTTTTTATATTTATAATCTTTTATTTAAGTTGACATTTTTATTTTTGATCTCAATTCTTTTTTTTTCTCTATTCAAATTTGTATGTCTGTAATGACAAAACATAGCAAGAGCTTTTATATATATAAGATCCTTAATTTTTATACCTATGTATAACAAATAAATTATTCGATTCTGATTCTGTTATGTTCACTTTGTCACTGCAGTCTCAATCAATTAACAGGTAACCGCTAAGTGGTTTTAACTAATTATATACCTAGTATTAAAAACGCCTATCTATGATATGACGTCACCTAAGTACTAGTGTGTAATGTACCGGAATTATACAGAAACAGTAAACGTACGGAAAACAGACAAATTGTATGAGAGAACAGTTAGGACAAGGAAGTGACTATACTTAGGTGTCCACGCAAAATCGCCAGGTAGAAACAGTTTTATGCAAATGTTGTTTAGGTACATTGAAGATGTGTTCAAAACTATCGCGTTTCGCGGAGGCTATTCCGATGCACCCCACGCGCTTCCTTATAGCCGTACAATAAAAATCAATCGTTCGAGAATTATCGCACCACGCACGTGCTGACTATTGCTCGAACGATGTACGTATTCAAATACCATGATGATTTGACGCAAAACAAACAACGGCAACTTGAATCGTAATCATCATCAGTTTGCATTTTCCCAATTATGTAGAAGTCGAAGCACACAATGGCGAAGATCAAAAATTAATAGATTTTTAATATATATTTATTTATCCACTTACATCTACCAATGCGATAAATGTGCCTTAATCAATCATAACTTAATTTATACTTATAACTAATATCTATAACTCGGAGGAGCTCGTGGCTAAATAATAACAGCCGCATGGGTCGATCTTTAAGGTTAAGCCGTGCTTGTCGAGGTTGGTCCGTGGATGGGTGACCATTCATTACAAAGGTACCGAGTTTCCTCCGTGCCTCGGAAAGCACGTAAACCCGTTGCTGCCGGCTGTCATTTTTAGGGTTCCGTACCCAAAGGGTCAAACGGGACCCTATTACTGAGACTTCGCTGTCCGTCCGTCCGTCTGTCACCAGGCTGTATCTAATGAACCGTGATAGTTAGCCAGTTGAAATTTCTACAGATTATGTATTTCTGTTGACGCTAGGTATAACAACAAATAATAAAAACAGAAAAAAATAAATGTTTAAGGGCTCCCATACCAAAAAGAGTTTTTTATTCTTTTCTATAAATAATGGTCCGGAACCCTTCGTGCGCGAGTCCGACACGCACTTGGCCGGTTTTTTAGATCTTTGACAGTCGTTACGATTAGTCAGAAGGCAAAAGTCTGACATCTAGTCTTACCAAGGGGTATCGTATTACCCAGTCATTGGGTTGTGAAGGTCTGATAGGCAGTCACTTCATGTAAAATACTGGTACTTAGCTGCATCCGGTTAGACTGGAAGCCGACCCCAAGATAGTTTGTGAAAAGGCTGGGCAGATGATGAACTAATCATCATCATCATCATTTCAGCCCAAAAGACGTCCACTGCTGGAAATAGGCCTCCCCCAAGTGTCGCCAAATTAACATTTTGGGGGGTTTTGCCATAATCGCCACGCTTGGCAGGCGGGTTGGCGATCGCAGTACGGTTGTTACGGATGAACTAATATCTATAACTAATAACAAACAATGCATTCCTTGTGAATTCACTCAGAGAACAATAAAATAAGTCGTGCGGAGTGCACGCGTCAGCGGCGCCTCCCTTAAAAGATTGATCAGAGATCGGAGATCGGAGAGCGCGGCTCCACTGAGCGTCTGATAGCTATGCTTAGCGCATAGCTATCAAACCTGAAGGTATACGTTCTTATATAAAGAGTTTCTAATACCTTCGCCGGCGTCGACAATACTGCAACTGGTCTGTACCCATCCACCGATTCTGCTGACCCTGCTTTCCGAACCGGAACAACGCGGGCCACTTTCCCCCTCTCCGGAAACACAGCAGTTTTGAGGCACGGCATTGGTTAAATATGATGAAGTAGCGGCTTAGCCAGCGCTAATCAACGCTGTCAGGCCCTGCGGACTGTTTCGGCTTAAGATCTTGAAGCGCACGACACACGTCTACTAACTGTAATCGGTGCAAGTGCACTCGTGCCGCTCCATCTCCGCTACCTGCGCTAGCTGTAGCCGCGTCTACATCCAACTCCGATCGCTCTACTCTATACACCAAATACTTCGCACACTCGTCCACAGACTGCTGACCAGATAATGCCAAGATCGCTTGCGGGCTTCTCCTACGTCTCGTAGACTTGGCATAATTCCAAATTTAGATTTTAAATTAAGATTTAGGATCACTCATCATTTGTCCTTGAACACGGTCCCGACAGTGTTCCTGTGCCACTACTAATATATTTTTCACATTGGTTCTACACCGAGCAAAAGCTTCGTTATCGACCCTCGACTAGGGTTGTGAAAAAATAATCGATTATGGTAAAAATCGATTAAAAATCGATTTCTCTCCAAAAATAATCGATTTTTATAACCGATTTTTATATTACGAAAAATCGATTGTAAATCGATTTTTATTTTTGCACTGCCGATTTATTTTCCTCCGGTATGGCACCCACCGACATTTAGTCCGAACTTTGGAACCAGAATTACTATTAGGTCCATCACTGTAACATTAACCCCATCTGTGCGTCTACAAGGCTGCATGTTTAGTGTTTTTTACTCTTGTATTCAGTTGTTTTAATTAACGATGTCAATGACCAAAAGGCCGATGAGTAGTTGGCGTCAATATTTTAGTATTGACAGTTAATCTGACAAGGCTAAATGTAAATATCTATCATCATCATCACCATCATTTCAGCCGAAAAACGTCCACTGCTGGACATATGCCTCCCCCAACGCCACATTGACATAAGGGGGGGTTTTGCCATAATCGCCACGCTTGGCAGGCGGGTTGGCCATCGCAGTATGGTTGTTATAAAAGTACAGACAACGCTGCTGCCCATTCCCTGGAAAGTCCCTTAGTCGCCTCTTACGACACCCACGGGGTGATATGGGATGGTGCTATTCTTTACGTCCGACACCATACAGAATCTTGCCCTAAAATATTAAAAACTTGTAGCGTAACGTGTACTACTTAAAACAGTACATCGAAAGGAAACATTCTGGTGTCATTACCAATATTGAAAATAACCAGGTAAGAACCTAAAACTTGTGTTTAGTTATTTGGGTTAAAAATGTATTCAGTTAATATTTCTCGAGAACTCGTTTTTTTTTATACATTGCAACAGCCATCATTCATCAAACGACAAATGATGTTTAATTTTATTGTTTTCATGTTTGGTACAAGTTATGCAAAGTTACGTTCTCTGACTATTTTGAGCTGTCAAAATGAATCTTTTATATAAGTTAGACTGTAGCTTACCTTGTAATTTAATTTTTGATTGTAATTAATTTTAACGTGAGTAGGTATGGTATGGCTATGTAAGTATGTACCTATGAATAAATGATTCTTATTCTTTTCTTATTAAGGAAATTTTAAACCGATTTTAGAAAAAAAACGCAAAAATTTGTTTTTTTAAATGTTAACTTAGGAAAAAATCGATTAAATAAACAATCGATTATTTTATAAAGATAAATCGATTATTTATTATTCAATTTTTCACGCTAAGAAAAACAATCGATTAAATAATAATCGATTTTGTATGTGGAGGGTCACATCCCTACCCTCGACCCGCTTGCCTTGTACTGTTTATGCAGAAAAGCCTTCAACCTCATGTCGTGAAATATTTCAACAGTGTACCAGATAAGGAGATTCCATGCTGAGCGGCCTTTTTGGCCTCGTATAGGACCAATTTAGTTAAGTCTTATTTTTCTTTTTCTTATATTTACTTTTATAAAGGGATTAAATATAATGAGATAAATAATTTGAGATCCTAAGTTACGTTATCAAAAAAAAAAAAAACTAAACACCAAAAAGAATGTACCTATACAAAGGCCAAAAATTAGTAAATGATCACCAAATCTTGTGTCAAGGAGAACTTAGGATGCGAAAGCGAGCGAAGCGAACTCGGAACATTAGGCACCCCGTCTCGAGTATGGTATGAAGGGGATGGCGGGATCTAGAGAGCGAGCGAAACGAGCGAATTAAGACCCCGCCGTCCCCTTCGTGTCAGGTTTCTTTAAACCTTGCAGACAGAAATAGGAGCTCCGCGTAGCGGCGCTACGTCACCTACGGCGTAGTTTGGACTTGCTTTTTTAGGATAACATAATGTACATTTTTTGGTTATAATTTCACATTAAAATGGGGTTTTGATTTTGGTGATCATTTACTATTTTTGCCAGTATTAAAATGTTTTTTTAAGTTTATATTCACTTTATGTGGTGAGTTAAACATAAGCCTTTTGTTTTATTCTTAAGTATTTACCCATTTTGTTTCGTCCAGTGCAAGACAAATAAATACTTTTTCTTTCGTTCCTGTTTAAGTTATGAATGAATGTGTTTTTGTTGAACACAGAGGAAGTAATCTCATTATATTGCGACTTATAGTTCCAACCTTGAACTTCATCTTACACAAAGATATTATATTACAAAGATAATAATAAATAACACCCATGTTTGTTTTAACACAAAATATGTTATTTTATAACATTTCTTTATGGAAGAACACCGGAGTAAATATACTACAGAGACTGAACTTCGGGTTGGGAACATACTTTCTTTATCGTTTGGTTAGTGCCTAACCTGATGTCAGAGTTCCTATGCCGCACATGGGCCTCTGACCTCTGATCTCCCAGGCATGCTGGATTCCGCACGATGTTTACTTTAAGTGATAATAATTACGCACATGAACCCGAAAAATCAGAGGTGCGTGTCTTGGGCATCGAACTCGAGACCTATAACTTGGCAGTCCGACGGTAACACCACTGGGCTATCACTGCTTTAGCCGACAACACACCTTGATGGTATGTGGTCAACACTGCCTGCAAAACTAGAGGCACCTACCTACCGCATGCTGACATTTCTAGGCGCTACACGTAAGACGAAGAAGTGGTATGTACGGTCAATGTCCTGTATTAGGGCTCGTACTTTAATAACGTGAAGTTTAAAAAGGAGTGAGGGTGTCAGAAAAAATCAAGATTAATCACGATGGAAGGGATAATGTGACATTCACATGTATTTTTTTGGAGGTTAATAATATATGACATATAGAATATTATCCACCACAAATTAATTCAAAATTTTAACTAAATTCCGATATTTTTTAATTAAAAGAGATTTTAAAACTAAATTATCTTTGAAAAAAATACACGTGATGCTAAGAGGGGTAGCCTTGGTCACCAAAAGGGGGGGGGCTACAAAAGTGGCGTAAAAACCTCACATTGATTATAAGCTGACCCCTTACCCTTACCTGACTTTGACCCTGTAGTCGCCATATACTTGCACTACAAGTTATACAAAAAGACAAAGAGGCGATCTGTTCCACGAGCTTAGCATTCTGCTCTATTGATATTACGCATTCGTGCAAGTACCTTGTTCTAGTCCAATCTATATTTATTTATAAATCAATGCCACTTTTCGTTGTAATTTTATAACTCGAGAACAGCTGGGCCGATTTGGCTGATTTTGGTTTTGAAATGTTTGTCGTAGTCCAGGGATGGTTTAAAAGAAAGGTAGGGTAGGGTAGGTAGGTAGAGTATGGTAGGGTAGGGTAGATAGGGTAGAGTAGGGTAGGGTACGGTAGGTAGGTAGAAAGGTAGAAGGTAGGTAGGGTAGGGTTGGGTAGGGTAGGTAGGTCGGAAAAGTGCATTGAATTAACTTTCGACAGAACGAAGTCTGTCCGAGCAGCTAGTCTATTATAAGTATAATCTAAGCTATTAACATCACGCCTGTAATCCTCGAAGGGTTTGGCAGACGTGTACCTAATAATATGTTTAAGTACCACGTAATAGGAGGCGAGCCTATTGCCATCAACCGGGCACAAATCCGGACTCCCGTGGCTGCTACTGAGAAATGGCTGATGAAAGAACCCAATAACAATTGGCCTGACCCGGGAATCGAAGCCAAAACCTCATGCTAAGCAGTCGCGCTTGCAACCACAAGACCTCCGAGCCAGTCTGGCAGTCTCCTCCTGTTAGATAGCCCATTTATCGAGGAAGGCTATAGGCTATATATCATCACGCTACGACTAATAAGAGCGGAGCAGCAATGAAAAATGTTGCGAAAACGGGGAAAATGTGACGCAGACGAAGTTGCGCGGGACAACTAATATTAAAAAAAAATGTATGAAAATTCAGTTTACTGGCCACTTTGTATGAAACGTCCTGTAAAGGGTTCAGGTAGTTCCCCTCACTGCTCGCGAAAAGTTTCCACCCTGTACACTCTGGTCACAGCCTGTCCTTGCTCAGGTACGTCTAGTCAGGTTCGATGCCTGCTCGGCGCGAACTACAGCTTATTACCATAAATCCGCTATAAGTTCCAACCCATTGCGTCCTCGTAGAATACCAACAACAAGCACAAAGGGTAATTCACTTACATGTATTTACATAACAGAACATCTCTGTTCGTGGGCCGTGGGTTCGAACCCAAGTATTGAGTATAAACAAGTACTTCATACGGTCTACCCAAATGTCCTTTCTTTGGTATTTGGTTCGTCGTGTCGTTGAGCTCCTTGGTTTATATATATGTCGAGCTACACGATCACTGACAAAATGCTTGCACTGACTGGACAGGTCCTCTCAAATCTGTGTGGTTCTTTCTTCAAAAGACCATCTCAGTCGCTAATTTGCATGGTTCATATAACTTGAAATATGCCCGAACTTCTGTTCTGTATGGTGTCGGACGTAAAGAATAGCACCATCCCATATCCTCCCGTGGGTGTCGTAAGAGGCGACTGAGGGACTTGCCAGAGAATGGGCAGCAGCGTTCTTTGTGTTTTTTTTACAACCGTACTGCGATCGCCAACCCGCCTGCCAAACGTGGCGATTATGGCAAAACCCGCCTTTTGGGGGAGGCCTATGTCCAGCAGTGGACGTTTTTCGGCTGAAATGATGTTGATGATGTCCGGACTTCAAAAGACACAGTGACTTCTGAGTTAGTTTCCTCCCGGCTGTCATACATATTGTAGATCTCTGATAGTCGTTACAGGTAGTGAGTGGCCCGAAAGTCTGACAACCAGTCTTACCAAGGGATATCGTATTACCCAGTACTAACTGGGTTGTGGAGGTCAGATAGGCAGTCGATCCATGTAAAATACTAGTACTCAGCTGCATCTGGTTAAGACTGGAAGCCGACCCCAACAGTTAGGAGAAGACAGATGATGATATCGGGGACTTGGTATGGCTGTCCTACTCTACCCCCATTTGCAATGGCGTGAGTTTCCGTATCTCTAACCTCTTACTCATTAAAGTGCAAGCATGTTATCTAAGAAAGAAACACAATACCTGGCCGCCATACTGTGTTCACTAAACATTTATTCTTTTTATTCCTTCTTCGAGTGAACAGATTAGCTCGTGGCTACGTAACAGTAATAACAGCTGCGCGGACTTGACCCATACATTCACATATACTAACTTACTAACAAAATAACTTCAATCTTTTTTCGTTTCGTGTGGTTAGTGCCTAGGTTTACCATCTCTAAAATTTGGCAACCAGGACAAGACGCGTGAAAACCCCGGATTTTAGAGCCTAGAACCCGGACATGTCAACAGTTTTTTTTTAAACATAGTCAGTGCGATAAAAACTGTTGATAGCGTCGTGCGGGCACAGTGCGTGTGTCGCGGGCGGCCTAATACTTAAAATTTTTAAACCCGGACAACAAATGAAGCCCCGCCCGGACGCTCCCCGGATGCCCTCTAAACTAGTACAAATCCGGGGAAACCCGGACGGATGACAACCCCATTAGTGCCTAACGCAATGTCGAGTTTTTATGCCGGTCATGGGCTTTACAAGCCGTCGAGAAATTAATATCCCTCAGGCATCCTGGTTTCCTCACGATGTTTTCCTTCACCGAAGCAAGTGATAATTATACAATACGCATATGAATCCGAAAAATCAGAGGTTTTGGGTTATGAGTTGGCAGTCCGACAGCCACAATCATAACTATCGGCTATCACTCACGTAGCTTATCTATATATATATATAAATTACGTGTCTCCTTATTTGTCGGTGATGGACTATTATAAGGTCAATGTGGGCAAATCCGTCATATTTTTTTGAAAGTTGCTTTCTGCTGACTATAACTGGTACGCTTAACTACTTTAATATACATTTGATGGTTGTAAGCGATAACGAATTTTGTTGTCTTCTATACACATCCATTCGAAACAACAGAACAGTCCTCCATATTTAATTAAAAATATTTTTTTAAAAATCGGTCGTTAGCCGGATTTTCCCGCGGATTGGGGCAAATTCGTCTAGTAGCAAATTTTCCTAAAGTTACGCCGTTATATCGAAGTATGCAATTTGTAAACAAGTAAATGCAGATGTTGTAGAAAAATGTTTTGTAACATCATAAATATAAGGTTGAATTTACGTTTTATTCCCTTAAATTCTTTTTGGGGGCTAATCCGTCCTATTTTTAGAACCAGGGATTTTGAACCTTTTCAAAAACTTTGAAAATTTAACTAATTTAAATATTTTTACTTACAACTATCAGTTTACTTTTTCAGGTACACTAAAACATGCCTATCTTATTATGAGGTCGGTCTATACTTAAATAAACAGGGTTATTTTAATGAATTCGGTTAGGTATAAAAGTATTACAATTTGAAACAACGTTGCATGTCACACTTTGTATTAAAAATCAAATTAAGTATCTACAATAAAAAAAAACAGTTTCCGAAAATAAATGGTTTTATTCTTAATTAATATTATTAGTGTTAAAAATGGAACATACTTAACGAAACATAATCAAAGTTGTAGGGTTCTTGATTTTTATCTTTCCTTATGTACTACGTAACACACTTAAATCTTTAAATTGTAAAATATAACATTAGAAATGAAATATAATTATCCGATCTATCAGCAGTGATAGTATAAATAAAAACAAGCACCAACGTAATTTAAAAAAATAAGTATGGGTCATCCGAGTTGCGCTGCTTTATATCCAGTTAATGTACCATTTCGGACTTCCAGTAAAGCTGAATGCAATTTGTCTTTGTTATGGGAACCCTTAGCTGTTTTTCTTTTATAATTTCTCACCATGATTACTGATATTTAGTAATTAAGAGAAAACTGAAAACATACAAAATAATAATATTAATAAACATTCTAGCTGACCATTAAAGCAAGAACGGATAATTATCATATTTTTTATTTATTCTTTAAGCGCCATGTTCGCGGGTAACACACGGGTAATACTTGCAAGTGTTAGTTACCAATTGACTTTAAAAACTTATGCCACCAAATCTGTTTAAAAATTATAGAGCAAAATAACAATAATATGTAACACAAAACTTTCTGGAAAAATAGCACGGATGAAAAAGGTTGACTACATCTGCATTGGGGTAATTCCGGTATATGACGATTCAGCCCCTTTTATATTAGACGGATTTTCCCACTTGACCATTTTGAGGTTACATATTTTCTGTAACGATTATTTCTGTATCTACTGGTTTTTATTCAAAACAAATAGAAAAATCCGTTGAAACACTTATTAAACTTCATGATACGCATCCTCAGAAAGTCGTAACTTATAAAATTGAATATTTACCTTATAAGAAACGGCAGCACGTAACACTTGAGTTTCGAGTTCGGAGCACAACTAAAATTCAAACGTATTTTTCTACTCTTGTAGACAACGTAGCTCCATCTATGAATTATAGTTGGAACTAAAAACTGATCCTGTTTTACTGACCGAATCAGTAATAGCGTAACTATTCTGGAATTCATAGTAAATGCATGTATACGGAATAGCCCCATAGACGGATTTGCCCACATTGACCTTACTACTTAACCGATTTTATTCAAATTTGCACACCGTGTGCAGTTTGATCCAATTTGAAAGATAGGATAGCTTACATCTCAATTTATAGTCGCAATATTATTTTATTGCAAATTAAGTCACAATTATCTGTTAGCTCCAAACTATTCTAACAGATGGCGGTATCTGTTGACTGGATTGAGTAAGTATTCAATAGATGGCGCTGTATAGGAGCGGACCAGCAATGAAAAATATTGAAAAAACGGGGAAAATGTGACGCAGACGCAGTTGCGCGAGACAGCTAGTACTAAAATATATTAACGCGGGCGAAGCTGCGGATGAAAGCTAGTTACAGATAAAGGTAGGTAATACCTTCTGTTTAGTTATTAATTACAGCTTGTTCACAGATTAAAGAAACATTCGTATTTTATGCCATTAATAAAACTCTGCACGTGTTCATTCATTGTTCAGAATAGTTGCAGCACCAATGACAACATTTGCGTCAATTGTTTAATTTAGTGTTCATATAATGTTTTATTTTTACTTTTGTATAAATTCTTTTTCATTTACCGAATTTTTGTTAATGTTTAAATTCCTAGTTTTTTGCTTTATCATGTTCTACCTTTTGTAGTAAGCAACGACTAATTGTCAGGCCTACACTGTCCTCCTCATACTTAAGTACTAATGCTGAAACATTCAAATATTGTAGAACCAAATGATTTTAAAAGAGTAACCATGGAGTTTCTCGCCGGCTCTACTCCACTCCATAGGAAACGACCAACCCAAACCGTGCACCTTTTGTCGTAGTTTTATAAGTGCCCATGTAGGCCTATGTAAAATAAAATATTTTGATTTTGATTTACATGCTTGTTGTGTCGTTGTGTGTACGTATGAATCGATGTCTGTTGATCAGTATTACACACAGTGCGACTATGTCATAGTATGAAGTTATCTCAATAAAGTATATTCTTCTCTACTTGTGTGTGTTTTGGTGAACAAATATGGCGAAATAGTTCATTATGTATCAGCTTGAGATGTAATTTAAAACTCTCTTTACCTCCTTATTCCCATTCCAAAATTCGGCTCCAAAACAAAAAAGCAACGGGCGGAATACACTTTATGGGTACGTCCCAACTTGTGCCTTTTTATCGACGTTGCTATTTTTTGTCTCTCTCTGGCACACTAAGGTTTGTTACGAGATAACTCAAATTAAGAATTTGAACAGAAAGTACTAGGAGAGCAGAATCTTGAAGACGATGTTTGTGCCACTAAAATCGTCTTTTTAACGGGTTTATCGTTTACTAGCTGCTGCCCGCGACTTAAGCGAGTAAAGTGTACAGACGGCGTGTATACTTTGTTTTATGTAGAGTTTTTGTTTACAAATATACATGCGTACGTTATGTTGAAGTTTTTCGGCCAACCTGTGCGAAATGTCAGGCAATAAACCTGACATTTGTATCTAGATCCAGCGGCTTAAGTTAATATCATAAACAGCCGCCCGGGCAACGCTCGGGCAACACTCTGGTAACGCTCGGGCAACGCTCGGGCAAGGCTTGGGCAACGCTCGAGTAACGCTCGGGTAACGATCGGGTAACGCTCGGGCAACACTCGGGCTACGCTCGGACAACGCTCGGGCAAGGTTCGGGTCGATCTCCAGTGACCACCATCACATACCGACCGTGCCTCGGAGAGCACGTTGGTCTCGGCTGTCATTTGTGGATCTTTGACAGTCTTTAACTTCAGACTTGCTTCCATCTGACCTTTTGCATCTGTCCGTCATAGGACCAGATGGGAAAAATAGCGGCATCCTCCCGTATCCCTATACAACCGGCGTTTATAGACGACTATGACACTCATCCTGTTTCTATACGCCCGAAAGGGTAAAACTAGGGACTATACACCTTCATAAAGGTTATAGAATTATACCTAAGTGTTACATGTTGAATTGGTAACAGAATCAAATTATATGTAACACTTTTAAATTTGTTTTTAACCGTAACATATCTGTAACAGTGTTAATAAAGTGTAACAGGTAAACGCAGCGTACTAAAGCTATAATTGATTATTTCAGTTACACATTTAATACTTATTAACCCATATAAAAGGTTACGGTTATTTATTCGGTAACATTATTGTATCTGTTACATTTAAAAGTGTTTTTCTGTTATAAGTTAACTGTTTTAAAAAACAGTGTTAAAAAACTTATTACGGTTACAGTTTGAGTCCCTGGTTAAAACTAAAAGGCCCGTTTCTCACAGGTCGTTAGCACAAAGAGACAGGTTTTTTCCGGATATTGTAGTTACCTAACTAGTTACAGTATAAGCATATACAGAACACGTACATATACCTTGCGGTATCACTTAGTAAAACAATAAAAAACCCCATAATTTAGTGGTTTCATCACATAACACATAGATAATATCACCAACAAGTACCAACGGACGCCGCCATTACGAGTTATTCGCAAAAACTACAGGAAATCAGTATTTATACTAGTTTTACGATGGATGAGTATATGACTTGTTTGCTAAACAAACTAAGTACGAAAATCATGAGAGTTCGCATCAAATATTATATAGCTCCAACTTAAAATTTCGTAGAAACACTTACGGACTACAAGATTTAAACCTGATTGAAATCTAAATCGTCATCTGCCTGGCGTTTTTAACCGACTTCATACCAACTATGTTGGGGTCGGATTCCTGTCTTACCGGATGTAGCTGAATACCCACATCACATCAACCCCTGCCTGCCCTGAGCCTGTCTGACTTCCAGAACCCAGTTAGTACTGGGTAATACGAAATCCCTTGGTAAGGCCAATAAGTAACACTCGTACCCTTGGTAAGACTGGTTGCCATACTATGACTACGTAATGTGTGGTCACCCATCCACGGACTGACCTAGGCAAGTGCGGTTTAACCTGAGGATCGACCTGAGGGGCTGCTATTATGTAGGCAGGAGCTCCTCAACGTAACTGTCTCCACCTACGTATATATTCCTCCACAATAGGTCAAATAAACACTCTTCTTGAACTTGAAAACATGTTGAACTTGTGTGTCTAGCCTCTTGGACAAGTAATGTCGGACCGGACGTTATCGACGGGTCAATCCAGTGCAAATATTGCAAAATTATTGCTGCAAAACACTATTTTTTGGGTGAAAAATCTCGTTTTTAGGGTTCTATACCTCGAAAGGAAAAAACGGAACCCTTATAGGATCACTTTGTTGTCCGTCCGTCCGTCTGTCTGTCTGTCAAGACCCTTTTCTCAGGAACGCGTGAAGGTATCTATCTTGAATTTATATCAAATACTCAGAAAATCCTAAAATAAGTAACATAATTTTGTTTTGTTTTTTTTTTTTATTGTTTGTCTTAAATACAAGCAACGTCTTATAGCATAGATAAAGGAAAAATTGCGAAAACCGTAAATTTTTAGTCGCATCATTTAATCAAAATAATATTATATAAAAATATTTTTGATATTTTTTGTACGGAACCCTCGGTGCGCGAGTCCGACTCGCACTTGGTCGGTTTTTTGATAAAACTCTATGTAGCGCACTCAAAACATTGTGCTTATTGATGCATTGAATAGTAAACGGGTCATGGACGTAGGTATTTCAAGTCAATTTGCAGAAGAAGAAGTTGTGGAACTTTGACCTCCAATATCTGCGTAACTAGAAGGATCCCAGCTATGGTCCAGAACAAAAAATGATCGCAATGACGGAGAAATTAAGTGCCCTTCGGCTTCTTTGATGGTCTATTTACTCTGATACTGATACTGATTAGCCTGTGTCATCCCACTGCTGGGCAAAGGCCTCTCCCCATGACTTCCAATTTACACACTATTTACACACTGTACACAATATCGTACCATCACGCGGTCACGCCTGAAAACTCAAACTCAAAGCATTTATTGCTATTAGACCATTACAGGCACTTTTGAATGTAAGAAAAAAGAAGAAGAACGCGAAGCTACAGTCCCAGTCACAAGGCATAATAACTTGTGAAAGTGCTGTAGTTGCCCATTCCAAAGCATAGATCTCTATTCTCTATGGAGAAGAATGGGCAAGAAACTCCATGGACACTTTTTTAAATTAATGTAATCCCCGAAGGGTTAAGCAGAGGTGTACCTAATACTACTTACACCCACATTTCGCCAGTTATCTTTAAGTCTCATGTAATAGGACGCGGGCCTATTGCCGTCAACTGGGCACAAATCCAGACTCTGCGGCTGATACCAAGGAATTCCTGTTGTGAAAACATGAACACTGCCTGACCTGGAATTCGAACGCAGGGCCTCACGTTCAGTAGTCGCGCTTGCGACCACTCGACTGACTGTGTCATCATCTGCCTGCCTTTTTCTGACTATGTTGGGGTCGACTTCCAGTCTAACCGGATGCAACTGAGTACCAGTATTGTACATGGAGCGACTGCCTATCTGACCTCCACAACCCAGTCAGTACTGGATAAATGATACCCCTCAGTAAGACTGGTTGTCAGACCTTCAGGCCACGAACTACGTGTCACGTCTGTCAAAAATCTACAAATGACAGCTGGGACCAACGGGTCAACGTGCTTTCTGAGGCACGGACGTAACTCGGTAATGGTGGTCACCCATCCACGGGACAACCTAGCGGCTGTTATTGTTTAGCCACGAGTAAGTTTATGGCAGTATATTTTCTAAAGCTCTGTTTATAAGTCATATTAATATTGTAATCATTTTAACGACATCCACGTGGGCAATTAACTTACATTGTATGAACTATAAAAGTAACGTTAAATTATACAAATACTACGGTTTTATAATATGCATATATTGTATAATTTGTTTGATTGTCTTTAATCTTGATCCAACAGTTTATGTACCTACAATGTAACGGGTTTGTAATGAACTAATGACAGATAAATAAGTATTTGTATTGCTCTGGTATGATTATTACTAGCTGTCCCGCGCAACTTCTTCTGCGTCACATTTTCCTCGTTTTCGCAACATTTTTCATTGCTGCTCCGCTCTTGTTGGTCGTAGCGTGATGATATACAGCCTATAGCCTTCCTCGATAAATGGGCTATCTAACACTGAAAGATTTTTTCAAACCGGGCCAATAGTTTCTGAGATTAGCGCGTTCAAGCAAAGGGATCGATTCCCGGGTCGGGCAAACTGTTATTGGGTTTTCTCATCAGGAATTTCTCAGTAGCAGCCCCGGAGTCGGGATTTGTGGCCAGTTGATGACAATAGGCTCGCTAACATGGCACTTAAACATAACTGGCAATAAGTGGGCTTAATATTACTTAGGTAAACCTCTGCCTTAGTTATACTTACTTATTTCAAGCGTTTATTAGTGGCAGAGATGACGCTCTACAAAGACAAATAAAAACTAGATACATACAGAAACCTTACAAATGCCATATAAGCCATTATTTATCGGCTATGGATTATAGACTATAGTGATCCTCTTTATACGATTACTATCGCACAATTTCAGAGGATGATCCCATAATGGCGAATAGTCGCTCCATGTAACATAGGGGTAGTCAGCGCCATACGGTTAGACTGGAAGCCGACCACATCATTATCTGCCTGCCATTTCCCAACTATGTTGGGGTCGGCTTCCAGTCTAACCGGATGCATCTGAATACCAGTATTTTACATGTAGCGACCGCCTATCTGACCTCCACAACCCGGTTAGTACTAGCTACTACTACTAATACGATACCCCTAGGTAAGACTGGTTGTCAGACTTTCGGGCACTAACTACCTGTAACGACTGTCAAAGACCTACAAATGCCGGGACCAACGGCTTAACGTGTTTTCCGAGGCACGGATGAAACTCGGTATGTAAAGGGTGGTCACCCATCCAAAGACCAACCTAGATAAGCGCGGCTTACCTGTCTACCTACCCGTAACTACGTCTAAGATCTACTAAAAGACAGCTGGGATTACGGGCTAAACTAGTTTTAGGAACACGTCTTTTGCAAGAACAAAAAATCCCACGAGATCATTTCAACCGTTCACCAAAATTGCATAACTAAACGTAATCTTCCTCTTAACTAAACGCTTCCGTGAAAGAAAAAAAAGAACTTTCATGTCTCTCCAATCTAATTTGAATACCTTACGTCGGCCATTTTGAAGGCGGGACCTTCGTCTAATGAACCTAATTGGATTACTTACATTGCGTGTTGCGTTCGCGAGGGTCTTAATAAAGTTCCCGTTAAGTATGAGATGGTAATGAACTTGACGAATGAGTCGTAATGTCAAGGTTTGCTCGTCTTCCTTGTGATTACATCATGGATATGGTTTTTTTCTAGTAATTATTATAATGGAACTCACTTCCGCCCAACATACGAGAATCTAAAACTTTATTTCTCTTCAAAAAGCAAGTCAAAGAACATTACCTTTCCTCTATTCTGTAATATTCTGATATATATTATAGGTATATTTTTACTTTTATTTTAATTTTTATATGTGTATTTATTTGTATGTATGTTTAATTTATATAGCCTTAATGTTGTTTTAAGCTCTAATTTAATTGTTTCCTGTTTTATCTTTTCTACACACTATGTCTACATTTCTAATCCAACTTTCCATTCGCAGGTCTGCTGGAAGAAATTTCTTTTGAAATAAGCAGTACCTTTGTGCTCTTGTATCTTAATGTATTGTTCTTTTAAGTGTTTTGTGTGTACATAAATAAATAAATAAATAAATAAATAAATAATAACATAAGTGATGATTTATTGTACTCTAAAGACAGCTTTGGTTCTTGTTCAAAATGATGATTTACACTGTGTATGTTATGCTTTAGTACCTAAGTTATGGTTAAAATAATGTATTCGTGTCGAGAAGCTCGTTTTTTCTTCGTTTTTATAGTACCTAAGTACATATCAAGGTGTAAACGAACCCTTCACGAAGCCGTCAACCAAGCATTCTGTACATCAAACTAAGAGATGTACTCAAAAATTATTGTTTGCAAAACGACTTTTTGGGTTGGGATGCAATCACGTTTTAGGATAGGACTCATAACATTGCGCTAATTGATGCATTGAATAGTAGAGGCTCGTGGCTCGGGCGGATCGTGAAGGCATTAGTTAAACTGTAGCATTAAAAACTTCTATTTTGGAAAAAAACTTGGAACTTTAACCTAATAATATCTCTGTAACTAAAAGGTTCCCAGGTATGGTCTAGAACAAAGAAATTATTGCAATGGCAGGGAGAACAAGTGGCATTCGGCTTCGTTAAGAATATATTGAAACCCTTTATATTGCTAAGTCATCATTCATCATCATTTCAGCCCAAAAGACGTCCACTGCTGGACATAGGCCTCCCCCAAGTCACATTGACATTTTGGGGGGCATTGCCATAATCGCCACGCTTGGCAGGCGGGTTGGCGATCGCAGTACGGTTGTTACAAAAACAGAAAAACGCTGCTGCCCATTCTCTGGCAAGTCCCTTAGTCGCCTCTTACGACACCCACGGGAAGATATGGGATGGTGCTATTCTTTACGTCCGACACCATACAGACCTATTGCTAAGTACTTACTTTTAAAAATGCAATTAATCACAATGAACACAAATGACAAAAAAGATTTCCCTTAAAAAGAATTACATTTGTAACAAAAGCGCACGGTTTTTTTATCCAATGCTTTTAGTCATAAAGTGCATTTGATAAGGTGCTCAGACTTCCGCGGTGCTGAGTGACTGACTCGACTGCGTTCCGAGAATTGTGACTGCGTTGTACTATAAGGCGCAGAATCATTAGAAATATCCTTTTGTATAGCATAGCAGCTCGTGGCTAAACCATAACAGCCGTTCGGGTCGATTTTGAAGTTAAGCCGCGTTTGCCTAGCTTGGTCCGTGGATGGGTGACCACCGATTACATATTACCCAGTTTCCTCCGTACCTCGGAAAGCACGTTAAGACATTGTTCCTGGCTGTCACAAGTGGTCCGAAAGTCTGACAACCAGTCTTACCAAGGGATATCGTATTACATAATACTGGTATTCAGCTGCATCCGGTTAGACTGGATAACAGTTTTTTAAACTTTTATCTTGAAATTAGCATAGTTCTGAAATCTAAGTTTTCAAGAATCCGACATGTTTTCCAAAAAAATAAAAAATCATAATAATAAAAAATATGATGCGGCATTCGCACGGCGATATTTTATATAAATTCCAATATATGGTGAAAACACATCGTAGGGAAAGCCTATAAAAGTGTGAGGTAAGTTTTTCTGGGCAATACTTATCACCAGTGATCGGAGTAGGTAGATTGAATTGGGGTCATTCCTCCGAAATTGGTTGTTTATTAAAAAAAAAAACAAAAGATAAATTAAATTAATTAATTTAGTTTTGATACCTTCCTTTAAATTTTGAATTGAGTAGTAATGATATCACTACCAACATTAATAATATTTAATTAAATCCGGAAATACCGGAATTACTTTCCGGAAAAATGGCTTATCCATGTTATTCTTTATGTGTGCATTCATGATACAAGTACCAAAAATCAATCTACCTACTCCGATCACTGGTTTTCACTTGATAATGTCATCGACTGTACGCGGGGATTCCCAACACAACGGTCAAATTTATAAAATATTCAATTTAATCAATTTTGTGGTGTGACGTTATCCGAACTGTGACGAAACTTCCAATGAATTGAATTATTAGGTACAATTTAAATGTAGGGTAAAGGGGACTTAAAGAATTAATATTCAACAATATTATGCTAAAGTTATGATTGGAAACTTCGTGACGTCATTGAGGAGCGGTTTCTATATCTATATTAATTTTAGCTGAAGACTTTGTTTGTTTGTACGCGCTCATCTCAGGAACTCCTGGTTCGAATTGAAACATTATTTTGGTTAGTTTATTGGGTTTTCTTTGCCTCTTCTGTTGACGTTTTATAAGTGCCCATGTAGGCCTATGTAAAATAAAATATTTTGATTGATTTGATTTGATTTAAATAAAGCATTCATGTTGTATGCCATTCCATTATAAATTACTCAGTAGCAGCCACGGAGTCTGGATTTGTGCCAGGTTGATGGTAATAGGCTCGCCCCCTATTACATGGCACTTAAACAGAACTGGCGAAATGTGGGTGTACTATATTAGGTACACCACTGCTAACCCTTCGGGGATTGCAAGCATGATGTTATGTTACGCTTTCTGATAAAACGGTAAAATAACAATGTATTCATAAAACACAGGTAAGAGGGAAACTGTTACAATTAGAATACAATAGGTTCGTGAACTATTAATTGGTGCTCGAGATAATTGCTTGCAGTGCAATTGCATCGATTCAATCCAATTGCCTCATGTCCAGTTCAGCTTATTGTTATTTATAATTGGACTAGCTGCTGTCCGCGACTTTTTGACGTGTTTTTCAGGAATAATTACACATAAATTAACCTTCATCTTAAATCTTTCCGTCTATTGATGAAAACCGCATGAAAATCCATGGTGTAGTTTAAAAGATCTAAGCACACAGACGCATGGCGGGAAGCGATTTTGTTTTATATTATGTAAAGAAGACAATATCAATAATTGAGATGTTTCTTTTTTTATTTTCTTTATTTACTGGTTTATTTGAATAACGGGTTTTTTCATTACCTATCTTTAATTTATGAAACTAGCTTTGGTTTTTTGACGGAGATTTCGGAAAATATCATCATCATCATCTGTCTAGTCTTTTCCCACTATGTTGGTGTCGGCTTCCAGTCTAACCGGATGCAGTTGAATACCAGTATTTTACATGGAACGACTACATATCTAACCTCCACGACCCAGTTAATACTGGGTAGTACGATACCCCTTGGTAAGACTGGTTGTCAGACTTTCGGGCCACTGACTACCTGTGTGACTACAAATGACAGCCGGGACCAACGGCTATAATTGTAAAATATCTGTGTACCAATTTGTTTCAGTGAGAACTGGCTGTCAATAAATTAAACAATAAAGACAACAATAATAATTAACCCTAGCGGTTCGCTTTTAAAGACCAGTGAAATTTTCAGAGATGATTCACAGAATCAGATAATAATTCCAATTTATACAGGGTAGCGCCAACAATACGACAATTGAGAGAAACTGAAGTGGCAACGTTTTTTTAAAAAAGAAAAGAAAAAGAAAGTAAAGTTCAACACCCTGACTATAAAAATTCTAGGCAGTTAAACCATTTCCACTTGCCAGGGAATCGAACACAGTGTATACGGTTGCAGGCTGACATAGTATTTGTTTAAACCCGGTGTTGTAGGACTATCATAATTCAGTGAATTTAATCTTACCTACCGCTCGACTCGCGAAATAAACTTTGAATGGTCTTAAATTGTAGCGTAGAAGAGATTTCTTTTTAAGGTTCCGTACCCAAAGGGTCAAACGGGACCTTATTACCGAGACTTCGCTGTCCGTCCATCGTCCGTCTGTCACCAGGCTTTATCTCATGAACCGCCAGTTGAAATTTCTACAAATTATGTATTTCTGTTGCCGCTATAACAACAAATACTAAAAACAGAATGAAATAAATATTTAAGGGGGCTCCCATACAAAAAATAAAGTGTTTTATTTGCTCGTTTTTATAAATAATGGTACGGAACCCTTCGTGCGCGAGTCCGACTTGCACTTGACCGGTTTTTAAAGTAATTTACAAACCCACATTATTATCTATATCTATAATTTAGTTTCAAAATCTGCCGAAATGACCGTTCTTTCTGAGAATGTTACCGCTAAGGAAATTCCCAATTGTAAAATTGACCACAGATTATATACATACAAGGAGTAAACGAACCTTCACGAAGCCGTCAACAAAGCATTCTGAACATCAAAGTAGCAACGCAAAAATTATTGATGGGAAACGACTTATTTGTTGGGGTCAAAAATCACGGTAAAACTCAATGTAACGCACTCAGACATTATGCTGATGGATGCATTGAATAGTAAACTGTCATGGTGGTACCTATTTAATGTTAAACTTGTATTTTTTTTTTTTTAACTTTTGTATAGTTGTCGAACTTTGACCTTCAATATCTCCGTAACTAGAAGGTTCCCAGGTATGGTCTAGAACAAAAAACTGATCGCAATGACGGGGAGAACACGTCTCTTTCGGCATCGTTAAGGGTAGGTTAGTATTCTGTCTCTTACATGGAAGAGTGTGAGGGAAATGTCGTGAGGAAAGTTTTGAGTATGAATGAGGATAGCTATAAGAGTAGAGGAAGACTATTAAATAAACGAGGGATGGACTGTGTGAACGATGATATGGCAAGAAAGGAGGTGTCTGATGAGATGACGAGTAATAGAGGAGTATGGAAGAAGAAGACATGCTGCGCCGACCCCAAATAAATTGGGATAAGGGCAAGATAATGATGATGACATGGAAGAGTGCAAGTCTTCCTTTGTTCCCTGGCCCCGAGCCAATGTTCCATCGATTGTTCACAAACGGGTTTAGAAGCAACGACGATTAGAAAGAGACGGTGCCCTACATGTACTTGCTCTACATATCGGCCTCTCCCTCTAGCAGTGATCGCCTACAGAATCTTTACAAGTGCATGTTGTGTGCAAGTAGATTGTAAACATACGGAACATAACATCACGCTTGTAATCCCCGAAGGGTTCGGCAGAGGTGTACCAGGAGGTTACGCCAGTAATGTCTAAGTTCCATGTAACAGGCGAGCCTATTGCCATCAACCGGGCACAAATCCAAACTCCCGTGGCTGCTACTGAGAAATCCCTGATGGAAAACCCTAATAACACTTTGCCCGACCTGGTAATCGAACCCAGGACCTACCAACGCGGCCGTCACACAGGCAGACATGTAAAGTACAATTGCAATAAATAACTTGTCTCGGGCTTCCTCATCATGTGCCTAGCCGTTTTCCAGCCTGGTTGCGGTCGGATCCCAGTCTATTCCTTTCTATAAAAAGATGAAATTGAATATTTCTTTCTTTTTGCATGTTGTTTAAGTATATCTCTTAGGTAATTCAGCACAAAGCATTCTGTTGTTGGCAAAGGCCCCCTTTGTTTTATGTCCCTAGGCTTTCTTCTCCAGTTAAGTGGTCCATCCTAAGTTGTTTTCCCCTATTCCGTTTACTATTTCTCGCGCAGCATGTTTTCTTCCAGTCCATTTATCGTTTTTTTTTTGGTCTTACTCTATTCGTATCCACATTAATACTCAAAACTTTCTTCGACATTTCCCTCATTCCTCCGCATCACATGTACATACCACGACAACCTATTACCACATATCTTTTCAGCCACCGGCGTCACTTTCAGACTTTCTCTTATGTACTAATTTTTCATTTTATCCATTCGCATAACACCACACATCCCAAATCTCATTCTCATCTCAGCCACTTGCAAATCCAATTTAGAACAGTTACTAACCGATTTATATTTTTAGGACTTCGAAATTGGATTTTATTTTTAGAATCGTTTTTTTTTGCCCTTTTATCTTCCAATTCACCGTTCAGCCGCTTTCGGTCGTCCTCGGCATTGCTCGGCCACACTCGGGCAAGTTCAAGGCGCGTACGCAACCAGTTTGACTGCCGCAGTATGTATGTCATCGTCATGTATGTCTGTATGTGTAATTGTGTTTGCATTAAAGGGCTTCTGCGCGGTCGGTGCGGAATTCTTGATAAGGTTGTTGTCTTGCAATTCCTGAGTAATTATGACAGTTATTCACTTGCTGTAGTTTCATGGTATGGATTTCTATGTGGTTTCAGAAAGATGTACTGAATAGGTGGAAGCGTTGGTGCCTTCCAACTCACTGGAATGGTTTCGCAAGACGATCTTATTTAACTTTGATGTTTAAGTTACAAAACGTAAGGAAGAGAGTGCACCAGTACTAATGTGACAATACAGCTATGCACTATATAATATTTCCTGCGTCAATGGCTGCTCTTCGCTGAGATGGGCTGCCGTGACCGAAAACGGTTAGAAGGACTATTGCAAGAGTGTAACAAACCCCAGGAAATGCGACAGGACTTTTCCCATGGGAATAGGTGGAAACCACAGAACGCCACCTGCTACAATCCTTATATATTCCTCATCCACGTTCATACACCAGTGTCCGTACCATGACGCTTAAAAAATATTGTTCCTTTCCTATTCCAGAGTGCAAAAGAGACGGAGCTATACAGGTCGTCTAGCTCCATCTCTTTCCCACTCTGGAATAGGAATGGAACAATAATGTTTTAAGCTTCATGGTACGGACACTGGTCATCTTCGATCAATAAATACTATTATTGATCGAAGCTGGTCATACACGCACGTCGGTTGCGAGTACTACGCACCTGACCTTTCTGAAGAACCTCACAGGTCAGTGTATATCCTTCTAGACCGTCCCCTCCCGGCGTCAGAACTCACATCTGCCTTGTAAAATCCTTTGGTTAGTCGCTTTTCACTCAACCTCTCTACATGAGCAAACTATCTGAGCATACCTTCTCTTCAAATTTCGTCACTACATCTTCTTTTAAAATAAAATTAATGCTTTCCAGTACAGTGCTAATGTCATTCAACCGCCAAAAGCATCCTTGTAGCACTGTATCTAGCGATGTTAATTATTACCGGCGTGTTGTTATGTTTGTATTTCTGCCAAACCAGTCACAACTTCACAAGTACTGACATCCGTTTGTATCGAACTGTTTGTTTAAAGAGGACTAGTTCTTGTGCTAATATTTGTACTTTTGTGGTAGACACAAGTTTGCGATATAACTTTGCTACACAACTTATAACTTTACTTTTAACTTGAGATTCAACGAATAGTTTTGTCCCATACGATAAAGGAAGACAAAGAAACGATGGATGTACTGTGTGAAGAATGATATGAGTAGAAAGGAGGTGTCTGATGAGATGACAAGTAATAGAGAAGTATGGAAGAAGGCATGCTGTGCCGACCACAAAGAAATTGGGATAAGGGCAGGAGAGTGATGATAACGCATGGCGACCTATCAAGCTATGCAACACCAGTTTATGAGGATCTCGCAATTCTCGCATTGTACGGGAAAACTATACAAAGAGAGGCCGTGGGTACGTATATTTGCAAAGTGTCTGCAAATGCAAATGATGAAAATAATGACTTCTTTGTTGTTGTATTTGATCCTTATCGGGAATAATATTATGGTTTGGAGTAAAAAGGTTGCTTTTGCATGTAAAACAGCTACTTACTTGCTTTGTTTTTTTTTTTTGACAATTCATCATGTCCGTTGATCCCGACTGGCTGTCATTTGTAGATCTTTGACAGTCGTTACAGGTAGTCAGTTGCCCGAAAGTCTTAGAACCAGTCTTACCAAGGGCTATAGTATTAGCGTCTGTTCTCTATTATATATAAGTGGCTGTTCGTATAGTATTAGCGGCTGCTTATCTGACTTCCACGACTCAGGTTCTCAGCTCGGTTAGACCGGAAGCCGACCCCAACATAATTGGGAAAAGACAGGCAGATGATGAGTATGAACGACTATTTACCTAAAACTAACTACACTGCGAATATTCCATTATTCATAACATATAATTGTGATGACCGCAATAATGCTTAAAAACTCTTGGAACATTATCACTAATGGTCATTGAACACAAATTGTAAACTAACCACAACGTTTTAAATAAATATTAAGTATTTCAAAGTTCACTCACGTCCATCAATAAATCTTGCACAAATTGACGAATAAAAATGGCTGTACCTTTTAAATTATAAAACCGATTTTCATAAAACAAATGTCGAATCATAGGTTATTAACTAGGCTATTATTATGCAAAGTTTCATCAAAATCGGATCGAAAGTTTTTGCTAAATTAGCTCAAAGGTAGAACAACAAACAAGGCAAGGTTTTTTCTGGTAGAAGGTCCCAGTATTATGGTCTCATTGACCTCAGGTAACATTGACTTAACGCTGATTGATTGGGCAGCGATCAGCACAAAAAATGGAGGCATTTGTACCTCATGTGCGTCTAAGATCAGACGGAAAACATTTAAAGGGGACATGATGTTTGAAAAAGGTAAAGGATCCTGTCAGTGATATGGTTGGTTAAAATGTATCATTATCTGCTTTACCTTTTCCAATATGTTGGGGTCGGCTTAGATAAAATGCAGCTGAATACTAGTATAGAATTATATGGAGCGACTATAACACAATAAAACGTCTGTTATTCCTGATGGATTAGACAGAGGAATACCTAATAGTACACCCACATTTCGCCAGTTTTGTTTTTAAGTCCCATGTTTTTTTTTTTTTTTTTTTTTTATGAATGGCATCTCGCAGTTCAACCTAGGAGGTTGTCGTCTGCTTAACCGGACTATCCTGTGGGTGCCTTAAGAGTAAGGCCTCTAGCCAGGGCATAAAAACTTACAAACTAAGCGACTATACGCTGAGGGCACCCCCTGTGGGGTACGAGCCTCGGCTCAGGGCGTCGCTGGGGGAGGACTGCATGGGGACAGGCTGGATCTGAATGATATCATTATTTAGGGGCTGATTTAAAACTACTGGCACAGCATCGCGGGCTGGCTCGAGCGAGGGTCGAGGAGGACATGGACCAGGACGTCGCGACGGACCTCGACGGCGAGGTCGGAAAGACGGCGGTTTGTGTCTGAATTTTTTAAGAGTGCTTGTCTCTTTGCTACTCTCCTGGAGGAGGGTGATAGCATCATCGGGAGTGACGAGGGTATGCCGAGGACGGCGTACTGTACTAATGCGCGAGGGTTCGTAACGGGCGGCCGCTGCGATCAGGGGATTACGGTGTTTACTGGCGTTATCGAAGAAACGCTTCGAAAGACGTTTCATAAACTGAAGGACGGTGGGCATTCTAAGGTCTACGTGTAGACGGTCGTTACGGACATAAAAAGGGGCTCCCGTGACTCTACGTAAGAACCGGTTCTGCAAGGTTTGCATCCTATGGATGTATTTAGGCTTGGTGTGAGCGTACACGACGCAAGCGTACGTCATAATGGGGCGTATCACCGCGGTATAAAGGCGCAACTTGCACTTGAGTGACAATTTGCTTTTTGCCGAGATCATGAAATGAAGCCTACCCATAGCAAAGGCAGCTCGGTCGCGAGCTGCTTTGATGTGCGCCGCGAAAGACAGGTGGTTGTCAAGTAAGACTCCTAAGTACTTGGCTTGCTTCTCCCAAGGGATAGGCTTACCGTACATTGTGATCGGGCTGAGCGCGGGTGGCTTGTTTTTACGCGGTTTAGAGAAAAGAACTGCCTGGCTCTTGTCGGGGTTCATCTCGATTCTCCATTTCCGGAACCAAGCGCCTAAGACGTTGGCTGAGGTTTGGAGGGTGCTGTAAATAGCGTCGTGACTGCGGCCAGTGTAATAGATGGCCGTGTCGTCCGCGAACAGGGCTAACTGAGCCTTCTTGCTCTTGGGGATGTCACTGGTGAACAGAGTAAAGATAAGGGGAGAGAGCGGGGAGCCCTGAGGGACTCCGGCTCTAATGGGGTGGGGGAAAGACAGTGCCTTCCCGATGCGATAGCGGAAGGTGCGATCCGACAAAAAGTTTCGTAAGATGAGCACGAGACGGTCTGGCACTCCCAGTTTGTACAGCTTATATAATAAGCCGTTGTGCCAGACTTTGTCGAATGCCTTTGCTATGTCGAAAAACAACACACCCGTCATCGCTCCACGCTGGAAGCCAGCGCTCAGGTGTTCTACGATGCGGTGGGCCTGTTGAATGCAAGAGTGTCCGGTCCTGAAGCCGAACTGTTCGTTGGGGATGAGGCTCTTAGCCTCGGCGAAGTCTTTGAGTCGCTTATAAATAAGTCTCTCGTAGATTTTACCGAGTGCATTCAGGAGACTGATAGGTCTGTAGCTTGAAGGCTCAGACTTGGGTTTGCCTGGCTTGGCGAAACCGATGACAGTGGCGTCTTTCCATATTTGGGGAAACGCGTTGTTGCTCAGGGCGCCATTGAAGATGGCCGCCATTAACACGACGAGCTGAGCGGGGAGGAGTTTGAACACCCTATTGGTGATTCCGTCGGAGCCGGGTGCTTTCCGCGGTTGAAGTTTATTAATGATGTCTTGCACTTCGTCAGCTGCGACCGGAGGCAGAGGATCATCAGGGTCTTCTTCGGGGGGCAGGGCGGCTCTACGTTCGACGAATGCGTTCACCTCATCGAGATGTCGCTTGTCTACTGGTTGAGAGCTGGGGGAGCACTGGGACTCCAGGCTGTCGGCTAGGCATTCGGCCTTCTCAGAGTCGTCGAACGCGACGCTCTTATCGGGTCGGGTGAGGGGAGGCATCGAAGCCTCTTCGGTGGAGCGCATCTTGCGTTGCAGCTGCCAGAAGGCTAGGTGGGTAGGCTCAAGTTCGCTTAGCGTTTTGTCCCATTGATTATTACGAAGCTCACTGGTGCGATCCTTTACAGCACGCTGTAAATTACGCATGTGGGCTTTGTTTGCCTCGCAGGGAAAGCTGCTGTAGGCACGGATGGCCGCGTTCGAAAAAAAAAACTAAATGCATAAGATTTTCATTACCAAATGTTAAAAGTAGTGATTGTAATATAATATTGAATAATGAGAAACTAGAATTTGTCGATAATACAGTGTTCCTGGGGATTACGCTTGATTCAAGGCTGCAGTGGGGTTCTCATTTAACATCTCTTGCGGGGCGGCTAAGTTCAGCAGCATATGCTGTTAGAAAAATCCGTCAATATACCGATGTAGATACCGCGAGATTGGTCTATTTTAGTTACTTTCACAGTATAATGTCTTACGGCATTTTGTTATGGGGACGGGCTGCAGACATCGAGTCTATTTTTATTCTGCAAAAAAGAGCCATCAGAGCCATATATAATCTCCGTAGGCGCGATTCTCTAAGGGAACTGTTTAAGGACATTAACATCATGACGGTACATTGTCAATACATTTATGAAAACATAATGTACGTAAGAAAAAATCTGCATCTTTTTGGTAAAAGAGGTGACAGACATAATTACAGTACTAGAAATAGAGACCAATTAGTTCAGCCAGGCTTCAGACTCGCTAAAGTAGACTCATCTTTCATGGGGTACTGTTTAAGATGCTATAATAAAATTCCACAAAGTATTCTTGAACTGAGTGAGATGAAATTTAAAACATGCATTAAACGCACACTATGTAAGCAAGCTTATTACAAATTGGACGATTATATCGCTGATAATAATGCTTGGCTCAATGCCGGTCCTGCTCCACAAGGACAGGGGCGCATGAATTGATAGCATTAAATAGTATTGTTGGAGCTGCTGAAGATTGTATAAACTAACTTTGCATTGTATAAATTCAATTAATTTAGTATTGTATAGTCGCACAGCCCATATTGTGTGAGCACTATGTACTAGAAAGCTATCATTTACTGGAAACCTACGTCTTTTATTGACTTCAATGTGCCCTGGCGGTTAAGAGTATGTCATGCTCACTTAAATGTCACGCTGATGGTGGCGCGTGTGTCGGGTCATTTAGTTCCCTTCAAAATGGTTGAGTTGAATGATGGCTGATCCATGCGTGATGTTCGTGAACGGGCGCTGTCAGTTGTGCCTGGTCATCTCTTAGTTGCCTCGGCTTATTTCGAACTATTTATTTTATTTTTGAATTGTCTTTTTTTTGTTTTTACTGTGGACACTTTTAACGTGCACGTCTTGCTACATCGTTCTCACATAATTTACCATCTCAACATGAATGATGTAACCAAGATTTTTGTAACAAGCTATTAATTTAAAAGAGTGTCCATGGAGTTTCTTGCCCATTCTTCTCCATAGAGATCTACGCTTTGGAATGGGCAACTACAGTACTTTCACAGTTATTATGTCTTGTGACTGGGACTGTAGCTTAATATGTTATTGTTGTTTGACTATTCAAAAGTGCCTGTAACTGGCCTACTTGAAATAAATGATTTTGATTTGATTTGATTTGATTTGATTTCTTTTCGGTTATCAGTTCACGTACGTCAGCGGGTAGTATCCAGC
Source organism: Cerastis rubricosa (assembly GCA_949152445.1). NCBI lineage: Eukaryota > Metazoa > Arthropoda > Insecta > Lepidoptera > Noctuidae > Cerastis > Cerastis rubricosa. The sequence goes on from OX424552.1 coordinate 12,407,353, forward strand.
GTTGATCGCTCATTGCTGGGACTTCCCGTGAGCAGTCCTTCAGTACGGATTGCACGTGTTCTGTAAACGAGTTGATGGCGGCCGTCGTGTCTGCGACTGAGACTATGTGGTCGGGGATGGCCTCCAGGTGAGGCGACGTGGTGGATTTCAGCTTTTCGCTGACTTTCCTCCAGTCGGTTATCACTTGGGTCGGCGGGGGCTGGCTGGGGCCAGAAGGACCCGAGCGAGGAACTAAGTGCATGAGCACTGGTCGATGATCTGAGTTAAGCTCATGTAAAGTCTCGATGGTATGCAACTTAAGGTTGACATTCTTGAGAAGCGCTATGTCGAGAACGTCCGAACGTTGGTCGGGGTCGTGGGGATAGTGGGTGTGCTCCATAGGAGCGATGGGATCGAAGTTGAGGGACTCACCCAGGTTATACAAGTGACGTCCTCTGGCAGAGGTCGTCGTGCTGTTCCAGGCGGGGTGTTTGGCGTTGAGGTCGCCCGCTATGATAACGGAGTCGCTCAAGCCGAAGAGGACGGCAAGGTCTTTGGTGAACAGAGTGTGCTCCTCGGACGTGCCGCCGGGAGGGATGTACGCAGAGGCGATAGTGATCGGTTGATGGCCGGTCATGCCTAGTCGACACACTGAGGTCTCGAGTAGAGACTCCATGGGAGGGGGATCTAAGGGGATGCAATGCAGTTCTTTTCTATAATAGATTAGAGTCCCGCCCTTGTGGCAACGTGACCGATCGTTGCGAACTATGCGATAGTTGGCAATTCTCGGATCGCGGTGACTGGGCTTGAGGAAGGTCTCCTGTACGAGGAGGATATCAATTTGATGGTCGCGGAGGAAGGTGGCGATCTCATCACGCTGGCCTCTAATGCCATTGGCATTAAAGTACCCTAATTTTAGGGATCGGGGTTTGGTGCACGTTAATCTTGTATTATCCATTGGAGTTAGTCGAGATTAAGGTTGCGGAGGAGGTCGCCTAACTTTAGTAGGGACTTGAGGATAATTTTAAGTTTATCGCCACCAGTGTTAGCCGCCCTGAGATCAGCCGCCATGAGGTCTGCTTCGGGGGTGACTAACTCTGCTAACGATTCTAAAATTACGTTGTGAGAGGGGTCCACGGCCGCGGGGCCGGGTGGCGTGGGACGAGCGGGCGCCGGTGCGCTCGCTTGGGCCGCGGGAGTGGGGACAGGGGCATCTAATAGCCCGGGGATGGGGCTGGACTTTGCTTTACTGAGAGCCGGGAAGGCTTTCTGGTGGTTGAGCGTGGTCCAGGGAGAGGGCCTCTGAGGGCTGAGTCTCTCCGGCATCTGGGCAGAAGGTAGCCTCACCGATGGGCTTTCTCTTTGTTGGCGGGCGCTTGCACGCTTCACCAGGTTAGAGGAGGAGCCTTTGGGGGCTTTTGAGCAGCCGCGGTAGTTGGCCGTGTGGCCCGACTGGCCGCAAAGCACACAGCTCGGTGGCTCCGTGCAAAGCGACTTGTCTTTGGGACGGGGGCAGTCTGCCGTGCCATGGTCGCCTAGACACTTTACGCATCTGTGTGGCGCATGGCAGTTGGCTTGGCTGTGACCGTACATCTGGCAGCGATGACACTGTCCGACTACGCTTGAGCGGTAGGGCTTCTCTATTGAGATGCCTGACAGGGAGCAAACCGACTTCACTTTGAAGATCGGGTGGTGACCTTCTACTGGGTCACAGATGACCAGTACCATATCGTAAAGGTCTCCGCCTCTCGCCTTATGAAGGCGGTGGACGGCTGCGACCGGGATGTCCTGGCCTAGGAGGTCATTGAGGATGTCCTCCGTGGGGATTTCCTTCGGGATCCGCCTGATCACCACGCGGGTGGGCTTCTCCTCTGGCAGAGAGTAGGTGTGGAAGGCTATGCGCCTTCCGATTAATTGGCGGGTTAGTTCCCTGAAGTCGGTTGTCGTAGGGACCACCACTTTGATGCCCTGCTGTGTGCTTTTTGCGCTTGTATATTGAATGCGGCGCTCATTACACATTTTGGACACGTCTGTCCATTTCCCTTTGTCCTGAATGAACAACGGGGGAGGGGGCTTCAGCTTCTTTGAAGAAGCGGCTGAAGAGTTAGCCTTAGGGCTGGTTGGCCTGCTGGTATGAGCAGCGGCGGACTTTGGTGCGGGGACCGGGGAGGTGGGACGGGACGCCTCGGGAGAGGGGATTAGAGGAAGCGCGACTAACTTTTTGGCCATGGCGGCCTGCGAGTTTTTGCCCTTTTTCCTCTTGCCCTTTCCGACGACTTGGTAGTCGTCTTCTGAGGACGAGGAAGCAGAGCAGGAATCTAAAACCGATTCCGAGTCGGAGATTGGTACGGTTGTGTCCATGTTCTCCGAAATGGGAACAATAGACGCAGGTGCGGACTGATCCATTGTTTGCGAAACAATGGGTTCGGGATTAGCCGGAATCGCGGCGGCGACGGCTGGCGGTGAGCTTTTGCCCATGTTCCCAGAAACGGGAACAATGGACGCAGGTGCGGGCTGGACCTTTGTTTGTGAAACAATGGGTTTCACAACTTTGGGTCTTGGAGTAGCCTTAATCGCGGCGGCAACGGCTGGCGGTAAGCCTCTGTCGGCAGGCGGCGGCGACAAAGGGCTGTCGAGCGCTTCACTGAAGACAGTGACGTTATCGCTGGTTTGCTGAATGGCAGCAATTTCTGACCCATACTTTTCAAAATTTGGGTCGGTCGTGAAGACGCGGAAGAAAAAACGCAAAAGCGCTTTTTCCTTCTCGTCTAAGGACGACATTTTGTCGGTTAAAAGTTAACGGACATTGAGTGAAGCTCCGCGCCTAAACAGCCTAACAACCTAATTCCTTGCACAATTATGAAGGGAATTTACTGCGTCCAGCGACTCACCCGCTTCAATCTTCCCGCAGCCACAGTCCGAGGATCCGGGCTTGGTAGCAACTCCAACTCCAGTCCAGGGAACTTTGCTTTCAGGAACTTGTTGAAACGGGAAACACTAGCACAGTAAATCGGCGACACACACGTTCGCGACGGAGCCCAATTTTTTCACCTAGATCCTGAAGGGATTAGGCGGGCGGATTGGGTCACCACCCTCTCTTGGTTTCGTTGGCACCGTTAGGTTTCCCACCAAGAACCTCGAAACTGAGGACTTTTCCCTGATGGGGCAAAGGAAGTTAAATCGGAATAATATCCGAAGCAAAATGAGCAAGTGCTGTCTTAATAAAAAGACAACAATTGTTCGGGGGTGTAGTCAAGGGACTACTGATGACGTCACGACACTGGGAAGCGACGAACCGATGACACACACTGATAGCGAGTTAAGTCCCATGTAATAGGGGGCGAGTCTATGTAAGATATTGTACAGATCCAACGATGGATGGACTGTGTGATGGATGATAAGGCTAGAATCAATCAATCAATAGTTTTATTGTGGATCATAGGTATATAATACAGTTCTTAAATAATAAAATTGTGATCAGCTACGTCCCGTCCTTAGAGCATGCGGTAGTTACATAAAATTATTACGTTATTGTAAAAAAATAATAAGATTTCACATAAAATATAAAAAGATAAAAATAAAACGGAACGAATTATGGTAAGTACATATCAAAATGCACACATCATTGAAAGGAGGTGTCTGATGAGATGACAAGTAGAGAAGTATGGCTGAAGAAGACTTGCTGCGCCGATCACAAATGTATGGGGATAAGGGCAGGAGAATATTGATGATGACATGGTACAGCTCGAATCAAATCATAATTTATTCGTTAACATAAATAAAAAATTTACAGATCTTAATGTTTGATGAACAGAACGCTATGTTATGCCAGGAGGCGTACAAATGTGGTGTGTAAATCTAGCTGAGGATTATCAAATTAATCTTACATAATTACGATATTACATTAGAAATTAAATGAACAATTACATATTATTTAATGCTCCAATTATGTCAGACCTAAATGAGGAATAATTAAAATGTCAAAAAAAAACCATGTCAAAATAACTAAAATGTCAATATTAGTTGTCACATTTATCTCAAAACTCCTTATGAAACAGATAGGGGAAGATATGGGGAAGTCTCTCACAGAAACCGGTCAGCAATCAATGCATACTTATGACTATATAAATAATGAATATTTAACTTTATCGGCACGCATTGCTGACCGGTTTCAAGGGAGTGACATTACAACTGCATGCCACTATCATTTACTCTCAAAGGTCAGCTGTGCATCGGGAAATCCCTTGTTACAGGTGGCTGTGGGCATCAGCTTGACTGTAGGGAATAATATATCAACCATCACATAATAATCTGCCTGCCTTTTCTCAACTATGGTGGGATCGGCTTCCCGTCTTACCAGTATTTTACATGGAGCGACTGCCTATCTGACATCCACAACCCAGTCAGTACTGGGTATAATACGATAACCCTTGGAAAGACTGCTTGTCAGACTTTCGAGCCAAAGAGTCCCTGTAACGACTGTCAAAGATCTACAAATGACAATCAGGACCGGGCCTAACGTGCTTTCCGAGGCACAGAGGAAAGGCAAGTTCCAACTACACTCAGCGTCACAAAAATCGCACCTCTCCGAAAATAAGTTTCAAGCAAGTCCCGCCATCAACGTATGCATTAAACCCTATTAATATTGGTATCAATTGAAAGTATGTTTAACGACCTTTAAATTAACAACAGTTAGAATTCATAAACACAACAGATCTCATTAGCGCGTAACGTTAAAGAAAATGTTGTCAAAATACGCATTACAACGGCCACTAATTGCACCTCCCTACAAGGGTATAAAACGGGCGACCCGGGTCAAATGTGAGTGTCACTCAAGTGCCAGTTGCGCCTTTACACCGCGGTGATCCGCCCCATTATGACGTACGCTTGCGTCGTGTACGCTCACACCAAGCCTAAGTACATCCATAGGATGCAAACCTTGCAGAACCGGTTCTTACGTAGAGTCACGGGAGCCCCTTTTTATGTCCGTAATGACCGTCTACACGTAGACCTTAGAATGCCCACCGTCCTTCAGTTTATGAAACGTCTTTCGAAGCGTTTCTTCGATAACGCCATTAAACACCGTAATCCCCTGATCGCAGCGGCCGCCCGTTACGAACCCTCGCGCATTAGTACAGTACGCCGTCCTCGGCATACCCTCGTCACTCCCGATGATGCTATCACCCTCCTTCAGGAGAGTAGCAAAGAGACTAGCACTCTTAAAAAGTTTAGACACAAACCGCCGTCTTTCCGACCTCGCCGTCGAGGTCCGTCGCGACGTCCCGGTCCATGCCCTCCCCGACCCTCGCTCGAGCCAGCCCGCGATGCTGTGCCAGTAGTTTTAAATCAGCCCCTAAATAATGATATCATTCAGATCCAGCCTGTCCCCATGCAGTCCTCCCCCAGCGACGCCCTAAGCCGAGGCTCGTACCCCACAGGGGGTGCCCTTAGCGTGTAGTCGCTTAGTTTGTAAGTTTTATGCCCTGGCTGGAGGCCTTACTCTTAAGGCACCCACAGGATAGTCCGGTTAAGCAGACGACAACCTCCTAGGTTGAACTGCGAGATGCCATTCCCAAAAAAAAAAAAAAAAAAACAAATGTGAGTCATTCGCTATCCAACCTTTGAAGTGAACACACGTGAACAGCTGCAGCAAGAAAAATACCCCAGAAGATGGATACCACAGCAGATGAAGCCGCTCAAGTCATTGCACTACTGCAATCAGGGATGCGGCAATGTGATGTTGCTCGGCAACTGAACTTGAGTCGTTTTTCCGTTCGACGAGTGTTCCAACGCTTCCAAGAGACTGGTGGCTATATCCGAAGACGTGGATCTGGAAGACAACGGTGCACATCCGAAAGAGACGATCGCTTCATTGTTTCAACGTCTTTACGTAATCGGTTCTCCAATGCTGTTGAGCTGCAACAACAACTGCGATCAGCTCGCAGAACTTCTGTCAGCGTCTCCACGATTAGAAGAAGAATGAAGGAGAAGAAAATTGCAGCTCACAGGGCTGCTACAGGGCCAAAATTGACTGCACAGCATAGGAGAGACCGGTTGCAATTTGCCCGTGACCATGTGGATTGGACAATAGACCAATGGAGGGCTGTACTCTTCTCGGATGAGACGAGGGTGTGTCTTTTCTGCAACGACAGGCGTAGAAGAGTGTACAGGAGGCAAGGGGAACGATTCGCACAAGCCTGTATTCAAGAGACAGTGGAATACGGGGGTGGCTCGTGCATGTTCTGGGGCGGCATGTCAATCGACGGCAAAACGAACCTTGTGTGTGTTTCTCGGACTGGAAGTGCTCGCGGGCAAGGGTCGCTGACTGCTCCTCGGTACATAACAGAGATCTTAGAGGAGCAGGTTGTCCCTTATGCGGGTTTTGTTGGCAGTGGGTTCACGTTAATGCACGATAACGCCCGCTGTCACACCGCATTAATTGTAAGAGACTACCTGCAAGAAGTTGGGATCCCTGTTATGCGCTGGCCGGCGCGAAGTCCAGACCTGAACCCTATCGAGCACCTTTGGGATGAACTGAAACGGCGAGTACGGGCACGTGATCCTGCCCCTACCACTCTCCAAGACCTCCAAGATGCCGTCGTTGCAGAATGGGACAACATTCCTCAAGAGACTGTTGTCACATTAATTAGGTCCATGAGAGAACGCATGGAAGCTGTCATCAGAGCTAGGGGGGGTAACACTAGGTTTTAAGTTGATTTTATGGACTTTTTTAAAATTTTCACTGTTAAAATAAAATTTAAGTTTTTAATCATTTGCATTAGCGTGTTTTTTTTATTCCCTGGCAAACAAAAAACCAAATTTATTGATTTATTCTGAAATTTAAATAAATTGCCTTTCCAATGATACCTTATAGTCATGTGTGTACCATTGATTAATAGGGTTAAAATGACTTTGAAGGGAATTCTTAAAGAGGTGCGATTTTTGTGACGCCGAGTGTAATAGCATGCGACCAATACCATCAATTGAAAAAAGGCCCGACTCTAGGCTCTAAGCTGTTTGTTACTAAGGAATTCCTTCGGGGAACAATACTTTGCCCAACTTTGTTTTGTAACAAAAACAACGATACTCGTCATAACGTTTTAATTAGTGGCCCTTCTCAGAGAACGAATGACGTAAAACCTCATTAATATCATAACTGTATTAAATAAGACCGTTTGTGTGATAATGTCACAATGAGGAAACTTGTATTTGGTCATGACGAGTGTCATTAATTGTATTTTAAGAACGATCGTTAAGGTTTATAGGGTTTTGTTACAATCAACGTGGGATACAAACAGATACACACACGTGGTCATAAAACCCTGTTTATGTAATAATTGGATAAACAAGACAACCTGATGGAAAACAGCTGCTGTAACCATTGAGTTTGAGTAAGTACTGACAAATATCTTTCTCATTTCTCTTTCTTTTTTTCTTAAATTTAGATGCTATAAAATAAAATTCATGCTGAAATGTACTTACAGTAGCTGATATCTCTTTTTAGATGCACAATGATGGTGGCTGAGTTAGTAATTTAGAGGACAGGGTAGTTTTTTGGACGACAAAAATGCTATTAATAGAAGTCGGTTTATTTACTACCCTTATTTAAATGCCTTGAATAAGCATTTTTCTAGAAATAAATAGCATAGGTTAAATGGGCCAATCACAGGACGGCAGACATGGCCCCTGATTATCTTTGTATACTTTTATGATGCGTCAGCATAATTTCTGTACAATTTCCGTCTGTTACCTAATTATGTTAACGATTACGTAATTATAATTAAATATTATAGTTAAATAACTAGGTAACTACCTAAGCTTTTTGCGAACCTATTATTTTGAGGTGAGAAATACAGTTTTTGTTAATTACCCAAATTGAACAGTTTTTTGACATCATGTTTAATGCAAAGATTTTATCATTCGCAAGTATTTGTTTATTTTCTTTTATTAAATAATTCATTATACTTTATTGCAATTATTTTCGGCCTTTTAGAATATTTCGTTTCCTTATTTTAAAATAAGCCATTAGCAACGGTCATGGGTATTGGAGATTGACGGTAAAAACGGTCACCCATCCACAGACCATCCGCAGTAAGAGTAGAGCTGACTAGAAAGAGGTGAAGAGTTAGCAGTTTGGAAGCTGCATTTTGAAACTTTTATTTGATTTACCAAAAGTGATAGTTTTGAATCAAAGAAGACGGTGAACAATAATAGGCAAACCTCTGCCTACTCCTTCTAAAAATACAGTCGTAATGTTACATTACATAACATACGGGGCCATGAACTTAACAATAGGTAATTTTAAATTAATTTGACGTTATATAATTCGGCTGAGATAAGATCTGAATGGAACCAAACTCGATTTAAGTAATACATTTTTTCTATCGTTTACTCCATTGTCACAGTTCCGCCGTCTATATATAAAGTTTGTTTGTATATATTTACGCCTTTCACTGCAAGTACGTGCCAATTGTCCTAAACTGGGAAGTGAACCGGTGACCTTTTGCTAATGTCAAATGTTTCTTTTTACTATTATTTTTGAGGTTTTTTTTCTAATTTAAATTTGACCAAAATATTTTTATTTGAAGGTGCCTACTACTACTTCGAGTTTAGATAGGGGATTGTTTAGAAGTCAGAACTCTGTTTATTTATTTCATTAGCAGCCGATGTAATGATCTATCACGAAACACAAGTTTTTAGGGTTCCGTACCCAAAGGGTCAAACGGGACCCTATTACTGAGACTTCGCTGTTCGTCTGTCTGTCACCAGGATGTATCTCATGAACCGTGATAGTTAGCCAGTTGAAATTTCTACAGATTATGTATTTCTGTTGCCGCTATAAAACGAACAACAAATACTAACAGAATAAAATAAATATTTAAGAGGACTCCCATACAAAAAAGTACTTATTTTTTGCTCGTTTTTATAAATAATGGTACGGAAACCTTCGTGTGCGAGTCCGACACCCACTTGGCCGGTTTTTAAATACGTGAGTAAATGGACTGGCTCGTTGGTCGAGTGGTGACAAGCGTGACTGCAGACCATGAGGTCCTGGGTTCTGGCTTTGATTCCCGAGTCGGCCAAATTGCTATTGGGTTTTTCCATCAGGAAATTATCCATAGCATCCACGGAAACGAGTTCCGACTTTCTAATGGTAAAACCATTAATGAGACAGTTAGTTTGTTCCCAGTTAGAACGTCAATATACATCGTCTGTGTGACACTTTTCTCATAAACACACCGTTTTTGTGTGTGAGTGTGTGTGTGTTTGTGTGTGTAGACGGGTTTCCCCAAACACACGATGTGAAAGGCAACAAATGCCCGATGACTCATTAAATTACAACTAAATTATCAGTTGTAAACTAGTTACTGGTTAACTGAGGTGAAAATGATGGTACCTTGTTATTGCTTACTGGGTTTAAAGACAGATTACTTTTCTGTTTCCTTTCTAAATAAAACGTTGCCCTACGCTGGGAATTTCTCCTGTATCGTGGGTGCGTTTACAATTTATATAAACTCACATACACACAAGGGCAGACCCGGAACAGATAATATTAAGAAAAACCGGCCAAGTGCGAGTCAGACTCGCACACGAAGGGATCCGTACCATTTTTTATAAAAACTCACTCAAAACCACATTTTGTATGGGAGCCCCCCTTATATATTTACTTTATTCTGTTTTTAGTATTTGTTGTTATAGCGAGCGGCAACAGAAATACATAATCTGTAGAAATTTCAATTCGCTAACAATCACGGTTTATGAGATACAGCCTGGTGACAGACGGACGGACAGCGAAGTCTCAGTAATAGGGTCCCGTTTGACCCTTTGGGTACGGAACCTTAAAAAGGAATCAAATAATGAACTGCATTGATACGGTCATATTAAATACAGATCTTTTATTAAAAGTGGACTTTCCGTTTGAGTAAAATTGTCGTGCAATCAGTCAGTTTGAATACGGTGTAGTTGTATTCGTTTGTTTGTGGTTATCTCAGAAACCACTGCATCGATTGTGTTGCGGTTTTGGTAAATGAGTTTGTTTTGATTGGTACCTAACTACGACTGCTAACGTTTGGAGGCACAGTGAATGTTAGCGCTGTCATATAATGTTTTAAAAATAATGTAAATCATAGATTTGAAAATTTGATTGTAATTAGTGCATACTGTATTACAGAGGCTGAAGGGAGTAATCATTCTGAATTAAAAAAAAAAAATATACATACATTTTGACCGTTTGGGTAGGAATAATTGCACTTTTGTAGGAAATAGCTGTTATTTTTTTTTATTAGCGAGGAAACAGTTCCATGTGGGGCGTTTCAGAATGATGTCCTTAATACGTAATTACTGTTTGTGCATCTGCGTCCCTTCCACACGGTATGAGTAGGTAACTTTTGCAATAAGATCAGAAAATATTGTTTGTAAAAATACAGCTGTTTCAACACTAAAACGTGAATTATATAAAACATCTGATGGACTCAGCGTGTCAGCGGTTTTACTTAATTAAGTAGTTTTATTTGTTTTATGGACGAATTTATATTTTCTTTTTTCGTTTAAACTATCATTTTTTTTGTGAGTTTTTTTTTGTTTTTCGAAAGTACGAGAGTTAAAATTGCTTAGGAAGATTGAATAAAAACAAGGTATGCGTATTATTACTATTTGATACGAATTATAAAAACAAAGATGTCCTTATATTAGAATTATTGGTGTTTGTGTGCCTTCTTAACAAAAACAAAAATATTGTGAAACATTAAAGTTTTATTCCATTTTTAGTGTTCCGTTAGTGTACCGTTTCAAACGGAACACTTGTGGATTCGGTTTGTCCGTCCGTCTGTCTGTATGTACGTCACAGAGTTTTTAAACCGAGACTATTGGCACCACACAGCTGTTCGAAGAGTAGGTTCTTCTATGAACCGCTACACAAATACCATGTGAAATATTGCATAACATAAAATAGCACCCCTATTTTATTCTATTCGTCCTCCTTACATGTAACGGAGGGTTGATTAAAAAAATCTACGTATTTAACTGTGTAGGGATGTCAAACGATATCTCTTAAAAAGCGCTTTTGAGCTTTCTTAAATACTTTTTTCTTAAGTCAATGGTTGATGAGATATTTGCTTCTAAAGTCGTGAAAGTTGAGAAATATTGTGTCCTCTCTAATTTCTAAAGTAAGAAAAGGACAATTCTGAAAAAAAAAAAAAGGTTTTTCTAACGTAAAAAAAACCTTTCAAGGAAAATTTGTTTGAATAAAATTTGATGTTTACTTTTTGTGATAAATGGGACTTTTTCGTCAAACTGCAGCAGTAATTTTTTTTTCATTAAAACACTATGAAAAACAAATTTAGCTGTTGATTGTAAATTTACTTAGGGATGAGTGTGAAACTTAAAATATTGTTATTATTTTGTTTTGTGCTACGGAACACTGTGTGGACGAGTGCAACTCGCACTTGGCTGATTTTTATTAATTTAACTGCCAATTTATGATAACCTTAAAAACGGTAAAACACACAATAAAACTTTCATTTTTGGTTATTAAAAACTCACAACACTTTCATTTTAGTTATTAAAAAATTCTCATAAAATTATCTTAATCTTACCAGATCAAAAAATCCAATATTCTCTTCTTTTTCCTTTTTGGCGACGTGAATTTCATAAGCCTTGCCCTTCTGGCTCACAAACCTTTTTACTTGGCCCTTCATCACAAATAAATTAAAAAAACAAAAAAAAAATCGAACTGTCACTTCGTTTCGCGCGCTTTACCGATTAGGTTGTTTAAATGCGCGCGTTGCGTGACTACGGCCTCTCGCGCTTCGGGCTGAACTGACGCGACGAGAAATGTGTCGACTATAAAAAACCTGTGTTTGGGGAAACACTGTGGTCTGTAAAGGTGCGTGTAGACAGGCAATATTTTTGATGGAATACAATTGTGGCCGGAGCTTGTAGGCTATGGGTCTTTAAGGTTAAGCTGAGCTTGCCTAGGTCGGTCTGTAGATGGATGACCATTCATACAAACTGAGTTTCCTCAGTTCCTCGGAAAACACGTTAAGCCGTTGGTCCCGGCTATCATTTGTAGATCTTTGGCAGTCGTTACAGGTAGTCAGTGGCCCGAAAGTCTGACAACCTGTCTTACAAAGGGGTATCGTATTACCCAGTACTAACTGGGTTGTGGAGGTCAGATAGGCAGGTGCTCCATGTGCTGGTACTGATTAGTTAACAGTATTTAGCCTAAGCTAGGAGCCGACCCCAACATATGTAGTTGCGAAAAGGCAGGCAGGTGATGATGCGTAGCTGGCAATTACTTTCAGACGTTACAGGTTGCTACCACTGTCAAAGATCTGCAAATGACAACCGTGGCCGTGCTTTCCGAGGCACTAATGAAACCCGGTATGTAATGGGTGGTCACCCATCCACGGACCCACCTAGGCAAGCTCGGATGATCCTGATGATCGACCAGCGTGGCTGTTATTATGTAACCTCGAGCTCCTCTATGATCTAGCTGTTGTTGCTTCATAATATGGGGATTCTGGTGAAGGAAAACATCGTGAGGAAACCAGCATGCCTGAGAGATATTTCTCGACGGCATGTAAAGCCAAGTCAGAGGCCCATGGACGCCATAAGAACTCTGACAAACAGTACTACATAATCAATGCAGTAAAAATAGTGCCCTTTTAGACGCACCTTTATCTGTATTAGTAATATTGCTCTCGTTTGTCTGTTTGCCGACGCTGACGTAGTAGCTGCGGTTAACTGTGGCTGGGTTCTTGGAACATTGTAATTGTTTTGTCTGAATCTGTTTTTTATTTATAGGGAAATAAAAAACCATTCCATAAACGACTCATTTACTTAAAAACTATTATCAAAACGCTAATGAAAGGTGATCTTCCGATCTCCCTGAAGCACAAATTTTTCGACATGTGCATTCTATCCAGTATTCTGGGGGTCAAAAGACAAGACAGGGTTCGAAATACCACTCTGCGTTCCAAAACCGGTATGATGGACGTTGGGAAGAAGTCTACTAGGCTAAATTGGATTAGGCGGGTCACGTCAGCGGTAATGCACGATGGCTACTGGTCAAGTCTGCACACGATGGTAGCCGAAAGGCGGACGGCGGCGCCGAGGATGACCCAGGAAGAGGTGCCGATACGAACTGGACTCGTACCGCGAGGGCTGGTCCCAGCCCCCGTATTCACAAAAGTCGTATGTCTATCTCGCTCGCTTTCGTAATGCCAAAACAAGATAGACATATGACTTGTCGAATCGAATTCGAATCGAAGCGTTTGTGAATACGGGGGCTGGAGGCTACAATAATACAACAATTACAATTCAACGACAATACAATACAAAAACAAATACAATTGCAATTTCTACAACTGTTTCACAATGTTTTACCTCTGCTCTTGTATCGCAGTCAAAATCACAATGATACTTATATGATCATTACAATAAAGTTGTTGTTCGGTTGCCATCACTGACCACTATGTCAATATTATGATAGTCACAGGGTGGAAGGCCGAAAACGGTTATATTTTTTCAACGGATTTAAAAAAAAAACAGCTTTGCCATACATTTTGATCATGTAGGTATTACACTTTTGTGGGAAACAGACTTTTTTTAAAATTTCCAATGAAGAACTTCTATGTCCCCGGGTACAGAATGATATACTTAATTCCACCTTGCAAATTCTCATGAAAATAAGTTTTTTTTGTTGTTAAGAACTTGTAATTTCCCCCTTTACTTGTGGGCTCTCACTAAATTCCTTGTCAAACAACTTTATATTGTAACTAGAAGTTATAAAAACATTTATCCACATGGATGTGGATATAAAATGGCCTATAAAAACCTTCGATCAATAATATTATTGATCGAAGATAAAAACACCAAGAAAAATGCATGTTATAGAGGACAACGAAATACACTTTCTTAATATTTTAATCTCAAATAAAGGGTGTAAAACACCTCTTAACGAAGCCGAGGGGCACTGGTTTTCCCTGTCATTGCGATAATTTTTTTGTTCTACACCATACCTGGGAACCTTTTAATTACGGAGATATTAGGGGTCAAAGTTCCAACTTCTTGACAAGTATTTTTTTAAATACAAGTTTTTAATGTAAAATTTTTACTTTGGACACCTCCACGACCCCCGTACTATTCAATCCGTCCATCAGCACAATGTTTTGAGTGCGTTACATTGAGTTCTACCACAAAACATGATTTTACACCCACCAAAAAAAAGTCGTTTCCGAGCAATAATTTTTGCGTAAAGTTACTTAGTTTCATGTACAGAATGCTTGGTTGACGGCTTCATGAGGTGATTTACACCCCGTATAATTTAATCGGCCCGTTTTCTATGAGAAACGTGGATCTCGTCATTTTTTTTTGTGATGAAATCGGTCTGAGCTGCAGGTGTCACTCTCCGGGGCCAGGCAACAGCAGCGCGTCGAGAATAGTTTCTTCAAAAACCTATTTTGAAATAACTCGCAGTCCCTGTCCCCTCTTAAATACCTACTTACATTCATGTGTGTGTTTTTTTTTATTATCTATAGGCCCGCGCTTGACCACTATCTCACCTGATGGTAAGCGATGATGTGGTCGACGGTGAAGCACGCTTGTCTAGAAGAAACCTATTCACTCTTGACTTAAAGACCCCTAGATTGTAGCTATCGGGAAACACAGACTCCGGCAGGGAATTCCACTCCTTAGCGGTGCGCATTATAAAAGTATTCCCAAAACGCTTAGTGCGTATGGGTGGGATGTCCACCAAGTACCGATGGCGCATCGCCGTACGTCTGGTAGTCCGATGATGAAACGGGCTAGGCGGAATCAGATCATGCAATGAGCCTGCAATGGTAACCCGTAACTCTCCCACTGGTGTCAAAGGCTTCTTCCCGATGCAGTATAAATAAAGCTTTTAATTCGTTTTGTTTGCATCTTACCAATGTTTTTAATAAATGTGCCAGAGAGATATTTTTAAACGGCATGTCAAGTCAGGGGCCCATGGGCGGCATACGAACTCTGACACCAGGTTAGGCACTAACCACACGATAAAGAACAATAAGATAAAGCCTAAACAAACAAACGTATATATTTTTTGTTAAGTAAAACAGTAACCGAGTCAGTCCAGTGAGTCTGCCCCACGCAATTTCGTCTGCGTCACATTTTCCCCGTTTTCGCAACATTTTTCATTGCTGCTTCACTCGTATTTGTCGTAGCGTAATGATATATAGGTCTATAGCCTTCCTCGATAAATGGGCTATCTAACACTGAAAGATTTTTTCAAATCGGATCAGTTCCTGAGATTAGCGCGTTCAAGCAATCAAACAAACAAACAAATTCTTCAGGTTTATAATATTATAGATATATATATAATATATACTTACTATATAATTATAAGTATATAGTATATATAAAACAAAACAATCCATAAAATAAATAATATTATTCGCACACATGAAGCCAAATAATCCCCAAAACTCGAAAACAATTACAACATTCCAAGAAACTCACTAACTTAGCGCTAACCGTACTTACGTCAACATCGTCAAATACGAACGACAGCAATATTCCAGTCCGCACATTTATACTGTTTACGTCTGACAGCGTCAGTTCATCTGGAATTTTTACCGATTTCTAAAAAAGGACGAGGTTATGTAATCTACTAGCGTAATTTTTTTTCATGTATTTTTATTTCTTCGTGATTATTGGTCCGATTTTAGTGTTTTTTTTTCATTTGTTTGAAGAAGCACGCACGGTTGTCCCTGGGACTACCAGACAAATTCGAAAATATTTTAACATAATTCGAATTTTTAGTTCTTTACTTACGGCGGTAAAAAACATCCATGACAAACCAAGCGTCAGTTGTTGCGCGGGGGTCCACTTTGTTTTGTGCTTGTGCTAAGCGGTCTACTTAACGGTCCCCCGACGCTACGACCCTTTTTAATTTAATTTTATTTCATGGGAGGACTCGGCGTCCGCAAAATTTCTAGTATTAGTTTACCTGCTTTCATATCCTCGGTATACGGCACTGAAAAATTAATCAGGAATATCCTGGCTTCCACACTGATTGATTTTGATGTGCCGTGTTTCTCCGAGGCTATCGATGCTTGGAAACTCGCTTGCCGGAATACTGAAAAACCCGACAATCCATTTTCTCAGAGACGGTGGGACGAGCCGCTCTGCAGAATAGTTCAGGACAATTTACTCAACACGTCTGCTACTACTGCTGAGCGTGCGCGACTGCTGGCTGTGGGTGAGTGGGAGTCGG
Source organism: Cerastis rubricosa (assembly GCA_949152445.1). NCBI lineage: Eukaryota > Metazoa > Arthropoda > Insecta > Lepidoptera > Noctuidae > Cerastis > Cerastis rubricosa. The sequence goes on from OX424552.1 coordinate 12,423,590, forward strand.
GTCTTTGGCTTCACGCACTGCCGTCGTCGAGCATAGGCACTTTGTTCGACGACACGACCTTCCGCCTCGCATCATCCGTCAAGCTCTTGTTACCGTCGGCGTTCCAGCTATCTTAGAGCCCAATGGCTTGGCACGCGACGATGGCAAAAGACCGGACGGCATGTCGTTGTTTCCTTGGAAGATGGGTAGGCCTTTAGTGTGGGACGCAACATACGTCGATACTCTTGCGCCATCACATCTTCCAAGCTCATCGTGCTGTGCTGTCGCTGCCGCTGCGGCTGCGGAGAACCTCAAGCGGCGTAAATATAGTAACCTTTGTGGTAACTATATCTTCGAGCCGTTTGGGGTTGAAACTCTGGGGCCGTGGGGTCCGAGTGCTCACAGCCTTTTTAAGGAAATTTCGAAACGCCTAGTTGACGGTTCCCGTGACCTAAGGGCTGGGTTTAACTTTGGCCAGAGGCTAAGTGTTGCCATTCAACGTGGCAACGCCGCCAGTCTCTTGGGCACGTTACCAGCTGACAGCGTTGAGGAGGAGTTTTTTGACGCCCTTTTATAATTTGTTGTTATTTTAGTTTTAATTTTCTAGTTTTATGTTTAGTAATTAATTTAGATTTAGAAATTAGTACTTTAATTGGAATAAATTTTATTTCATGCTTGTTTCTTAACCTTGACTGTCCCACCCAAATGACAGCCGGGACCAACGGCTTAACCTCGGCAAGCACGGCTTAACCTCGGCAAGCAAGATCGACCTGGGCGGCTGTTATTATTTAGCCACGAGCTCCTCTTTTTCCGGCTCTGGCTGTTAGTGAAAAATTCCTAAAGTAGGGCAATGTTTTTTTTAAAAAAAAAGAAAAGAGAAAATAAATAGGGCTCCTTCCATTCCTTCCACTTTTTTCGGTGTTGCGTCGCTTCTCGCTAATTAACGAAAACAAGTACACATAAAACCTCTAAAAAGCCAAGGTAAGGACGTGTCTACATCAGACCGTGATTTTATGAAAAATAAAATGATTGCTCTAGACACAGGGAAAATAGGGGGATACATTTGTACGGAGAATAAGAAGCCTGTTGAAAACTTGCACAATTTGCGGATTATCAACTTTCCTTTTCAATGTCGAAGTTTATTAAAACTTAATTCCAAATATGAAGTTAAATGACAATAAATAACGATTTTAAGATGTCATGGCTTACATTAATGTTAAAAGTTCGCGAAAAAGCGGTTTAATAAGATTGCGACATTCTGAGCCTAGTGATGTGTTGGGCCTGTGAGTGATCGAGAACACAAGTCTACCGTGTAAGCTTTTACATAATCCAACACCACGTGTCATCATCATCATCAGCCTGTACTCGTCCACTGCTGGACATAGGCCTCTCCCATGACACGCCACTGAGCACGATCCTCTGCCACTCTCATCCAGCTCTTGCCAGCCGCCTTGCGAAGATCATCGCTCCACCGAGTCTGAGGACTTCCTACGCTACGTTTACCGATCCGTGGTCTCCACTCAAGAACTCGTCTACCCCAACGGTTATCGGTTCTTCGGGTTATAAGGCCGGCCCATGGCCACTTCAACGTGCTAATGCGGTGGGCTATGTCGATAACCTTGGTTCTCTATCAGATCACCTCGTTACGAGCTCGATCTTTCAGAAAAACCCCGAGCATAGCCCTTTCCATAGCACGTTGAGCGACTTTGAATATGTGGACCAACCCAACCGTGAGTGTCCACACCACGTGTATGTGGTGTTATCCCCAGGGACTCAAACTGTAACCATAATAAGTGTTTTAACACTGTTTTTTTAAAACAGTTTTAATAGAAAAACACTTTTAAATGTAACAAGAATAATAATGTTACCGAATCAAACTCTAACCTTTTATATGTGTTAATAAATGTTAATATGTGTAACTGAAATAATCAATTATAGCTTTAGTACGCTGCGTTTACCTGTTACACATATTAACACTGTTAACACTTTTATATTTGTTACAGATACAGTTAAAAACACATTTAAAAGTGTTACATATTTGATTCTGTTACCAATTCAACATGTAACACTTTTAATTCTGTAACCTTTATGAAGGTGTTTTAAGTCCCTGGTAATACCGGTAGTGTGGTAGGGCAGAGGTTACACCCACATTACTACTTCCTTTTCGAGTGGTTAGTGCCTACCTGGTGTGAGAGTTTTATGCCGCCTATGGGGGCTCTGACTTGGCTTTATATGCCGCATGCCGTCGGAAAATATCTGTCAGGCAAGCTGGTTTCGGGTGCTTACATAAAGAAGCAGGTTTCTGGTACGGGCTGGTCGGTACCGATCGGTGCAGGTATTATTTTCTATGTTACCTTATGCACTCACTTACAAAGATATAGGTTAAATTATGTCAATTTCATATGCAAGTTAACCCTGCATCGATAGGATGCTTCTTCATGTAAGCACCCTTCCTGAAGATGTCTTCCTTCACCGATGCAAGTGATAATTATACAATACACATGAATACGAAAAACTGAAACTGATAACTGAAAACTAATGAACTGAAAAAAAATTGCGCGTTGATGTCCTTTACATTAATTTTTAGTATAATATTTTAACAAGCCAATTATTCAGAGTCTTGGATTTACCTGCTGGCATTTAGGTGGCTAATAGTTGAAATAATCTCTTAGCTGCCACGGCTCATTTCGAACTAATCATTTTATCTTTTAATTGTTCTTTTTGTTTTTACTATGGACACTTTTAACGTGCAAGTCTTGCTACATCGTTCTCACATAATGTACCATCTCAACATGAATGATGTAACCAAGGTTTTTGTAACCTTATTCTGATTTAAAAGAGTGTCCATGGAGTTTCTTGCCCATTCTTCTCCATAGAGATCTACGCTTTGGAATGGGCAAGTACAGTACTTTCACAGTTATTATGCCTTGTGACTGGGACTGTAGCTTCATTTTTATTGTTGTTCGACCATTCAAAAGTGCCTGTAACTGGCCTATTTGAAATAAATGATAAAAAAAAAATAAGTTATGAGAAACTAAGGAAAACGCTATAATAAGTACTTATTGCTATTGGCGTACGAAATCCACTCACTGACTGAACTGGTGATGCTGCAAGAATCAAAGATTTGACTACCTTGTTCTGTGTTCACTTGTCGATACCGACTTTGTTTTGGAGATCATGAAAACAACATTATTTGAAACAGTTGTGATTCGTGATCTTTTGTTTTTTTTGGCCAGGAACAGTGACGGGTCGGGCATAGCTCATGACCGAAGTTGCGTTAAAATTAGCAAGCACAAAACGAATATCTGTTGGGTCATAAATTTTTTTTAATGGCTTTTTATTTTACTATTCTGTTTCCATCATCATCATCATCTGCCTAACCTTTTCCCAAACTATGTTGGGATCGGCTTCCAGTCTAACCGGATGCAGCTCCACAACCCAGTAACTGGGTAATACGATACCACTTGGTAAGACTGGATGTCAGACTTTCGGCTTCTGACTACTCGTAACGACTGTCAAATATCTACAAATGACAGCCGGGACCAAAGGGCTTAACGTGCTTTCCGAGGCACGGAGGAAACTCGGTATGTAATTGTGGTCACCCATCAACGGACCAACCTCGGCAAACACGGCTTAAAGTTAAAGATCAACCGGCTGTTATTATTTCGCCACGAGCTCCTCACGATTCTGTTTTCATACAAACAAAATTATTAATTAGTCAACTAGGAACTAATGCGATGAAGGCGAATCAAACAAATTTAATCTCCGTTCTTTTTATTTATTAACCCCCGACCAAAAAAGAGGGGTGTTATAAGTTAGACGTGTGTATCTGTGTATCTGTGTATCTGTGTATGTGTGTATCTGTGTATTTGTGTATCTGTGTGTCTGTCTGTGGCATCGTAGCTCCTAAACGGATGAACCGATTTTGATAAAAGTGGTGTCGTTTGAAAGGTATTTTAATCGAGAGTGTTCTTAGCTATGTTTCGAGAAAATCTGCTCAGCCGTTTGAAGATCATCACCTCTTTTCTAGTTGAAGGGATATAAACAACTTTCACAGGTAGTCTATTTGAAATTTAAAATGTTGTCGCTTGTCACCATGGGAATAAAAAAAAATGAAAATTTTGGTAGGGGGGTGTACCGGGGGTTAGACCCCCCCACCCAAAATTTTCATTTTTTTTTTAAATTTGTATCTTTCCTTGGTTTCGCTCAGCAATTCCCATGGTGACAAGCGACAACATTTTAAATTTCAAATAGACTACCTGTGAAAGTTGGTACACGCCCCCACCAAAATTTTCATTTTTTTTTTAATTTGTATCTTTCCTTGGTTTCGTTAATTAGCGAGAAGAGACGCAACACCGAGAAAATTGACAGGAAAGGGGGGAGGCCTATGCCCAGGAGTAGGACAGTCAAGGCTAAGAAAAAATAATGTAAGTTTAAAAAGCATGAACAAAAATTAAATAAAAAATTTGAAAAACCCCCGACACAAAAAACCTCTAATCCAAGCGTCGTAGCGTCGGGGGTCCGCTAAGAAGACCGCTTAGTACAAGCACAGAATAAAGCGGACCCCCGACGCTACGACGCTTGGATTAATTTATTTTTGGCTTTTTAGAGGTTTTTTGTGTCGGGGGTTTTTTAAATTTTTCATTTAATTTTCGTGTGGTTAGTGTCTAACCTGTTGTCAGATTTGTTACGCCGCCCATGGGCGTCTGACTTGGCTTTACAAGCCGTCGAGTAATATCTCTCAGGCATGCTGGTTTCCTCACGATGTTTTCCTTCACCGAAGCAAGCGATAATTATACAATACGCACATGAATCCGATAAATTAGAGGTGCGTGTCTCGTGTTGGAATTCGCCAATATCATAAGATATCACTGCTTTCGAATAACTATACTAAAAATCTCTGGTGAGAACGGCGCATACTCGTACGTGTACTACAAGTATGTACAGTTTCTCATCGCAGCTGCTCGCCGCGCGCGGGACTCCCCTGGCTGAGAGATTTCTACGGCGCGATGCTGCGACATGACTGATGAGTTTATCTCGTGGGATAACGTTCGCTTCCTAATCGGAAACTTTAATGAAGGAACAAAACTACTTAGAATACCTACATGATTGATTGAAAAGTGCTGATTATCAGCCTAATTTGAATAAATGACTTTTGTTTTTTTTTTATATATTATGAAAAACAGTAACTACTATTTTACAAATTTTACTTACTGTAGTATTACATATATTGTAGTATAATGTAGTCAGTGATATTACTTACGTTACTTAGGTCACGGAATTTAATTGATGAGCCACTTCCCAAATTTCCAATTTGCAGTTTTACTCGTATATAGCAAGATTACACGATTAAACACGAACTCGAACATATCAAACCGCATGCTCGTAAACGGGTCCATATTGGCTCACCTAAAGTTCTTTACCCGAAATTGTTCTTCCTAAAGATTTGTAATCCGAATGATCATTCTTCCTAAAATTTTTCATCCTAAAGTTTTCATTCATACTATTTGTAGTGCTACCGGCGATGTTCATAACAATCATGTTTCCGAAAATTGTAATTAATAATATCATTAATGTAAATAATTTAAACTCCTACTGTTTTTTATCATAACGCTTTTATCCCTAAACATAATTACCATAATATTTTCACCGATACTCAGATAGAAACTTTTACCAAGTGTAATAAAAATATATGTGGGTAGAAGATGATATTTATAGTTTTAATTTGGGTGGCGATTAGGTCAGAGTGTCGTCTTGGGGGCACTATGAAAAAAAATACTTAGAAAAGTTTTGCGACCAATTTCGAGGTAGCGCTCGCCGGCCGCTGCCGCGGCACTGCTCGCTTTCCTCGCTCGGCTCGCGCGTAGTTGGTCACAGCTCTAACCTAACCTAACCCATAGATATGTCGTCTTGGGAGCACTATGAAAAAAATACTTAGAAAAATTTTGCGACCAATTTCGAGGTAAAGTTACGCAAAATCAATGTATATAATACTGATTATTATGAATAAAAATAAATCTAAACAAAAAAGATATGACTTTGAGTAATAGTGTAAAAGATGGTTATTTTGAGAAAATATAGGAAAACAAATAAAAGTATAATAGATGTTTATTGCTACTGACATTATGAAGTTGAATGCTTCGGAATTATGAACATTAGAAACAGAGTAGTTAGGAATTGCGATTGTTAGGATGAAAAATGTTAGGAAGAACATTTTCGGATTTCCAATTATCGGAGTTGAAAATTTAGGTGAACTTTGGCGCACCCTCGTAAACAACATGACAAATTACTAATAATCGGAAATCTTACACACGGAGGTTGAAGAATGATAAATCCATACGTTTTTTCAAACTATTTGATACTGACGTCCTTTGAATTAGAATTCATTAAATACTCGTTATTTCCGAAACCTATGCGAAACCAATGACAGTGAAATGTCGATCTCAGAGACGAAAATTTCAGAATTGTGACAATGCATCAGCAAGGTCTGAGCATTCGTGCAATTTCGAGAGATCTGCTCTTGACGGTGAGCCCATTCATTCTCTCATTATGTTTATTTTTTAAATATTAAAAAGGCAAATAATAAGGCCAGGTATAAACTTGTATTTTTCCAGAAACACTGTTGCTTTGTGGGTGAGACGATACGCCGAAGAAGGAAAAGTAAGCGAATTTCACCAAACCAACAGTGAAATGCATTACCTATAATGTGTCCGTATGCTATCGTTACTATGGCTACACTAAAACAACTATCGCTTGGTAACGGTTGCCAGACTTGTAATTGGTTGACTTGGGGTAGTCACTCTGTACTATGTACGAATATAATCGACTAAACCCGATTTGCATTACACGGCTAAAATACGAACAGTGGCAAGTGGCTTATCAATTAAAGTCCGTGACTGTACCTACTTGGTGAAGCTCGTGGCTAAACAACGCGGCTTAGCCTGAAGATCGACCCGAGCGGCTGTTACGCTCGGGTCGATCTTCAGGTTAAGCCGCGTTTGCCTAGAGGTTGGTCCGACTTATACAAGGTGGAAGGGCCACGGACGCGAAAATGCTTACCACGTACTCTGTACGTCATTCTGAACCCGCCATATAGATATTTTTTTTTCAGTTACTAATCTAAAAATCGTTCAGCGCCGAAATAACGGGAACACAAAACAAACAGTAAACTTGGTAAAAATCGTTAATGATAGTGTTAGTGACCATGTCAGTTTAAAACCTTATATTATTTCTGTTTGAGTCATTGTTCCAAACTGACTAATTTCCTTTGTTTGAAACATTCTACACTGACGTAACTCAATCACCCTATGTAAGGTATACCTACCGTCCTGTGATATGAATGTTAGTCAACTTATCACCGCAAAGGGAAACATTTCCATATTTTCCGCCTTCATCTGATTCTTGTACTCGATATTTCCACTGGACGGGGAAGCCCAAAGCGCACTCATTCATCCGAGCAGTATCTGTGTAATAGGTATACAACCTTCACCGTCGCACCTCCGTTGACGTCCAGCCGCCATTTTGTATCTGTGGCTGGTTTGACAGGTCAAGCGGGAAATGGCGGGAATATTTTAGCGTTGGTCATTTTGTTTCGGTACCTATTTAATTTTATTTAAAAAATCTTGTCGCTCTATTTGCGGTTGGATCGTTTCTTTGAAACAATATCTAGGTAGTATATTTCTTGGAATCGTTTCTCCGAAAATCAGAGCGACTGTCCATTATGTATACAGTAGAGTTCGAGTCAGCCGTGGTCCGAATCATTAAACATTCATTATCTGATAGGCGGGACTTTTATTTTTCAAGATTCCATAATTATTTTCCTGTTGGTAGGTAGTTGTCTAGGAATAGACGGCCTCGTCAGTGCTTTATGACTTGTTACTAACTTCACTGACTCACACGTTGGTCTAATGACTCGATGAAGCCCTAAATGTAATAGACTCGTATGTACAAAATAGATTCCAATGTGTAGATGTTAATGGCGCGAAATCTTCCGGGCTACCTGTTCAGCTAGGTGTACCTTTTTTGTTTTTTTTTTCGGATGTGAAATCATCAAATGACTTCTCCCGCTCTGGGCGGAGCGGAAGGGAGTGTCAGACTTGACTGTCTAAAACCCATCCATGTTCCTTCTTAGCCCATTATGTTCTGGAACATAAAGGTGTGGCCTTGGGGCCACGGTATCTCTTTCGAACAACCCGCAGCCCTGGCAGGCATCGGCCCTCTCGGACCACTTCCGATTTGCTGACATCACCATGAGGCGCGCGTGGAACACGAACGCGCCGTCGGTATGGCCTGTCGTCATGAGACGGACGGACGGTGAGCTGACCCATTACTCACCGTCCACAAGCCCGCGCCTACGGTGGCCGGGGGCCACTGGTTGCTCCCCGACGCCCGGGGCGTCTCCCGCAGCGGCTGGGACGTGAGGTGCTCTCCCTCTCACGTTCCGCCACCTCCTTCGCTAGCATGACTGCTTCGCAGAAGGAGGCGACGACTTCCCATTCCCTCTCGCTCTGGACCATGGATTGAACCAGGGCAGGACGCGAGAGGTCGCCGCCGCCGATCGCCGCTACGAGGACACGGCGGTCCTCAGCCCAAGCAGGGCAGAGCTCCACGGTGTGCTCCAGCGTGTCCTCCGGCTGATCCCACACAGTGGTGACACCCGGGCGTTTCTTCCCGCCTGATTCGGTGCAGGAACCTCCCGAAACAACTGTGTCCGGTGAGGACCTGCGTCAGGCGGAAGGTGAGGGTACCGTGGTGCCTCTCCAGCCACTCCTCAAAGAGGGGCCTTATCGCCACTATTGTGGCGTGCCCTGCACGGGGTTGCGACAGTCGCTCTCTCCATGTCGCCATGAGATCGCGCCGGAGGTCTGTCCGCTAAGCGACAATTTGCCGCGGCAGCGGAGTTTCCCCCCGGCGTAGTGCCTCCGCGCGACTTTCGTGCAGGCACGCGAGGACTATCGCCTCCAGATCCCATGGCGGCAATCCGGCCAAGAGGCTCGCCGCCTCGCCGGAGATCGTGCGGTACCCTCGGACCAGCCTTACGGCTACCACCTTCTGGAGCGCGTTCAAGCTAGGTCTACGTCAAGGCTCAATACTGGTATCGTTTTTATTCTTAGTTTATATTAATGATGACTTACCATATCATTTGAAGGGTATTTGTGACGTTGTACTATTTGCAGATGATAGCTCTCTTATATTTAAAGTAGATAGAAATAGACACGATTTTGGAGATGTAAACAGCGCTCTATCAATGGCCACGGATTGGTTCACAACAAATAAACTTGTTCTTAATGCCAAAAAAACTAAAATTATTAAATTCGCTTTACCTACTGTTAAAAATCTAGGTCCCAACATTGTTCTCGGCAATGAGGAGCTTAAAACTGTTGACTCAGCTGGGTATAACAGTAGATTCAAAATTACAATGGGGTCCACACATGTCAAACCTAGCGGGGAGGCTTAGTTCGGCCGCATACGGCGCGGCGTCAGAAAAGTTAGACAATACACTGACGTTGATACAGCACGATTAGTCTATTTTAGTTATTTTCACAGTGTTAAAATCAAAATAACAAGAGACAGTCCCCCAAAACGCCCGCCCTTCGCCACTTCCTAGTGTTTTAGCTGGGAAGAAGAAGTGGCGGAACAAACTCCCCAGCAAAAATGTTATGTTTATGACCTATGGTATTCTGCTGTGGGGCAAAGCCGCTGATATCCAAAATATATTCGTTATTCAAAAACGAGCGGTTCGTGCAATTTACCAGCTGGGTGCACGAGTATCTCTAAGAGATTTTTTTAAAGAGATTGGTATTCTCACGGTGGCTTCACAATTCATCTTCGTTAACATCTAAACTAATATTATAAAGAGGAAAGATTTGATTGTTTGTATGTTTGTTTGTTTGCATTGAATAGGCTCCGAAACTACTGATCTGATTTGAAAAATTCTTTCAGTGTTTGATAGCCCATTTATCGAGGAAGGCTATAGGCTATATATCATCACGCTACGACCAATAAGAGTGGAGCAGCAATGAAAAATGTTGCGAAAACAAAGTGTTTTTTTGGAAGTCTTTTTTTTTTTGGAAAATGGTTTTTATTTTACCCTTTTTAGTTGTGTTATCTCACATAAATCCTAGTCAAGTATCAATTTTATATTGTAACTAGACACCAGCACATCGTCTATACCATACGAATAAATAAATTAAACAATGTTTATAAAATGAAAACTACTAGGCCAAACTAAGTATGTTTGTTTTTTATGAGACCAAATGCCAACTATTCCGCATCAAACTAAAGAAAAATCACGTAAATCGGATCATAAATCTCAACGTTATCGGTGTAAATACATACAAGAAATACGAATCCATTTGAGAACCTCCTCCTTTTGGCTTATGGCACTCGTGGGCTGCAGCTGACAATCAGCGTCAGGTGGTACACCTTCTGTTGCCATCTGACATTATGCTGAGCTTAGGCCCTTTCGGCATTATTAGTCTTATTTATTTATTTATTTTGTATATTTTTTAAGGTGTTCTGAAGAGCGTTTATTTTCAGAAATGACTGAACAGATTTTAATGAAACTTCCTACGCATAAGCAGTATACATAGGTCTGAAAAGTTACTGAAAACATTTTCGAAAAATAATGATACAGCTAAATTAGACCGATTTTTAATTATCTATAGAAACAGAAATTTTCTAATTATCTTCATTTTTAAAAGACATTTTGAAAATGTTTTAGTAACTTTTTACACCTATGTATACTGCTTATGCGTAGGAAGTTTCATTAAAATCTGTTCAGTCATTTCTGAAAATAAACGTTGTATGCCTGTGTTATGTATGACCGCTTAGCGGTCTACTTAGCGGTCCCTCGACGCGAGGCTTGGATTAATTTATTTTAGGTTTTCAGAGGTTATTTTTATTTCATGCTTTTTAAACTTATAATATTCTATCTAGGTAAGCCTTGACTGTCCTACTCCTAGGTAAAAGGCCTCCCTCATTCCTTCCACTTTTCTCGGTGTTGTGCTTCGATCAATAATAGAACTAGATTAAGGATCAGGAACAAAAATGAATCGCCAAAGTGTCCACGTTTGCACACACGTAAACATCTATATTTCATAGAAAAAAGTTTAATAATATTAACAACTTCAGTTTATTATAAACCTTAACACTCTCAGATAAAGTTTAATAACAATTGCAAAGATATTTATTTAAGTCCTTTCACCGGAGAAAGCTAAAAGGCAATAAATTTAAAGTGTCGCTTGAAAATAAAAAGTCATGAGTACAAAAATATTTATTCTAAAAAGTATCTTAAAATCCAAGTGACAAGGTTAAAAACATTACGTTGACAATTTCGTGCTTACACTAATTTAGAACTAGACATACTTCTTGGTATTACATTTCAATGCTCAGAACACAGTAAGTATTGAGAGACATAGAGTTGCAGAATATAATTTTTTTAGGCCAAGGCTCGTTTTGTATGGTGGCAAATATTTTTTTAAAAGTAGTAGACTAAGTAGTAGGTACCATTTTTAACCGACTGTACAAAAAGGAGGTTGTCCATTCGACTATATTTTGTTTGTTTGTCCACCTATTTCTCCAACAATAATTGTAAAACGATGTTTAATTATTTTTTTTATTCGCAAGCATATACTCTTGTGGTCCCATTGTCACCAAGTCCTAGAGAAATCGAAGCGACCCTCAAATTATAAATAGGTGCATACAATGTTTTTCATGATCTAACGAGACTCATCACGTATTCCTGTGGTATCATGAGAATTTAGACTTGTTGAACCTGTAAAGAAACATGCGCGGTTTATTGAAAACAGTTTTAAAGTATTTCATGAAAATACCTACAGGTATAGTTTTCTTCCGATAAAGATTTTTGTAATCTACGCCTTTGCGTGTTTCCAGTTATGTCCAAACTATCAAAATAAATTGAACATATTCTCGAATGTTTATAAGGTTTATGTATTCTGTACATCGAAATGGTTCGATAGAAACCTACAACCAAAAATAATATATAAAATAACAACACTACTCCATGTATTGCCGGTTCCAAAACAGTCGATGTTTGTAACAATAGTTGGTGCGTTGTTGCAAACATTGGCCAAACATAAAAATATTAGCTAATTTAATTATTTTTACTATTTATCCTGTTTTTATTTCACGAAAAAACACTTCATTAATATATACTTACCGAAATAAAAAAATCCTTCCAAAATCGTGGTGTTACGGTGGTTATTTTCACAGTTTTAAAACGCGCATTAGGGCATCTCGACGTCTTAACGTTGGCTATGCTTGGACAATACTAATTTGAAATAAGACCACAAGATTATTTGTGGTCTTATTTTTCGTGCCGTTTTTGAAGCGCTCATCGGGAATCTAGTACTATTATTGATCGAAGGTGTTGTGCAAGGAAAACAAGGAAAGTTATAAATTAAAAAAAAAACGCAGATACGGAAACCAATGACTTATACATTGTATTGCTGCAGATTGCGCCTCGAATGCTCGGTTCGTCCCCGTTTAGAATGAACAGGGTGGCGCCGCGCGCCGCCAATACGGGGTTAAATTAAACTGCCTCTAAAAGGTGTAAAACACCTCTTAACGAAGCCGAAAGGGACTGGTTCTCACTGTCATTGCGATCATTTTTTTGTTCTACACCATACCTGGGGAACCTTCTAGTTACGGAGATATTAGGGGTCAAGTTCCAACTTTTTGACAAGAATTTTTTAAAAATGCAAGGTTTTAATGTAAGATTTTTACTTTAAACACCTCCACGGCCCCCATACTATTCAATCCGTCCATCAGCACAATGTTTTGAGTGCGTTACATTGAGTTCTACCACAAAACATGATTTTACACCCCCCAAAAAAAAGTCGTTTCCCAGCAATAATTTTTGCGTAAAGTTACGTAGTTTCATGTACAGAATGCTTGGTTGACGGCTTCGTGATGAGGTGATTTACACCCCGTAAGTATACCTCATGAGTCTCATGACGTTCCCAGTTTGCATACAAAAATTCAATCGAATACAACCAGTACATAGTCATAGGTTATTACATATTTTTCATTTTCTACATGATGTAGATTAATAAGCTAGCACCGACAGGTTAACGACCGGTGTCGTATTACTCAGCCTAGTACGAACTGGGTTGTGGAGGTCAGATAGGCAGTCCCCTCATGTTAAATACTGATACTCAGCTGCATCTGGTTAGACTGGAAAACGACCCAAGCATAGTTGGGTAAATCTAGGCAGATGATAACCCTTTAGTAACAACAACTACAATAATCAATACGCATAAGCAGGATACATGAGTCCAAAAATTTAGTAAAAAACATTTTCGAAATGTCTTAAAAAAAAAAAAAAAACTGTATCTATAGATAATTTAAAATCGGTCTAATTTAGCTGTAACACTATTTTTCGAAAATATTTTTAGTAAATTGTTAGACTCATGTATCCTGCTTTTGCGTATTGATTATTCTAGTTGTTTTTACTAAAGGGTTAAGTAATTTACAATTCAATTTATAATTATTTTGAAAAATATAGGTTATTTTGTAACGAACAAAAAGGATTTCGAAAAAATATAAATATGGCACTGTGCGACCTCCTTTCTCATATTATGACGTCTGTCGACGAAAGAGCTCCGGTATGTGCTCTATATACCGATATGACTAAATCATTAGACTATGTGAGTCATAAAATTTTGCTTAAAAAACTGTATGGCTATGGAATACGAGGAAATATTTTGAAACTTTTGGAGTCTTACCTGGATAATAGAACCCAGTGCACAGAAATATCACAACTTTGTCCAAAAAGCAATTTATTAACCATGCACACATCTGAAGCAAGAGCTATTAAATACGGGGTACCTCAAGGTAGTGTGCTAGGGCCGCTTCTCTTTTTAATATATATCAATGATCTCCCAAAAGCCATATCTCAAAATATGGTACTGTTGGCCGATGACTGTACAGCTGTTGTAAAGTGCACTAATCCTGTCTGTTACAAGAGTGATATTAATGATTGTCTAAGTAAAATTATTAACTGGCTTAATAGCAATAAACTAGTCATTAATTTAAACAAAACAAAAGTACTTTCACCAAAGGTGTGAAAAACCTCCAGTTCACGTTGAATATGACAATTACAAAATAGAAGAGACAAGCGAGGCTAGATTTTTAGATATACAAATTGATAGTAAACTAACATGGAAACCACATATCGAAGAAATTTGTCTAAAATTAAACAAATCTCATATGCACTTTATCACTTTTAATAAAAATTTAATACACAAACACTTTTAATAGCGTATCACGGATTAGTGGCATCAGTTCTGAGGTTTCGTGTTATTTTTTGGGGGCAATCTACTGAAAGAGAGACTGTTTTTAAAGCTCAAAAACGTTGCATTCGGCTTAAAAACTACCAAAACTTGTGCTCCCCATTTTAAATCCTTAAAATTACTTACTATGCCACCTATGTACATCTACGAGAACGAATTTACACCTTTTTACGATGTAAAAAAAACTCCAATGCGTTCTCAATATATAAATCAATAGTGCGACATTAAATGCAGAACCACTTTGATGAAAAACAGTTTTTTTGGAATGGCTTCAAAAATTTATAATAAAATACCCGATAGTATAAGAACATTGCCCCTATCAAAATTTAAGAAAGCTCTCTCCTCTCTATTCATAGAAAAATGTTATTATACTGTTCAAGATTTTATAAACGATGATTTTTAATATTTTTAAGTTTATGCTTAGTTTTGTCTTTATTGTCTGTTTAGTTTAGTTTTATTTTTTAAGTATTATAGTTTTTTAGTTAAATTTCATTTAAAATATGTATGCTTTCGCGGCAAAACATAGCGCTCAAATAATAGGTCTTTACCTATGAAATTGCCGTATTGCAGTACAGACTTTTTCAAACAAAAAAAAGTTTTGATTGGCTATGAGTTCTAAATTCAAATTAATTTTGTTTTAAAAATATGACATTCTATTTACAAAATCAGTCTTTTGTTTATTGATTAGCGTTGTATTTTCATTACATTTCAACATTTTTCCTCATAATGGATACTTTGAAATTTCGTGTAATTATGGAATATGAGTTCCGTCGTGGCACCAACGCGGCACAAACGACCCGTAACATCAACGACGTTTACGGAGAGAACTGTACAAACGAACGCACAACCCGTTATTGGTTTGCTCGGTTCCGTTCTGGGAATTTTGACTTGAAAAATGAACCTCGTGGTCGTCCGGAAACTTTGGTCAACAATGATGAATTAAAGGTGATTGTTGAAGCTGATGAAACTCAATCTACAGCTGAGCTGGCAGCAGCTTTTGATGTTAGCATTAAAACAATATTGGTCCATTTGCGACAGATTGGCAAGATAAAAAAGCTTGATAGATGGGTGCCCCACGAACTTAACGATCGCCAGCGCAACGTACGCGTCGAGACTTGCCTTGCGCTGCTTAACAGGCACAGAAATGAAGGAATTTTGAACCGAATAGTTACGTGCGACGAAAAATGGATTCTTTTTGACAATCGAAAGCGCTCAGCAAGTTGGTTAGATCCTGGTTCGGTACCAAAGCAATGTGCAAAACGAAAAATGACCCCTAGAAAGGTGATGGTCACAGTTTGGTGGTCTAGTGCTGGTGTGATTCATCATAGCTTTTTACAAAACGGCGAGAGCATTACTGCAGATGTGTACATTGAAGAACTGACCACAATGATGGCGAAACTCGCACGTCTGCAACCAGCTTTGGTCAATCGGTCGTCTCCACTGCTACTTCACGACAACGCGCGGCCCCATACTGCACAACAGACCGTCTCTAAGCTGCATGAGTTGGGTTTGGAAGCTCTCCCTCATCCGCCATACTCACCAGATCTTGCGCCTTCCGACTATTACTTTTTCCAAAATTTGGACAACTTTCTAGCGGGAAAAAAAATCAATTTCCGAGAGGCAGTACAAAACGCCTTTGAAGAGTTTGTTGTCTTCCGTCCAGCTGATTTTTTCAAGAAGGGCATCCATAAACTGCCACAGCGTTGCAAAGATGCATTGATTGCAGGGGTGATTACTTTGAATAAAAGAAATAAATAAGTTCGAAAAAAAAAATACTTTAACTTTTTTCAAACAAAACGGCAATTTCATAGGTAAAGACCTAATATGTTAACCTAACACCTTTATGTAATACCTATATTTAACAAATAAAGATTCTGATTCTGATTCTAACTTTTTAGAACTATGTCATCCTGCTTATGCGTATAAAGTTTAATTAAAATCGGTTCAGTCATTTCGGAAGATAAGGACTTGAAAGTTTGTACGAAATGCCGTAAGGCGTTAACGCTCTGTACTTAAAGAATAGAGCTTTGAAAGATAGCTGTCACATGAGGATGTGACAGATTAGTGACAGATGACTCAACGGACAACAGATAGCATCATCAACTGCCTGCCTTTTCCCAAAGGTGTTACGATCAGCTCCCAGTCTAACCGGATGCAGCTGAATACCAGTACGTTACATGGAGCGACCGCCTATCTGACCTCCACAATCCAGTCAGTACTGGCTAATTTAGACTTTCGAGCCACTGACTACCTGTAACGACTGTCAAAGATCTACAAATGACAGCCGGGACCAACGGCTTAACGTGCGTTCTGAGGTACGGAGGAAACTCGGTATGTAATGGGTGGTCACCCTTTCACGGCACAACCTTGGTGAGCACGGCTTAACATAGAGCTCGTGCGGCTGTTATTATTTAGCCACGAGCTTCTGGACAACAGATAGCAATTATCCATTAGTAGGCAAAACAAATTAATAAATTCAGTTTTCCTGGAAATCAGACAGCAGGAAAATGAATTTATTTATTTATTTTACGTAGGTACTTTAACGGACAATATTTTTTTAGTTAATTAATTACCCGTTGAAATTGTTCGTCATCTGAGATTTGGGATTTTACCGGAATAAAAAAAAACCCGTCAACCAAAGACTTTTATTTTAATAAAACCTTTTCAAAATATTATTTAAATACAAAGTTTTACTTCTAACTATGACTAGTACCTATTAATAAATAATACTATTTTGAGCTTACTTTTAGTTTATGTGTATTCGACCCCATAGTTTATAACATTTTGCAGAAAATTGAATTTGGAGAAACCAGGGACCTCACACCCCGCTTGAGAGTTACCTATGCCTTTAAACAGGGTAACCTGTACATGGGGTAACTCATAGAGCACTATTACCTTTTGTTCGAGTTACATCATCAAAACCCAGCGAAATGTTCAACACCTATATATAAGTTTTTAAACGGACGTGGTCACTATCACTATCAACCTTTATTATAATAACCAAGTGAAGGTTAACCCCTTCAATGACTAGTCTTTGAAGAGGTTACCTTCACGAAAAGCTTTTATTTGTCTTAAAATGACACCGGACAAGCCAGCGGTCGAAAATATGCATAAAAGCTCGAAATATGCAACATAAAATTGAAATTATGTTAATAATAATTATTATAATTTCAGTCACCATTTTACCTACACTAAATTAGGTTTATGTTAGTATGACGTCAAACGTCTCTTATCCCGTTAATAAACAGCCATATTTCCCTAAAATAATGTCATGTTGAATCATTCAGTTATGCAGCGAGAGGCGGCTTCTTCGCAGTCGTATTAGTGTCGCTATTGTCCGCAAGATGGCGGGAGTAGTTCGTATTGCCAGCCGACACAACAGAACTGTCAGGAATAACGTCGTAGTCTTGTGCATCATATACATCCTGTGAATAAAAAGTATAATTATTATTTTATTTATTTATTTATGTACACACAAAACACTTAAAAGAACAATACAGTAAGATACAAGAGCACAAAGGTACTGCTTATTTCAAAAGAAATTTCTTCCAGCAGACCTGCGAATGGAAAGTTGGATTAGAAATGTAGACATAGTGTGTAGAAAAGATAAAACAGGAAAAAATTAAATCAATAAAAAAAAATCAATTAATCATTAATTCTTATTATTTTATTGATGTAATAAAATTTTAGTGTGTAATTGAAAAGTTTTCTGTTATGCCACCTCTTGTCGAATAGCTTATTCATGGTGCGAAAAGTAATTTTTATTTTTTTTAGAATTGTTTATGGTCTCCCCAAACCTTTTTTAAATAATAATTATTAAAAGCACGCGAGGCCCGTTTCAAAATCATAAAAATGAATTGGTTCGATGGCTAATGGGTGGTATTGAATGTTTAATAATGTCAAAGATTTCGCAGACGATTTAAATTTTTATTAAGTATAGGATTTTTTTCTTTTCTCCTATGATTTGTCATTACGAATAATTTTTAAGCATATAAGTCGATCATAGATTTTTTTTAACCAACCACTCTCTGAGTTTGGATAAACAAAAACGAATCTCATTTGGCGAGTGAGACGCTCCCATCACCAAAACGAGAGGACAAAGAAAAGGTTATATGTCCATACAGATCATATGGATCAAACACTTGAGCTTCCTTTTAGGCTCCCCACAGTCGGGTAAAAATAGCAACGTTAAAAATAATAGTTACATGTGCATTCTTCTCTGAGCTCTCTCGATGTTTTCGTCTTTCTCCTGCAACAAGTACTTGCGCGTGCCCTTCACGAAGTCGACAATGTGCTCGTCCCAACTGAAATAGATTTATGAATAAGTGAGGCTGACAGTATGAGTGATCATTGTGAGAGGGAACTTACGAGACAGCTAGTCTGTATTGCCTAGTACTAACATGGTTGTGGAGGTCAGATAGTACTGGTACGTGCACCTGAATACCAGTATTTAACATGGAGCGACCGCCATCTGATCTCCACAACCCAGTTAGTAATGGGTAATTCAATACCCCTTGGTAAGAGTGGTTGTCCGACTTTCGGGCCACTGACTACCTGTAACAACTGTCAAAGATCTACAATTGACAGCCGGGACCAACGGCTTAATGTACTTTCCGAGGCACGGAGGAAACTCGGTATGTAATGGGTGGTCACCCATCCACGGAGCCGAGGGCACGCAGGACACGTTGTAAGGATGTAAGGTGCTCACTGCCGCGTTGGTCTAGTGAGTATAAGAGCTACTGCTGCTGACCACGAGGTTCTGAGTTCTATTCCCGGTTCGGGCAGTGTTACTGGGTTTTTCCATCAGTAATTTCTGAGTTGCAGGCATGGAGTCTGGATGTGTGCCCGGTTGATGGCAATAGGGTCGCTCCTATTACATGGCACTTTATTATAAGTGGCATACTGTGGGTATATTGTTAGGTACACTTCTGCCTAACCTCGGGGATTGGAAGACGTTATGTTATGTATTGTAAAAAAGATTCTATTGTATTGTATTGTACTCACTCGATAGTAGTGGGGTCCAGGTTGTACACAGCGGCATCAGGCGCCGACAGCCGCTGCTTCAAGCGCTGCACGTTGTCAGTACTGAAGTGCCACTCGCGCGTCGCGAAGAACTTCAGCGCTTCGTTCATTGCTTGCAGGCGTTTGCTGACGGTCGACAGGCTCGGTCTGGAGTGCGCAATGTATCAGTATCAGTTTTGTGATACACTGGGTATAAAAAGACCTTAAAAAAAGCTGAAAGGCACTTTTATTCTCTCCGTCATTGCATTTTTTTTCTTTTAGGACTTAATTTGGAGGTCAGAGTACCAAATTTTTCACAACTTTTTTCGCCGACTTTGTCTCTGTCGTCTCTGACCTAGACTAGAGTCAAGAGCAAACCCACCGCAAATAAAAAAAATACAAGTTTTTAAAGTTATCTTTACATACTTCTCCACAACCATAGTAATGTTCAATGCATTCGTCAGCACAATGTTTTGAATGCGTTATATTGAGTCTTACGGTAACACGTGATTTTTCACCAAAAAAAAACCTTTCTCATAAATAAGTTTCGCATAGAGTTGCTTAGACTGATGTACAATCACACGAACAGACATAATGACACAGACAGAATGGAACAGAACAGAACACAGACACAGAACACACAGAACGGACGGTTACAGATCGGTTGTTTGGCGGTTTCGTGACGGGTCTGTTTACACCTTGAACAAGGAATAAGAAGAAAGCAAAAGTGCTTACCTAGGCTTCACCCCACACATCTTGGAGATATAGTGGGTGAGGTACAGCGGACCTGTCTGAAGTGCGGCCTCCAGGAACTTCTGCATCACGCTGCAATACAACACACACTTCATCATACTGGAGTAGTTATCAGTTGGATCCGGAGTAAAGGAGCTTCACTGACAAAACGAAACGAGTCTTACTGACAAACTTTGGTCATATTATTACATAACTCTTCTGTGGAAGACGTGCTCGTGGCTAAATAATAACCGTACGCTGTCTTCAAGGTTAAGCAGCGCTTGTCAAGGTTAGTCCGTGGATGGGTGTTCCGCGCTGCCATGGAAAGTACATTAAGCTTATAGTCCCGGCTAATATTTGTAGATCTTTGACAGTCGTTACCGGTAGTCAGTGGCCCGGAAGTCTGACAACCAGTCTTATCAAGGGGAGTCGTATAAGTAGACTGGGTTGTAGAACGTTGATCTGGTGGTCGAAGTCCTGGGGTCGAGTCCCGGGTCGGGCGATTTGTTATTAGGCTTAACCATCAGGGATTTCTCAGTAGCAGCCACAGAGTCTGGATTTGTGTCCGGTTGATGGCAATAGGCTCCCCTCCTATTACAAGGGGCTTAACCATAACTGGCGAAATGTGTGTACTATAATGTACACCAGTCAGATAGGCATTTGCTTTATGTAAAATACTGGTGTTCAGCTGCATCCAGTTGGATTGCAAAGCAACGCACACAGTTGAGTTAAGACAAGCAGATGTGGAGGCTAGCTTAGTGTACTCACGAGGTCTCTGTGATGACGCCGAAGGGGTACCACATGACGTTGTCGAAGGGGTGAGCTCGCACCCCCCGGATCATGAGCGAGCGGAACCGGTCCCACGTGATGGGGTGCTCACAAGAACTGCAGTTGTACACGCGGGCCTCGCGCAAGCTGGAACAGTTACACTTTCATGTAATGATGAGCCTTAGAATGTAGCAAATAGATGGCTTAATAGCTTTTTTGCTGAGGACGTTTGGTTGCTAAATATGGGTACCTATTCTAGCAAGATGGCCGGTGATGTGCCACAAACTGTGAGTGGTATGTTAAGAGTTTCCTAGTTTGGACTAAGAGTTTCGGTAAGTCTGTATTTGTGTGTTAAAAATGTTTGGTTAATTATACCACTGTAGGTACACACTGTCAATTAGAAATAGTATTTATTTCTGACTTGGTGGTCTAGTGGTCGCAAGCGCGAATGTGAGCATGAGGTCCTGGGTTAGATATCCGAGTCGGGCAAACTGTTATTGGGTTTTTCCATCAGGAATTTCTCAGTAGTAGCCACGGAGTCTGGATTCGTGCCCGGGTGGTGGCAATGGGCTCGTCCCATATTAAATGGGACTTAAAATAACTGGCAACATGTGGATGCACGATTGTGCTAAGGTACACCTCTGTCTAACTCCGGGGATTATAGGCGTGATGTTGTGTGTTATTTCTGTAAGTTGGTTTCAAGCAACACTTTCACACGTCTGCACACTATGTTATGTTTTAAAACAAGACAACGCTGGTGTTTCGTACCTGACTACTCGGAGAGGAAACAGCTGAAAAGAACTCAGAGATCACTGTCCCTTTTAAAGTTCAGACATAATTTTGTTCAAATAACGAGAGAGGTCACCCGTATTCTAAGAGCCAAACCAAATCCATTTTAGGATTTAGTCGAGTATTGCCATGACAACAGTTGAAAACACGCACCAAATCGTATACCTAGAATTTCTTGGCCGCAATTGTCAAACTAAAGTTGGATCATGCTTCAATCAATGCTAAAGATGTCATATCTCACTTTAACAATGTTAAAGATGTATATAATACACTTTTCTAATGATAAATTCATCGTTTTTCGGACCTTCAAATTTGACAGATGAAAAGTAGGCGTTTATAAGTCAATTTATGAACAAACAGGCTGGAATGTAGGTGTGGTTAGTCCGAATTAAGTTCAGTTCATAACTAAGAATACCAGGGTAAGTGTCTGAGATGGTTGTTTGAAGAAACAACTTCACAGATTTGAGTGGACCTGTCCAGTCTGAGCAAACATTTAACAACGGTAATCAACAGTATCCTAAGCATGATTGGAAGTCGTCTAGACTGTGTTTATGTGGGTCACTGTTGTGCAACACACAACATCACATGTTGTGTTTCATGTTGTGTTACTCATGAGTTGCCGCAGCAGTACGCGTATGGCTGTACGCGAAACGTGGCGGAACAGCGCTGTACACAGATGGTACTCAACTCCTCGGTAACAATTTGAAACATGCATAAATTTGTTTAGAAAGAGTATGTAGTCGATTCTCAAATATCCAGCGCCGTACGCAGTAGATAGACGCGCTTCAGCGGAGAAAACACGCTATCACGGCTTTTCACAATCTTACGATGCTGTACGCGGCTGATAGAAACTGAAAGTGTGACCAAAATTGTTCTGCGAAACGCAAATGGAGCTGAATAAATGTAGTTAGTCCCTTACTCATCGACGGCAGTCTCCCAAGCAGCAGCGAGGAGCGTGTCGATGGCGACGTCCACCGGCATCATGTCCGCTCGCCGCGCGCCGCCGCAGCTCAGCACGTGCAGCAGCCCCTTGCCGGCGCCCACTACCACACCCGACGGGCCGTTCAGATTCTCGATCCAGCCGGGGAACGGGTCGCGCAGGGATGATATTACTGGGGAACGGAAAAAAAAGATTTGGAAATATTGTTACATTACATAAGGTTCCTTTCCGTTGATTTACCTACTCGGTTAGACATAACCCTAGCAGTAGTAAAATTTAATTTAAAAGTTAAAAACCTCTACCATAACAAAAAAAACCCCTAAAAAGAAAAAAAAAAGAAAATATTGTCCCTTTACGTTTAATATTTTAATCCAGGTATCGTTGCGTCGGGAGACCGCTTTGTTTATCACTTTCTGTTCGTATCTCATCTGCTTGTGCGGTCTACTTAGCGGCCCACGACGAGACTCCACGACGCTTGTATTAAAATATTCTATAAGCAACCTGAAATGTAATTTAAAGTCTACGCCTACACGCTACGTGTATTATTATGTATTCTGTAGCCACTCCAACAAAATCAAAATATTATCAACGTTTAATGCTGCGCCATCTAGCGTCGAGTAGCAACACCATTTCACAGATAACATTACTCCGACTATTACGGAAAGGCTTACCCTGGTATCTATGTATAGTCAAGTTAAAGAAATTACTTGAACTTAAGTAAGTACTTTTGCATTTTTTTTATTAAATAGACAAACATTTAACCGAAGTAACAACCGACAAAGAAAGCAAAGCTAAGAATTCTACCTTTTGCACTTCCAACTTCAAGCAATTATTATTCTACCTACAAAATAAAAATCACATCTTTAAATAAAGACATTTACTCAAGTAGGTAAACAGAAGACTAGACTTGTTTATACGGCTGTAAGTTCCACGTTAACCCAAGTAGAGGTAGACACGCTAGTTGTAATAATGTCTATGTCTGTAATGCCAACGAACCTATGGTGGGTCTGAAGATGGCTGTGGCATACTTGGCGGTGGCGGCTCGCTCGGACACCGCGCTCTCCGCCATCGCCTTCGTGTATGTGTACGTGTTGGGTTTCGGAGATATCAACCTGCAACACAACATTACAATATTTCATTTCACATAGACCTTCATGGGCACTTATAAAACGTCGACAAGAGGTGCACGGTTCGGGATCAGTAGTAACTGTAGTAAAATTGAAAAGAGAATCGTATTTAATGTCACCCGCGCCACCCTACGGCGATAGGACTATAGTATCTAAGATGACAATTTTAACACGATGCGGTGCCAATAGACAGCTCCGCATGGTAACACATGATGACGAATGTGCTGTACTCACTTGGGCGTGACCTCTGCCAGAAGATCGGCGGGCAGTGCATCCACGAGCGCCAGCAGTTGCGGCAGCGGCGCGGGCGCGGCGTACACGCGCTCCTCCACTGAGCTCAGCTCTGCGTTGCTGTAGGCGGTGGACACGTGCACCAGCACCTACAGCAGAACATCAAGTTTTAGGCAGGGATGCGGGTCTCGCTCAGGACACACAAACGACATAGGTACTTATTTAAAAGCAAAAGTATCTCATTCATTCATTCATCATTTCAGCCCAAAAGACGTCCACCGCTGGTCCTAGGGCTCCCCCAAGTGTCGCCAGATTGACATTTTGGGGCGTTTTGCCATAATCGCCACGCTTGGCAGGCGGTCGCAGTACGGTTGTTACAAAAGCACAGAGAACGCTGCTGCCCATTCTCTGGCAAATCCCTTAGTCGGCTCTTACGACACCCACGGGAAGGTATGGGATGGTGCTATTCTTTACGTCCGACACTATACGGAATAAAAGTATCTAATACTAATTATTACATAGTAGGTATAAAACATAGTCGCTTCCTGCTGTCGCGTCAGTACCTACGCTTAGATATTTTAAACTATGCACTGATTTTGATGCGATTTTCATCAATAGACAGAATTAATCAAGAGACCAAAATTTCCACGCTAAAGAAGTAGTGGGCAGATCTAGTAATAGTATTTTTTTTGGCAGAATGCAGAAAAAGGCAAAATTTGCATTGTAGGTCTAACCCCCACAGTTGAGAGAATAATGCCCATGCTCCTTTAGTCTACGCATTTTACAAAATTAATCATGTCAAAAAGCACTATCTCAGTATGGTTCTGTGACTCAAATTGGCTTGAGCCGACCCCGTGCCACAAAAAATACTTTTAGGGCGTCAAGCAACCTTCCTTAAAACGCGCCTGAAAAAATACACATTGCAATCTGCTGCATGAAGTGCGTCTTGCGATCACAAATATGACAGGCGCCGAAAGATTATACGTATCAATAACACTAGAAACGGGATATTTACCATGTTTACTATTTGTTTTGAGTTTCCCGATATTGGCACCGTTCCGTTTCTTGTGTTATTTTATCAAATAAAGTGTTAGTGACCATGTTAGTTTAAAAAGACTACACATTATTTTTTTGCATATTTTGAGATCAAGGATTGTACCCTATCCTTAGCTTTATACCTAGTTGTTGTTGTTGTCAGTACCTGCATGTGCGGTAGCGTGTCGCAGATATCCATGAGCGTGATGACGGGGCGCACGTTCTGCGCCACGGCCACGCCGAGCGGCTCGTGGAACTTCAGAGTGGCCGCCGAATGGAAGACCACTGACACCTGCGGGATATTAGGAAGGTAATGGCATTCGTGATACAGGGTAATCCTAGTACGAGTGTCAAAGCGTTCTTTTGACCTCCAAGGGCACATTATACTCGACCAAATCTTGTATTTAAGATTTAAGGAGATTTATTGTACTCGGTTTTCTAGTACTTACCGGCATGGCACATTTGATACGTACGGTACTAGGTATAATAATTTAATAACAATAATTTACCTATTCAAAAGTATTACAAAAAGTGTACATTTAGGGCAGTAGTACTATTTCTCATACAATGGTATACTTAATTCGTACCTACTTATAAGTAAACTATAACTAAACATTATTCAAAAATTTGCAAGTACTGATAGTACAATTCAGATGTTTGGTAGCGACCTGCCCGATCTAGGTTTATTTAAACCTGTGTTTCAGGCCATCACTTTACATAGCACAATTTAATTAGGATATTAAAATTATCAAATAAAATTAATCTATTAACAACTATAAATATAATCAAATTGGTACAAAATCAAAACACGAAAACTAGGTAATTAATTAAGTAAATAAGTATAACATAAGAATAACATGAACATGAAAAGGCATATTATTCTGTCGATGAATTCCTTAATGACAAAATGATTAAATAATTTTGTACAATTTAATTTAACTTTGACAAATCTAATTTTGGTGAAATTGTATTACTGTGGAATTTGTTACGGATATAATTAATTTAATGTTTATAATATAACTTAATTTAATAATTCTTATACCTAATTTAATTTTGATAATTTTAAATTTTATTACATTGTATTTTTTTTGAAGTGAAAACTTCTTTAGCGGCGTTGAGCACTTTTTCTGTAATGGGTATAAAATCTTAAACTCGCGTCAGGTCACGTGTCCTGATCGAAAATTCGTAAGACGAATTGACATTAGGTTGCGAAGGAATTTGAACTTTATGACATATGTCATTGAGTTTGGTTTTCCAAAACTGGATAATTATCTTATGCACAAACAAAACCTTCGATTTCTCCAAAGAGGTAAAATTCGTAAAACGTATCGTAATATTTCTGTGTTAAATTTGTTATGTAATGTAAGTTGTCATGTTTGTGTATGATAGCGCAATAAATGAATATTGTATTTTACCACATAAATGATAGAACTAGATAATTAAAGCAATTCGTTCAAAATTATTTCCTAACCATATCCAAAAATGCACAACGTTACTATTCAAGTTTTCACTTCTGCCGGCACTCCCGGAGTGTTTTTATGATTTTTTGTACTGTTTAAATTAATTTTAGTTTGACAATTGTAATATTGCTGACATTGTTTTTATTTTCTTTTTTGTGCGATTTTTGTTCTACTTCATTTTATTTTTGACAAATTTAATTTGCTGACATTGTATTTTATGAGATTTTGTACTTCTATAATTAATTTAAATTTGATAATATTGACTTTAGCGACACTATAACCTCACTATTTTGTATGCCTTTCGGCGGAACATAGGATGGACCAAACATTTTTATACAACATCATTTTTGTACCCTGTGTTCACAAAATTAATAAATGAATTTGAATTTGAATTTGAACATAATCATACTACAACTTCTAGAATTTTTTCTGTATCTGTTTAATAAGTATCGGTAAATAATCCGATACTACATAGGTAACTACATTTTTTATAACGTAAACTATAGAAGTTTAGTACCTTATTAAGTTTAGTATCTTGTTAAGTCTATTATAACGAAAAGGTCCTAAAAACACATTAAATCGATTCGAAAACGCATGTTTAATTTGAGGTTTTGTGCAAACCAGGTCTTTCCTTCTCCTATCGTAAGGAACTGGGTCATAGGGAAGTGTAGTATGCTGGTGTAGTATTATGTGAAGAATAAATAATTGCTGTAAGTACTGTAAGTTCATTACAAGCTTTGTAGAGCAGGTGTGTAGGGAATCTAAAAGGACGAAAGGTAGCAACTTTTAGAAATGCTCATTGAGCACTTTCTAGAGGGAGAAGAATTGAAATTCCCGCGCCCCCCCAGGATGTTATACAGTTTGTTAGAATAGAATGACACAGCGCTAAATAAATCTGTTTTTATTAAAATATAGTCGGCTACTTTACGTAAATTCTTAAAAACATATATAAGTTTGCGCCCTCTAGTACACAGTAACTCGATATGTTTACGGAAATTAAGATTGGAGTAAATAGTGACACCTAGATATTTCAAGCAGTGTCAGCGTACGTGCTACAGTTATGCGCGTAGGGTAGTAAGCGGTGTGTTAGTATTTCTCATTGTAAATAAAATGTATTTTGTTTTTTTCAGCATTTAGTGTAAGAAGATTGTTTTGGACCAATTAGACACAATGTTGAAGCCAATCTGAGCATGTTCATAGGCATTTTTTTTTTAGTATGGGAAGTTATCAAATGATTTCTCCCGCTCTGGGCGGAGCGGAAAGGGGGTTTTAGTCAGTCAAGTCTGACTGACTGAAACCCATCCATGTTCCTTCTTAGCCCTTTGTGTTCCAGGGCCACGGTATCTCTTTCGAACAACCCGCAGCCCTGGCAGGCATCGGCCCTCTCGGATCCCTTCCGATTTGCTGACATCTCCTTGAGGCGCGCGTGGAACACAAACGCGCCGTCGGCACGGCCTGTCGTCATAAGACGGACGGACGGTGAGCTAGCCCATTACTCACCGTCCACAGGCCCGCGCCTACGGTGGCCGGGGGCCACTGGTTGCCCCCCAACGCCCGGGGCGTCTCCCGCGGCGGATGGGACGTGAGGTTCTCTCCCTCTCACGTTCCGCCACCTCCTTTGCTAGCATGACTGCTTGTCGTTTAAGTTCTATTTACCTACCTAGAACTCTTAAGATACATAGTACCTTAAACTTATGCTAGCCTAGTACCTTTGCTGGGTTATTTGAATTTCTAACTATTTTAAAGAAGTCATTTAATTGGCTCCAACGATCACTAAAATCGTGGTTTTTATCATATCAAGAAGACTTTTCTTCTTGTCTATTCAAATCACAAAATTCTCTTTAGTCATCGGGATCAGTTGACCAATTAAAAAATGGTCTTGGTCCATTGATCCCGCGGGGCCAGCCTGTGCGGGATCAATTGACTAAAGGAGCCATCAGACGGCACTTAGTATTTCACCCGGAACATAACTTCTGTGAGTTGAATTCATTATTTTTACAATTCATTATTATACAATCATTATTCATTGAATACAACGGGTGCCAGGGTCGTCAAAACACATCGAATTGTTAGCGAAATAACCTTTAAACGACGGGTGTCGACGTCACAACACGTATTGTTTGCGAAATAACCAGGACATGTATGACGCATGACACCAGACATATCACCCGTCACGTCTGGTCGCATCTTCTTCTTCTTCGTGTCGGTGATTCCCTTTATTAGGCTCGACCAGAACTGCCACCTCGACGGCGTTAGTGGTAGCTTCAGACAGGTCCTTCAAGATGCATGGGGAGTCACTCAAGTTAGAGCAGGACAGGTGCCATAATTTGTGTTGCGGTAGTCGCACCCTGCTTTATCGGCATATCCCCTCCGATGCCGAAAACGGTCAGAAAGACTATCATTGTGATTGGTAACAGCCGCTCGGATCAAACTTCGGGTTTTTTGCGCTTGCCTAGGTTGGTGCGTGGATGGGTGACCACCCATTCATACCAAGTTTCCTCCGTGCCTCGGAAAGCACGTTAAGCCGTCGTTAGTTCCGGCTGTCATTTGTAGATCTTTGACAGTCGTTACAGGTAATCAGTGATCCAAAAATCTGACTAGCGGTCTTACCAAGGGGTTCCGTTTTACCCAGTAGGTACTAGCTGGGTTGTGGAGACCCGATAGATAGGCAGTCGCTCCATGTAACATAATGGTATTCAGCTGCTACGGCAGGATTGGAAGCCGACCCCAACATAGTTGGTAAACGGTCAGGCAGATGACGTAGGACCTGTAGTTGTGGTGTGAACTGACCTGGTTGAGCTGGCTGAGGCTGTGCTGGTCGAGGCCGAAGCGAGGCTTGGTGACGTCACCGGCCAGCACGCTGAGCTTCTCTAGCTGCTGCGGGCAGTGAGCGCGGACCACGTCGAACACCTGAGGACAGTCAAGTGGGACACGTTAGTCTGGAGGACTTGGACGTTGCAAACATGAAAGAGGAGTACGAGGAAGTTTCTTTTTTTAGGGTTCCGTAGCCGAATGGCAAAAAACGGAACCCTTATAGATTCGTCATGTCTGTCTGTCTGTCTGTCTGTCTGTCTGTCCGTCCGTCTGTATGTCACAGCCACTTATTTCCGAAACTACACACATCAAAAGTGTCTAGGGATCAACATATATTTTTGCAATAACTTTTCTCCTGATTGATATTAATTAAAATTTTCTTTAAGGATTCATCAAATAAAGTGTTTTCGTTTGTCACAGTAACGATAAACCAAGTCACCTTTGCATTAATAAAGAAATTTGCCATTTTCTAATAAAGGGATTTTTGACATTTGAACCACTAGCATTAAAGTTCGAAAAAAAGACTGAAATAACAGTTTTCTTTAAAATTTTATTGGGTAACTTAAACAATTAATAATCCGTGTTTCTACCGCGAACACTAACAACACAAGAACATCGGTTTGGCATACTCAAAATGAGTTCATGCAAATCACGCTGTGGAATGGCCGCCCATGTTCGTTGCAACAACAAAAAAAGGTCTTCTTGCGACTGGATACCCTCCATATTCGGCAGAGCTCTTCTCTGTAGCATATCCCATGCATGCTCAATCGGGTTCAAGTCTGGCGACTGAGCAGGCCAGGGCAGGACATTGATGTTAGCTGCGGCGAGAGTCTGTCTTACAACTCTTGCGGTGTGCGGTCGTGCATTATCATGCATTAACTGAAATAAGGGACCGATTTGCACTTGTAGAGGAACGATGACGTCTGATACAATCGTCTCAGCATAAATTTGAGCGTTGAGGTTGCCTCTGATCCAAATCAACTCAGTTCTTCCGCCGATCCAAATACCCGCCCATACCATGATGGTTCCACCACTATAAGGATGGACTTCCTGGCAGGATTTTAATGGCTGTTGGCGTCCAGGGGTTCTCCAGTGTCGTATACGTCTTGTATCCGGTCTCATACCAAAACGAGACTCATCAGAAAAGCACACGAAACGCCATTGTTCTTCTGCCCAATTTCTGTGTTCAAGAGCCCATTGATATCGAATCCTACGATTGTGCATTGCTATAGGTGGTACCCGTAGCGGTCTTCGGGAATGAAGGTTCACTTCATGCAAGCGGTTTCTGACTGTTTGGTCGCTAATTAAGTTCCCTGAAGAGTGATGAAGCCTCACGGCTAACATCATGGCGGTTATTGTTGGAGCTCTTCGAGTTAAGATTTGAATGTATCGGTCTTGTCTCCGTGTGGTGCAGCGATACCGTCCTCCATGGCGCTCAGCCACGGTACCAGTGCTTCGGTAACGTGTCCAAAGTCGACTGATAACACTCTGACTTGTATTCAGAGCTAAAGCCACAGTACGTTGCCGGGAACCAGCTTCTATCATTCCCACGGCTCTGAGCATTTCTTCCCTGCTTAAATGACGTCGCCGCTCCATAATAACGTTGGTTTTAATCAGTAGTAGGGAAACAGTAGCACTAATAATGTCTTCAATGCGTTGTATGTTTTTATAGGGAAAATATTGACAGCTGATTTTCATCTTTTACTCGAATTTGATTCACAGTTCCTGATTCAAATTATGAAATGCACCAAAAAGGATCCATATAAATTTATAAAATCATAAATTTATTACAAAGCCACATCTCAATCTCAAGAAATCCGCATAAAAATGCTTGATCCCTAGACACTTTTGATGTGTGTATAAGAACTATACTGTTGAAACTTGGTAAGTAGATGTATTCTGTAAACCGCATTAGGATTTTCACACAAAAATAGAAAAAAAAAACAATAAATTAAGGAGGTCCCCATACTTAGAACTGAAAACCAAAAAAAAAAAATTCATCAAACCCATACGTGTGGGGTATCTATGGATAGGTCTTTAAAAATGATATTGATGTTTCTAATATCATTTTTTTCTAAACTGAATAGTTTGCGCTAGAGCCACTTCCAAAGTGGTAAAATGTGTGTCCCCCCCCTGTAATTTCTAAAGTAAGAGGAGGAAAATTCTGAAAATATTTAGGATTGTAGAACGTAAAAAAAACTATCAATGAAAATTGGTTTCAATTAGATATGATGTTTAGTTTTTGAGATATGGGACTTTTTCATCAAACTGCAGCAGTAACTTTGTTTTTCATAAACATACAATGAAAAACAAATTTAGTTTTGCGGTTGTGTGGAAGTTTACTAACTAATACTACTAACTAATGAATGACAGTTCAAAATATTGTTATTATATTGTTTGGAGCGATGGAACCCTGTGTGCGAGTAAGACTCGCACTTGGCCGGTTTTTTTTTCTTATGTTTACTCTTTATGCAATTTTCTTTGGTTTTTGTTAATTTAAAGATTTTTTTTGTGTTCTGTGTGAGTGAATCCAATAAATACTTTTTCATTCTTTCTTTAAAGAAAAAAAAAAGTTGAACGCCCGGCAGAAGTGAAACATGCATGTTAATAATTGTGTAACGTGCAACCCGAACCAAAATGTGTAATTTATTTCATCACCGCTGCCCTCAAAAACGGTGAAAGAAAACATCCTGAGGAAACCGGCATGTCCTACAACTAAAAATTCGAAGACATGTGACATCTACCAACCCGCACTGGGCCCGCGTGGTGGATTACAGCCAGGGGTTAGCCAGTATGGTGTATTATCCAAATAGCGATTTGCCAATAAAAAAAACCCCTATTATTAGAATTCTTTATAAATGAAAACGTACTAATAACGAAAAATGCAGTAAACTATTAATCGGCGCATCTTCGATTTTCATTTTGGCCTCATGTTCGTTATCAGCGACCCCTAAATCTACGAAAACGACACCCATGAAGGAAAAATCGTAAGTTTTACTCGGCGCCATCCTCTATTTTCATTTTGACCTCATTTTCATTGCCAGTGACCCGGAAAACTATGAAAACGACACTCATGAAGGAAAAACAGAACCTCGGCGGCATCTTCCATTTTCATTTTGATTTCATTTCCGTTATCAACGACCCCGAAAACTACACCCATGCAGTCTTTGAGTCGCGCAAGTATAATATAACGTGCTAAAACGACAAAAGAAAAAAAAAATGCCACCCTTTTTGATGTCCGTGGGGTGGAATTTC
Source organism: Cerastis rubricosa (assembly GCA_949152445.1). Taxonomy (NCBI): domain Eukaryota; kingdom Metazoa; phylum Arthropoda; class Insecta; order Lepidoptera; family Noctuidae; genus Cerastis; species Cerastis rubricosa. Next base: position 12,456,036 of record OX424552.1, read on the forward strand.
CAAAAATGTTGAAATAGGTGTTTATCAATTCGATCAGGAAACACAAATAGTAAATTTCAAGCTGATCAGACATTTTTATTATACTTATGTTTCCACCCCTTTTCTCCCGTTTGGGGTTGAATTTCCAAAAACTACGAAATTAATATTCATTTATTTTTGCTCAGAAACATCAACATTTAATTATTCTTCTATTACTTCCAAAATGGCGGATTCCGCATATCAACTTTCAAACCCTAGGAGTAGATTCCTACCCTTAGGGGTAGATTCGCAAAAACGCTAAAATATGTATTTTTTATTTCAAAATCAAAATCAACTAGATTTCTAACCAGAAGCTTGTATATGAAATTTCATGCTCCTAACTATAAAATGGACGATTTTCATACAACCGTTCATCCCTTGTTTTACCCCTTTAGGAGTGGAATTACGAAAAAATCCTTTCGTAGTGGATATACCTACTCTTCCCAAACAAGACACCCTCTAAATTTCAGGTGTCTAGGCACCTAGGACACCTAGGTAGGTGTGTGAAGAGTAGGTTGTGAGGGCCAGCGGTTTAGGTTGTGCGTTTATATCTCAGTCAGTCAGGACTTTGAATTATAATTTACAGGTTTTGAATTTTAATTATAGATTTACAGGTAAACAGGCATATTTTTGCATTTTTCCAGTTAATATGAACGAAAACATACCAAAAAAATGCACGATATAGCGACTTTGGGTAAAATAAGCATAAACTTTTAAAAAAAAACCATGACAAAGCCGATATACATTTGCGTATACATTGATTATACTCCGGTCTCTAATATTTATATCCTTTTTTACTTTCCCTGCATTAGGAACTGTTGCTGTATCGTGGGTGCGTTTACAAACGTTTAAACTCACATACACAAACAACCAGTTACGGAACAGCTAGCTACCTGCAGGCCATACAAATGTTTATTCCATGCGGGGATCGAACCCGCGCCGCACCACGATGATGTGGTGGAAGATGTTGTTGCTACAGACCTGCGACTGCTTGAGCTGCGCGAGTCTCTTCTCGGGTGCCGTTTCCTTTTTGTGACGCAGCAGTAGATGTAGCCGGGACACGTCCCGACAGGTCCACAGCAGACGCTCCACCAACACCTGGCGACATGGACGTACAAGACATACAGGGTGAAGGGTACATGGACGGACGAACGGTAACCTCGTGTGCTGGGGGTCCGTCTGTAACTAGCTTCATACCACACAATGAACCTTACTCCGTAATATTTTCGGATTCAAGAGTTAATGAGTTCTGGAACACATCGGGACTTCGGTAGTAAGGACAACACTGTTTTATCGTGTTGTTATTCAGTTTTAGAAGTCCGTATGGAACAACAGTTACAACAATTACCGACGATAATTTTCTATGGGGTATAGAATGATGTATTGAAGACGTGCCTTTTGTGCGTCGGTGTCCTTATCGCCTTGTAGCGGTATTTACAAGGAACAGCCAGAAAGCGTGGCGGCAGGACAAAGTCGACGACGGAACGAACCAATCAATGGTTCATGACACTAGCTCCGGATCGTTATAACTGAGGGGGAGGCCTTCGTCCAGTAGTAGGATGACGTTGGCAGGAATTGGTATTTACACGGCACACGAGAGTGGTGCGCCGCCGCCGAGACGCGACGCTCTACTCGAACACACATCACATAACATCACGCCTGTAATTCCCGAAGGATTAGGCAGAAGTGTACCCATTAGTACACCCACATTTCGCCAGCTATTATTATGTGCCATGTAATAGGGAGCGAGGGCATCAACAGGGCACACAAGTTCAGACTCTGTGGCTGTTTCCGTGAAATTCCTGATGGAAAAACCAAATAGCACTTTGGCCGACCTAGGAATCGAACCCAGGAGCTCAAGCTTAGCAGTCGCGCTTGTGACCATCCGACCACCGAGGCAGCATCCTGCCCGGGTTGTCATTTTGTTAGTAAAGCCTGGAAGTGTTACCTTGCCCATAAAGCCGGTGCCTCCTGTGATGAACACCTCCCTCCCCGCGAAGAACTCGGGTATGAGGGGCGGGGAGGGCGACTGTGGGACGGGACGGGGCACCATCGTGGTCTACTGTTGATGTTACTTGATGGACCTGCAAAGAAGATACTGTTTAAAGTAGGAAGGGGCCTTACATACAAATGTACAGGAGAGGTTTGTTTAAATGATAATAAATGCAGTATTGCAAATTATGAATGATCTTTCTTAATCGTGCGTGTGGTCAGTGCCTAGCCTGGTGTCAGAGTTTATATGCCGGCCATGGGGCTGTGACTAGGCTTAGATGCCGTCGAGAAATTAATATCTCTCAGGGATACTAACGATGTTTTCCTTCACCGAAGTAAGTGATAATTGTACAGTACGCACATGAATACGAAAAAATGAGACGTCTCAGAAAATCAGAAAAAAATCGTGTCTTGACTTCGAACTTGAGACCTACGACTTGGCAGTCCGACGGTCACACCACTTGGCTATCACTGATTGAATGATATATATCATCATCATCTGTCTGCCTTCTCTCAACAGTCTCAACTATGTTGGGGTCGGCTTCCAGTCTGACCGGTTGGAGCTGAATACCAGAAGCTTGGAGCGACTGCCTATCTGACCTTCACAACCCAGTTAGTACTGGGTAATACGATATCCATTGGTCCAACAGGTTGTCAGACTATCGTGCCACTGATTACTAACGACTGTCAAAGATTTTAAGATCTACAAATGACAGCCGAGACAACAGCTTAACGTGCTTTTTGAGTCACGGAGGAAATAGGTGCTCACCCATCCAGGGACCATGCTAGGCCAGCGCGGCTTAACTTAAAGATCGTCCCGAGCGGCTGATATTATTTAGCCACAAGTTCCTCCTGATAAAATAGTGCATTGAAAGAGTACAAAGTCCTTTTGTTGTAGTCCAAACGGTGCTATGCGACTGCTTTTTGAAAACTCTAATAAATATTATGTAGGAGATCGGGCGGAAGCGGTCCAAGCGGCGCCGGTGAACGGGGCCTATATTCTCTTGGAGCTGATGGATAGAGCACAATTTTCTGTTATGGCGACAAAAAGATTGCTCTAGGGACAAAAAAGTTATTGATCATTTAAAATGAACTATGTAATCAGCGATAGCATTTATTACATATAGCGTCGGTGATTAAGATATGACAATATTTTCAAGCAATTTAGAAGTGAGTTTTGAAGTGAAAACTTCTTTAGCGGCGTTGAGCACTTTTTCTGTAATGGGTATAAAATCTTAAACTCGCGTCAGGTCACGTGTCCTGATCGAAAATTCGTAAGACGAATTGACATTAGGTTGCGAAGGAATTTGAACTTTATGACATCTGTCATTGAGTTTGGTTTTCCAAAACTGGATAATTATCTTATGCACAAACAAAACCTTCGATTTCTCCAAAGAGGTAAAATTCGTAAAACGTATCGTAATATTTCTGTGTTAAATTTGTTATGTAATGTAAGTTGTCATGTTTGTGTATGATAGCGCAATAAATGAATATTGTATTTTACCACAGAAATGATAGAACTAGATAATTAAAGCAATTCGTTCAAAATTATTTCCTAACCATATCCAAAAATGCACAACGTTACTATTCAAGTTTTCACTTCTGCCGGCACTCCCGGAGTGCAACCCGTTTTTTTTCTAAAGGACATAAGCAAATCGGCGCCAGAAGAAAACGGTTTTAAGCCATAATGTAAGTACAATTACTGACAGCAAAATCTTCTAACTTAAGAGAAACAATCGATGATTGAGTAATTGAGTAAGAATACTCTCACGCATTTCGAAGGTTTTGCTGAGTCAAGAATTTGGTAAACGGTTCGCTTTCATCACATAACAACGAATGTGAATAACTGTGAAAATCGGCATTCCTGACACCATGAACAAAAATCGTTTTCAACTCATTATAACCAATGCGAGCAAGTGTGAACTTTGCAAAGGTAGGTACGATGTAACATGTCTGCCTACCTCTTTAAGAATTATGGTTATGAAGATTTTGTTCATGTTTATCAATGATGAAGTGGTGAAGGCTTGGTACTACCGTAATATTGGTAATATCACTTGTATAATACACCTTGCTTACCTCTTATATAAAAGGATGAATTCGATTTGCAAAAATCATATTATTTTAACCCTTTTTTTAAGCGATTTTCACGAGCTTTGGTTATTGAAAAGCATCAAACACAACAAGTGATTTGAGTATCCTAGAACCAACAAATCTCCTTGGACCATAGTCTATGGTGGTCTGCACGATTCATTTGCTGCGGATCGATGTCAGCATAAAATTTTATTAGCCAAACAAATGGCTAAAACGGAACCTTTCTGATTCGCCCTGTCCGTCTGTCCGTCTGTCTGTCCGTCCGTATGTCACAGCCATTTTACTCCGAAACTGTTGTCACCACACTGTTGAGATTTGGAGAGTAGGAGAGTTCTATGAACCGCTACGCAAATATACCTGTGGAATTATGAAATAACCAAAAATAGAGGTAGACCTCCATACACACATGTGTACACACACACATAACACACAAATGTGTGTGTGTGTATGTGTAGGTACATGTGAAGTCCGCCCCTAAGACGACCCACTGACCGGCTCAGTTACGGCGTGATATTGTGGGGAAACAGCACAGACACACCGAAACTTTTCACACTGCAAAAAAGACTAATAAGAATATTAGTAAATATTGTTGACACCGACAGCTGTAAACCTCAAGTTCTATAACATGAAAACATTAATCCTCCCCTGCCTATACATTCTAGAAATTTGCTTTGTTCGAAAGTACCCACACTATTACACTACACGAGAAAATATACAGTCTAGATACACATTACGTCATAACAATGTACTAAACCTACCGGGCTCTAAGCTAAAAATGCACTTAACAAGGGCCCCAGCCATGGCAATGAAAGTTTATAATAAATTACCCGAAATAATTAAAAATGCACAAAATTAAATTCGTTCCTAAATAAATTACCACAATTTTTATTAAATAAATTTTATTAAATGCTGAATACCTAAATGAAAAAGTATAAATTAATATGGTTCACTAAACAGGTATTATTTATAGCATTGTTACTTTTGTATACCAACTAATTAGTAAAATTTAAGCCCTCTCACAGTCTCTTACAGCATACCATCACCAATCCATAAGAGCGTTGGTAAACACGCAAAGCAGGGGATGTTTGGTCACTACAATTTGTCAGACTATTGAAATATAACTTTGTAATAGTTACCTGAATAACTTATTTAAAAATCAGACGTAAAAATAAGTAAAGTTTATTTATTTTTTGTGGAGCTTTAAAGAGTCTAACAAAAGTTTTGGTCCATGGAAAGTGTCTGACAATTATGATACTATTTCAGAATAATATTCTACAAAACATATATAAAAACCAGCCAAATAAATCAAAGTTAAGTAAGTTCTCTTATTTCTATTTACCTTTCATACCTGGTCCCTGCCCAGGTGTCACAAGGCGAGCTCCACAAACACGCAGCTGTTCAAAGAACATTAGACGCTACTGAGAACACAAGGTTTCATCTATGTAAAAATAAGTGATGTCTGATCGCTCTGGGATCTTACTCTATTACTTTGCTGTGCCCTTACAGGGTCCATATTTATGTACCTAACTTTAAGCCCCTTGTAACATCGACAGCTCTTAAAATATTACATTGAGGTCCGTGATCCGGTTACCTACGTTTGTAACTATTAATAATTGTATAATTATGTATGCAGCGGCCAAAACAATACAATTTACTTAACATACAATACGTATATTATTTCCTTCACACAATGCCTTAATTAGTTAACACTACTTTGCCGCCAGCCGGCATTGACAAAATAAAATATATTTTTTCTTGGTGCTTACGCATGAAATGATATTTTTTTATCTTTCACAGATTCAGTATAATTTTTTACATTTCCTAAAATGCAATATTTTTTTTTGTTCTTTTATGAAGTTTTTCTAAAAAGTTATCAGTAATTCGGTAATTCATTTACTTATTATTTGTCACAGGTAAACAAAAGATCTAACAATTTGTATATTGTATCACTGTAACATACCCATGGGGTGTACAAAATTTGTATTAAAAGTCAATAAATTTGTTGGCCATGTTAAAAATAAAGAACAATAGTAAATTACACTCATAATTGGTTTGTGGTTTTTTTCATTGCATTGGCTGTTTTAGTCAACCTCCTTTTCCATTGATTATTTTAATGTACATCCGCAGCACTGGTTGGTATGTGACTAAATGGAAGTCCGGTAATTACCTTGCATCTGCCTGCAGTCATGTTGCCACTACAAAGCGCGGGCAACGTATCTAACTATAGTCAGGTACATGAACTTAGAAAAGGTAAGGTGTCGATTGCGGTGGCGGACGAGTGGGTAACGTTAACAAAGTGCGAAAATAGTTATGTGTTCGACAAAAATATTGCGTCCTGTATGAACAGACGATGTGATTACCTGCCGATGCCGTGCGGCTGCGTCATCGATTAGCGACAATAATGTGGCTTTGACGAGTACCACTACGCACGTGAACTTGAAACTTGATGTAGGTACAAGAGTAAATATGCAAAAATCTCAGAGTGCCAGCTACACAATACTACGGCGTGAGACGTCCAACGTAATTGTATGAATAACATGGTTTTTGTTACTATTTTCTCACATAACAATACGTTTTATTCATAGATTTCATTGTGTAATACAGAATTAGTTACCAAAATAGAGTTTATAATATTATGTATCTACGCATTGTTTTGATTTTTTTTTACATAAGTACTTATGAGTATACAGTAACATGGTTATTCATGACTGTTAGTCGTTAGTAATTATTATTTAACTTTTTGAGCCTATTCCACGTTCTCGTCTAGATACTTTTATTGTAACAATAGCATCCGCTTGTTCACGGCTTCGCCCGCGTTTTGCTCGGTGGTAAAAAGTTTCCTATTGTAAGTGCTATTTTATCTATACAATTTCATCCAGATCCATTCAGTAGTTTTCGCGTTAAAGAGTAACATACATCCTCATAAACTGTCGCATTTATAATTATTAAGTAGGACGGTGATGCGCGGGACGCGACGTTATAATAATAGCCGCTCGGATTGAGCTCCCGGTTAAGTTGCGCTTGCCTAGGTTGTTCTGTGGATGGGTGACCACCAATTACATGCCGTGCCTAACCTGCTGGCCCCGGCTGTCACCTGTAGATCTTTGACAGTCGTTACAGATAGTGGCCCGAACATGTGACAAGCAGTCTTACCAAGGGGAATCGCATTACCCAGTACTAACTGGGTTGTGGTGATCAGATTCTGATATACGCAGCCGCTCCATGTAAGATACTGGTATTACTGGATTGGAGGCCAACCATAACATCATCATCATATCAGCCCGGCATCACCCGCTGCGGGGTGAAGGCCTCCCCTTATTTCTGCCAAACTTCCCGGGTCAGTGCATCCCATATCCAGGTACTGCCCGCGACTTTGACGCTATATTCGACCCAACGAGCTTTAAGACGGCCCTGTTTTCTTTGGCCTACCCTAGGCTACCACTCGGTCAAAGCTTAGCTTTATCCAACTTTGACATAGTTAGTTGAGAAAAATGCTGGCAGATGATGATATCATAATACACTATTCACACAGAGCCACACGCGGTACACGCGGCGACGCAAGAAGCTATATTTCCAGTATAACTTGTTCTCACTTTGTATAAATTTCCCGTACAATGAGAGATCGAGCTTGTTAAGGTTTTGTATAGCTTGAATGGTGTCGTGCGTACAGTTGTAGCTCCATACGCTAGCTCCTCTGTGGCGTCACGTGCAAAATGTTTGTCTTAGCCGTTTCTGAACGAGGTGCTAATGCGTGGACAAACTATCGGTTCTACAGCACAGAGCGCGGAACTGTACTCTAGAGAGAATCAGGAATTAGCGAGTATGTAGTAATGATTTTATTATTTAGAGGCATGGTGGCTCACGGACAATAACAAATGTTTACTACGTAACATCACGGCTGTAATCCCCGAAGGGTTAGGCAGAAGTGTACCTGATAGCACACACACATTTAGCCAGTTAGTTTTCTTACTCTACCGTACGCAAAAAACGCGCTTAGGACGTGGAGTTGCCGTCACCAGCCCGTTAAACTTAGGACGTGGAGTTGCCGTCACCAGCCCGTTCCACTCATGCCTTTTCCCCTGGGGGATGCAGAAACCACAGAACGCCACCTGCTACAATCCTGACGCACTCCTCTCGCCTCGTCCACGTTCATACATCAGGTTATACACGCACGCCGGTAGCGAGCACTACGCACCTGACCTTACTGAAGATTCTCGCCAATAAGGTCAGTGTATGTAAATACAATGACCTGGCAACGCCGGGAGGGGACGCTCTAAAAGGTCCTTCTAGAGCGTCCCCTCCCGGCGTTGCCACTTACATCTGCCTTGCAAAAATACCTTTTATTAGTCGGCTTTCACTCATCCCCTCCACATGACCAAAGTTTTTGATTAATAGGGTTTAGCTTGCATCTTCTGTGCAAGTTATGAAGTACTAGCAGCACGCCCCGGCTTTGCACGGGTATTTGACTACAATTTCAAAATTAAAAATTACATTACACACACATCAAAACCCTTCTATTTGCGTCAGGTTACTAAAAAAAATATAAAGAAAGTTTGAATATTCTCCCCTCCCGTAAGGCCCGTACCCCAGTGACGCCTACACCGCATAAGGTGCTACCAACCAAGCAACTTTTTTCTAAAATTACATTTTTAAACTCGTGATATTTCGCATGGAATGTTCGAATTGAATAATTCAAAAAGTTATATGAAGGTATTGAAGCAGTCTTGAATATAATTTATTTTGATAAGGATTAATACCAAGATACAAATACGCAGAGCCTTTTCTAGCGGCGGCATAAACAATTTTTTTTTTTTAAATAAAATAACACTTATTATGGTATAACTATAATAGTTAGATATATGCTGTCGCGACACTTTTTGTAAATAATGATGTGTCCTGCAAAGTCGTAGTACATTATTTTACTCTATCATCAATAGTTTTCGCAGCGCACGCGATGTAAAGAATATTTTAGGTAATTTTTGTACACCTTAGATTACATTATTGTAGTTTTAGTAAGGATCCCTAATTTTTTTGAAAATATTATATAGCTTATGTCACCCGTGGATAGTGTAGCTTCCCAACAGTGAAAGAATTTTTCAAATTGGTTCAGTAGTTTCGGAGCCTATTTAATGCAAACAAACAAACAATCAAATCTTTCCTCTTTATAATATTAGTTTAGACTAAATAAATGTTTAACCTTTTGCGGACCATATTTTAAGAACCGTTGGTCCGCGAACAAAAGGTTGGGAACCAGTGAACTAGACCAACGGCCGGTCAATATGACACATTAACATTGACGTGCGGTACACAGTACACAGCACACAGTACACGGCACACAGTACACAGGTCAGTCTGTGTTTATCAAGTGCATAAGACAAGTCACCCGATGTTTGAGTTAGTGAGCACTTGAATATTAACGATGTGTGCTGACATATACCACAATGTCGTGCATACAGCACTAGTGCACAAACAGACGCATTATGAGCGAGCAAACAGTCAAGTGAGCTTAACAATGGTGGTTCGTAGTCACAAGTCACTCTGTTCGGTCACTTGTATGATTCGCCGACTTGTCAGGTAGCAATTAAACGCCATACAGTTGGCCGAAACTCTATAGAATAGTTTTGGAGGCAATCGTGTAGTGCATCTAACGGATTTATCGGCCGATACCAAGCCGGTGCGTTGAGGAGCTCGTGGCTAAATTATAAGAGCCGCCGAGGTTGCTCTATGGATGGGTGACCACCCATTACATACCGAGTTTCCTCCGTGCCTCTGAAAGCACGTTAAGCTGTTGGTCCCGGCTGTCTTTTGTAGATCTTTGGCAGTCAGACACGGACCTCTGATTTTTCGCATTCATGTGCCTGAGACATATTTCTCGACGGCATGTAGAGCCAAGTCAGAGGCCCGTGGGCGGCATACAAACTCTTGACAACAGGTGAGGCACTAACCACACGATAAAAAAGAAGACAGGTCAGCAGCCCGACAGTATGACAACCACGTCCCAGCAAGAGGTAGCGTATTGTACAGTACTTACTGTGTTTTGAAGGTCAAATAGGTAGTCGCTCCATGTAAAATACTGTCATTCAACTGTATCCGGTTAGACTGGGACCCGACACCAACATAGTTGAGAAAAGGCAGGTAGATGAGCCAACTCAACTATCGACCGACAGAGAGTGCAGTCTGCGGGGACTCTAAACTGTGGCTTACAATCGAAAAAGTCGCTACTGACGATGACGGTAGATTAATGTATGACTATATTCCAACTGTTCGTTTTACCTTGCGTACTCGAAATCACAACTCCTCTCAAAACGATGACAGAAAAACATCGTGTGGAAACCAACATGTCCTAGAACCAAAAATATGAACACATGTGACAACTACCAATCAGGACTAGGCCCGCGTAGTGGATACAGCTCACTCCCTCATGAAGAGGAGGCCTGTGACCCAGCAGTGGGAACGTGATAGGCTGATGATGGCAAATGATGATAGCGCCATAAAGTCAATTTCAGCAACAGCAACTGTTTGACGGCTTTCCAGCGTGGCCGTCGAGAGCTTTGGTGTGCTGCTTACAGGGGCTGAAAGATAGCGAACAATAGTAGTCCACCGGCATCGGGAACTGGTTCCGAGCTACCTGTTCTTAGGTCTTGAGGGAGGAACCTCCTTACAATTAATACGTGCCGTGTCCAGAAGTACTGCTTTCTAAATCAAGCCCTTGATCCAGCTGCCAAGCGTAGGCCTCCTCAGATGTTGGTCGAGGCGTCGTCGTTGGCTATTAAGCCATTGGCTAACACGACTATCAGCACAATGACTGCTTTACTCAAGTATCACATGTCGATAACCTCGCGACGCAGGTCCTAGATCCTTGAATTGCTTATCCTTTCTCTGCTTTCACGAGGTGATGGTAGCTGTCAGGAGATGATGATCAGGCACTATGACGGTTTGAAGGCAGGTCAAATATATAATATTTTGAGAAAATATCCGGCAATATTTACAAACAATAGATTTGAAGACAATGGTTTACATTATGTTAAAATTGGAATGTATACATGTTTATAAATAAAAAAAGACATCTACATGCAATTCACAAGTGGTAGAAGTGAAACCTTCAAACATTTTGGCTTCAAGAAATGAGGTGAATGTAAAATTCGGGAAGAGTATAATTGTAGGTTTTAGTAATGATCATAGTGATACGAAGTTTGATAATTATTTTACATTTTATTCGTATTTATTACATACATTTATTCAGACTCAGAGCTAAATAGAAAAAAATATAATAATTAAAAAAATATCCAAAAAAAAACGGCCACTGTAATTTACCTTCTAAGGTCGAATTGTGTCAATTAAATGAAATTTAATTGTTTGACGTACTCTGTATAATTATAATCGTGTAAACTAATACGCGTGAAGTGAATATTGGTAATTTAAAAAAAAAGCAAATGAATGAATGAATTCATTAAAACCGATGTACACAGCCAAACAATAAGAAGTGATCGGCAGTAAAGACAAGAAGATTTGTAGCGACGTACAAAAAGCAAATCACTACAAAAATTACTACAGCGCCATCTATCTACACGACGGAAGAACTAACATCAATTCCCTACATCACGCAAGCAAAGTTTACTTCGACTTAGGAGTATATAGAGAAAGCCGACAACAACTGTCGGGCAGTTGCCCACTAGACACAACGCCTGTCTGGTCGGAGGATCCTCCCTTTTCAATGGAGTATCGAGGAACTTTACACCCTGTTCCTCATACCCCTAAAGATTTTTTAACTTTTTTTAATTAAATATATTTATTTATGTACACACAAAACACTTAAAAGGACAATACATTAAGATACAAGATAAATGTACAAATGTAAAAACCTAATCACAGCTTGAATCCTTCTGGGCATGCTTTTCACGATGTTTTTAATAACGTATTGAGCAATACGTTCCCACTCTTCTGCAATGTCTCTTTTTAGCTCTCTGATATTTTGTGGAGCAGGTTGCAGTTTTACAAAAAATGTTGACAACACGACACCCCCGGCAGAAGGTCAAATGTTTATATTAGAAGTATTTATCGATATCGATCAAATCTGTTTTTTTTTTTTTTTTTGATAATGGCATCTCGCAGTTCAGCCTCTGAGGCTGGCTACTGCTTAACCGGACAAAGATCAAATCTGCATCCGCCCTAACTATATCAGTTTACATCACTGAGTACTAATTTAAACGTAGAACTTTAAAAAACAAAACAAGATCATCATCTTTTCAGCCCGAAAGACGTCCACTGCTGGACATAGGCCTCCCCAAGTGTCGCAACATTGACATTTTGGGGGTTTTTGCCATAATCACCACGCTTGGCAGGCGGGTTGGCGATCGCAGTACGGTTGTTACAATAGCACAGAGAACGCAGCTGCCCATTCTCTGGCAAATCCCTTAGTCGCCTCTTACGACACCCACGGGAAGATAAGGGATGCTATTCTTTACGTCCGACACCATACAGAGCAGAAACAAGATCAACATCAATCCAAAACAAACTTTATTTTAAAGGGAAAAGTTTGATTTTACGTGGCATAGGTGGTGGAGGCGCAAAACCATTGCCCGTCATGGTTAGGGTTGCCACCTTTTTTTTTTGCAGATAAAGTACATTGGTAACTATAGGTAAGAAAAAAAGTACATAGTTTCAAAATAAAGTATACTTAATTTATTTTTCTTTATAAATATGTTTGAAAACATATTTTTATTGCTCTTTGTAGTTTGTATCTAATTAGTATCTTACTACGACTAAACTTTTCAAAATCCCAAAGAAATCAAATCATACGAAATAAAGTATTTTTGTGTACTTTATTGTTCTCATAAAGTACAATTAATTATAAGGTGAAATAACGTACAATACTTTATTATATAGTACGGGTGGCAACCCTAGACTCATGGTATAAGAGTCAATTTTACTGCCTAGTTATACAAGGTGTTGTTTCGCATTCTCGTCAAATTCAAACAGGTAACTACGCTAATGATTCTCGACCCGAATCAACAATATAATGGGTAGGTATTTTTTTTTCTTATTTACGGAAGTCAGTAAGTGTGAACCACCCGTGTTTTAAACGCGTGACGTCTGCTTCTCGCCCTATAACCGCGCTTTCACACATACAAACAATCTCAAACGTTTATTCGATAATTTCTCATTCCCTAAACCACGTTAAGGGGGTTATTCTGAAATATTGACACATAAACAACCAAAATAATCAGTGTTTACAAATAATTGACTAGGTACCGTAATTTTAATTGCTTTTTTTTTTTTTTGTGACAACTTCCTGAATTTTGACGCGACAGACGGACAGGACGAAACTATATGGGTTCTGTTTTTGCTATTTGGCAAAGAAACCCTAAAAACAAACGATTGCAAAGACAAAAACTGCATAGATAAGTATACCTTAACGTAACATCACGCCGGAATTCTGTAGGTTAGGCAGAGGTGTACCCAATAGTACAGCCACATCATATCTCCGGAGCTCGTAGCTAAATAGTAACAGCCGCTCGGGTCGATCTTTAAGTTATGCCGCTCTTGTCTAGGTTGGCCCGTGGATGCGTGACCACCCATAACACAGGCACGGAGGAAACTCGGTATCTGACAGCACGTTCAACCGTAGGTCCCGGCTGTCATTTGTAGATCTTTCACAGTCGTTACAGGTAGTCAGTGACCCGAAAGTCTGACTACCAGTCTTACCGAGGAGCATCGTATTACCCAGTACTAACTGTGTTGTGGAAGGCAGATAGGCTGTCGCTGCATGTAAAATATTGGTATCCAGCTGCATCCGGCTAGAGTGGAAGCCGACAACATGGTGGGAAAAGGCTCCGCAGATAGAAATGTCGCCAGTTAGGTATGTTTAAGTTTCATGTAATAGAAAGCGAGCCTATTGCCATCAACGGGGCACAAATCCAGACTCCGTGGCTGATCCTGAGAAATTCCTGATTGAAAATCCAATGACACGTAAAAACAAAAAAAAAAGCTTTCCCGAGCTGGGTTTCGAAACCAGAAGCTCATCAGCAGTCAGCAGTAGTGCGTGTGACCACCAGAGCAACCAGGAGCTCATCAGCAGTAGTGCGTGTGACCACCAGAGCAACCAGGAGCTCATCAGCAGTAGTGCGTGTGACCACCAGACCAACCAGGAGCTCATCAGCAGTAGTGCGTGTGACCACCAGACCAACCAGGAGCTCATCAGCAGTAGTGCGTGTGACCACCAGAGCAACCAGGAGCTCATCAGCAGTAGTGCGTGTGACCACCAGAGCAACCAGGAGCTCATCAGCAGTAGTGCGTGTGACCACCAGAGCAACCAGGAGCTCATCAGCAGTAGTGCGTGTGACCACCAGAGCAACCAGGAGCTCATCAGCAGTAGTGCGTGTGACCACCAGAGCAACCAGGAGCTCATCAGCAGTAGTGCGTGTGACCACCAGACCAACCAGGAGCTCATCAGCAGTAGTGCGTGTGACCACCAGACCAACCAGGAGCTCATCAGCAGTAGTGCGTGTGACCACCAGAGCAACCAGGAGCTCATCAGCAGTAGTGCGTGTGACCACCAGAGCAACCAGGAGCTCATCAGCAGTAGTGCGTGTGACCACCAGAGCAACCAGGAGCTCATCAGCAGTAGTGCGTGTGACCACCAGAGCAACTAGGAGCTCACCAGCAGTAGTGCGTGTGACCACCAGAGCAACCAGGAGCTCATCAGCAGTAGTGCGTGTGACCACCAGAGCAACCAGGAGCTCATCAGCAGTAGTGCGTGTGACCACCAGACCAACCAGGAGCTCATCAGCAGTAGTGCGTGTGACCACCAGAGCAACCAGGATCTCATCAGCAGTAGTGCGTGTGACCACCAGAGCAACCAGGAGCTCACCAGCAGTAGTGCGTGAGACCACCAGAGCAACCAGGAGCTCATCAGCAGTAGTGCGTGTGACCACCAGAACAACCAGGAGCTCATCAACAGTCAGTAGCAGTGCGTGTGACCACCAGAGCAACCAGGAGCTCATCAGCAGTAGTGCGTGTGACCACCAGACCAACCAGGAGCTCATCAGCAGTAGTGCGTGTGACCACCAGACCAACCAGGAGCTCATCAGCAGTAGTGCGTGTGACCACCAGAGCAACCAGGAGCTCATCAGCAGTAGTGCGTGTGACCACCAGAGCAACCAGGAGCTCATCAGCAGTAGTGCGTGTGACCACCAGAGCAACCAGGAGCTCATCAACAGTCAGTAGCAGTGCGTGTGACCACCAGAGCAACCAGGAGCTCATCAGCAGTAGTGCGTGTGACCACCAGAGCAACTAGGAGCTCATCAGCAGTAGTGCGTGTGACCACCAGAGCAACCAGGAGCTCATCAGCAGTAGTGCGTGTGACCACCAGAGCAACCAGGAGCTCATCAGCAGTAGTGCGTGTGACCACCAGAGCAACCAGGAGCTCACCAGCAGTAGTGCATGTGACCACCAGAACAACCAGGAGCTCATCAACAGTCAGTAGCAGTGCGTGTGACCACCAGAGCAACCAGGAGCTCATCAGCAGTAGTGCGTGTGACCACCAGAGCAACCAGGAGCTCACCAGCAGTAGTGCGTGAGACCACCAGAGCAACCAGGAGCTCATCAGCAGTAGTGCGTGTGACCACCAGAACAACCAGGAGCTCATCAACAGTCAGTAGCAGTGCGTGTGACCACCAGAGCAACCAGGAGCTCATCAGCAGTAGTGCGTGTGACCACCAGAGCAACCAGGAGCTCATCAGCAGTAGTGCGTGTGACCACCAGAACAACCAGGAGCTCATCAACAGTCAGTAGCAGTACGTGTGACCACCAGAGCAACGAGTCAGGTCATCTAGAGAAGTATTACTGTTCTAAAAATAGAATCCTGTGGCATACAGAGAGACAGAACTATTTGGTGATGGGGTTCCACTGGCATCGGCGTACGGGACCCTAAAAACGCGTTTTTTTATTAAATTATACACAACGTTATAGTAGCATGTCATCACCATTCTCCTGCCATTATTCCAAGTGATTAGGGTCGGCGCAGCATGTCTTCTTCTTCCATACTTATTGTCTAATACTTGTCATGTCATGAGATACCGCCTTTCTTGCCTCCTCCACCACACAGTCCATCCATCGTTTCAACCCTATAGTATCTATACCTAAAGTAAAGTAAGTATTTTTATAAACTCACCAAACAATATAACAAATAAATTGTAATTAATTATTTTGCACTGCACTTCACTATGTCTGTACAAACTAGTGTGAAATGTTTCACACAACTAAGAGTATATTATTACTAACACAACTTTATCCCGCGAGCTCGCTCTGAGGACTGATGTACCTTAAGAGCTAGAATATCACACATCATAGAAATCGTCATCGCACACATTGTCAATAGTTCCTTATTTACGCTAGTTCTAAACAGCGGCCCCACCCGTGTTGAACTTATTTTTAAAATAATACAAAAAACAAAACTACTTCCAAAAAAAAAAAACAAGTTGGTCCCAAAAAAGTCAAAGAAACAAACTAAAGAGTGGGTTATATATATTTTTGCAAAAATGTTTTAGTTGAGGTAAGTACCTACATCAAACAAATCCTTGTTACGTATCAATTTTTAACCCCAGACCAAAAAAAACCGGTCAAGTGCGAGTCATACTCACACGCAAACAGGGTTCCGTAGCCCCAAACAATATAATAACAATATTTTGAACGGTCTTTCATAAGTAAATTACACTCAACAGCAAAACTAAATTTGTGTTTCATAGTATGTTATTAAAAACAAAGTTACGGCTGCAGTTTGGTCAAAAAGTAAAATATCTGAAAAACTAAATATCAAATCTTATTCAAACCAATTTTCGTTGAAAGTTTTTTTTTTACGTACTACAAATATTATTTTTTTCAGAATTTTCCTCCTCTTACTTTAGAAATTAGAGGGGGGTGGGACACACATTTTGCCACTTTGGAAGTGTATCTCGCGCAAACTATTCTGTTTAGAAAAAAATTATAACAGAAACCTCAATATCATTTTTGAAGACCTATCCATAGATACGGGTCCATATGGGTTTGATGAAAAAATCAATTTTTGAGTTTCAGTTCTAAGGGGAAGCCCAAAAATTTTTTGTGTTAAAATCTTAATGCGGTTCACAGAACACATCTACTTACCAAGTTTCAACAGTATAGTTCCTATAGTTTCGGAAAAAAGTGGCTGTGACATACGGACGGACAGACAGACAGACATGACGAATGTATAAGGGTTTTTTTTGCCATTCGGCTACGGAATCCCAAAAAGGAGGATGTTATGAGTTTGAGACTTGTGTATCTGTGTGTCTGTCTGTGGCATCGTAGCTCCTAAACGAATGACCCGATTTTGTTAAAGTTGGTTTCGTTTGAAAGATGTTTTAATCGAGAGTGGATTTAGCTATGTTTTAAAAAAATCTGCTAAGCCGTTTGAAGATTACCACCTCTTTTCTAGTTGATGAAGGGATTTAAACAACTTCCACAGGTATGGTCGATCCGAAATTTGAAATCTGGTTACTTTTTACCATGGGTATCGCCAGGGGGGGGGGGGCAGCTGCATCTCTTGAAATGGGAGGAGGCCTATGCCCAGTGGGACAGATAAAGCTAAGAAAAAATAATATAAGTTTAAAAAAAGGTAATGAAATAAAAATTAAATAAAATATTTAATAAACCCCCGACACAAAAATCCAAAAATAAATTAATCCAAGCGTCGTAGCGTTGCCACGTCGCGCGTCAGGGGACCGCTAAGTAGGGCGCTTATCACAAGCACAAACCAAAGCCGACCTCCGACGCAACGACCGACGCTTAGATTCATTTGTTTTTTAGAGGATTTTCGTGGCAATATTTTTTTGTATAAAATCTTGTTTGTTTATTACCATATATCTATCTTCCAAATATATATATATCTTCCAAAAGGCTGGACGGATTTTGGACAGTTAAGGTATCGTTATATTTGTCCTAAGACCCCAAGAGTCTTTAAATAGGTGTTGGAACAAAAAAAGACAAGGTGTGCAACTCACGCGTGGTAGAAGTGAAACCTTCAAAAATGTTGGCTTCAAGAAATGAGATGAATGTAAAATTCGGGAAGACGATAATTGTAAGTTTTAGTAATGATCAATAGTGATACGAAGTTTAATAATTATTTTACATTTTATTCGTATATCCCTACTAATATTATAAATGTGAATGTAACTTTGTTACAAAGTTACAACACACGAAAACTACTCAACCGATCATCATGAAACTTATTATATAACATGAAACGTACACATATTATTGGAGGTATTACAAGTAACAAGGCTATATGTCATCACGCTACGACCAATAGGATCGGAGCAGCAATGAAAAATGTTGCGAAAACGGGGAAAACGTGACGCAGACGAAGTTGCGCGGGACAGCTATATTACATAGATTTATTAAGACTCACGAGCTAAATAAAAATAATAATAATATTAAGATATAATTTAGATATGAAAAAATTAAGGGAACTATTAAGAACAATAATTTAAAATAAAAAGATTTATTATGACTCAGAGCTCAATAAAAAAAAAGCTATTGCATAGGATTTTTTATCAACTTATGCAATATTTTTGTTTGTTTGATATTAATTCAAGTAACAGTTTTAGAGCGATGAGAAAACAATTTTTTTGCCTTGAAATTTTTTTCACATTTTTTTTCAAATTCGGGGTGTTAGTTTTATTTCGTTACAATTGAATTGTTGTAGTTGAATTTCTTGATTCGGTCGCACCGCTCAAAGCCCGCGACAAAAGCTTAAAGATAATTAAATTTTACACCTTCTTTATTTTCTTGGTTTATTCTTTGTGTTTTTTTTAATCTCTTAATTTTAGTTCATTTATCAATTTATAGTCGTTATATTTATTCATAATCCAATCAATCAATCACAATTGAATCAATTATAATTTTACATCCCAATGTCTTTTTCGTTATTCTGTTGTATACAGCATTGAATGAATGATTGATAGTTTTCTTTATTATTGTTTTAAATTATTCTTTTAAATTGTTTTAAATTTTTCCTTTCATGTATAAGATCTAATGGCAATAACGTAAAAATATGTTATGTTAAACCGTTATTTTTATACATGTGGTGTTAACCTGTAATTAATTGTTGAACTTGTAAATGTTACTCTAGTCATTAAGTCTGAAATGTACATCGTGTAAACAATGGTTGGTTAACCTACGCAAATAAATAAATAAATTTAGATAAGTTAACTAATAAAAAAACCACTCTCTGAGCTGGGTGTCGTCATATGAGATGACAGGTAGAGAGCCAGTTGTCTGGTCCACGTCGTCATATGAGATGACGACTGGTCGAAGGGACGCTGTCACTCTCTGAGCTGGGTGTCGTCATATGAGATGACAGGTAGAGAGCCAGTTGTCCGGTCCACGTCGTCATATGAGATGACGACTGGTCGAAGGGACGCTGTCACTCTCTGAGCTGGGTGTCGTCATATGAGATGACAGGTAGAGAGCCAGTTGTCTGGTCCACGTCGTCATATGAGATGACGACTGGTCGAAGGGACGCTGTCACTCTCTGAGCTGGGTGTCGTCATATGAGATGACAGGTAGAGAGCCAGTTGTCCGGTCCACGTCGTCATATGAGATGACGACTGGTCGAAGGGACGCTGTCACTCTCTGAGCTGGGTGTCGTCATATGAGATGACAGGTAGAGAGCCAGTTGTCCGGTCCACGTCGTCATATGAGATGACGACTGGTCGAAGGGACGCTGTCACTCTCTGAGCTGGGTGTCGTCATATGAGATGACAGGTAGAGAGCCAGTTGTCCGGTCCACGTCGTCATATGAGATGACGACTGGTCGAAGGGACGCTGTCACTCTCTGAGCTGGGTGTCGTCATATGAGATGACAGGTAGAGAGCCAGTTGTCCGGTCCACGTCGTCATATGAGATGACGACTGGTCGAAGGGACGCTGTCACTCTCTGAGCTGGGTGTCGTCATATGAGATGACAGGTAGAGAGCCAGTTGTCTGGTCCACGTCGTCATATGAGATGACGACTGGTCGAAGGGACGCTGTCACTCTCTGAGCTGGGTGTCGTCATATGAGATGACAGGTAGAGAGCCAGTTGTCTGGTCCACGTCGTCATATGAGATGACGACTGGTCGAAGGGACGCTGTCACTCTCTGAGCTGGGTGTCGTCATATGAGATGACAGGTAGAGAGCCAGTTGTCCGGTCCACGTCGTCATATGAGATGACGACTGGTCGAAGGGACGCTGTCACTCTCTGAGCTGGGTGTCGTCATATGAGATGACAGGTAGAGAGCCAGTTGTCCGGTCCACGTCGTCATATGAGATGACGACTGGTCGAAGGGACGCTGTCACTCTCTGAGCTGGGTGTCGTCATATGAGATGACAGGTAGAGAGCCAGTTGTCCGGTCCACGTCGTCATATGAGATGACGACTGGTCGAAGGGACGCTGTCACTCTCTGAGCTGGGTGTCGTCATATGAGATGACAGGTAGAGAGCCAGTTGTCCGGTCCACGTCGTCATATGAGATGACGACTGGTCGAAGGGACGCTGTCTCTCTGAGTTAGGTGTCGTCATATGAGATGACAAGTCGAGGGCTAGGTGGTCCGGTCCAAGTCATCATAGGAGATGTTGACTGGTCGAAGGGACGCCATAGCCAGTGTTAGTTTGCATGAGGTCAAACGTAATCGCTTTGCGTATATGTGTGCTTTTGTGTGCGTTCCTAAATTCCAAAGACAGGGATAGTGTACCTATCATGTCAGGATAGGACGAGCGAACTGAAAGTGATAATCCCAGCGGGTTTTATTCTTCTATTGTTACAGAGTAACTCAACGCCAAAAGAAATGGTGCAGCACGAGGACGTGCTAACGTCAGTCTGGCCGTGACGGCGCGTTTAATTATTTGAAGATTATTTAAGAGTGAATGTCAACCGGATATGCCAAGCGCCATCTGTTGAAGTAATCGGTTCATCGGTTGTCATTCACTCTGACGCAACACCAAGAGCTAGTGGTAGGGGAAGAACGGTGCGACGGCTCAGCTCGGGTCGGAGCGGCAATCCGTTCACACCTCGAATACGCGCTACGTTTTTGGTGGAGTGTCTTGTGATTCAGTGTGCCTAGTAATTGTGTAATAAACTCCAGATTATAGTTTGTGTGATATACATTGTTTAATTCTCCTCGCCCAATAACCCACGTCCTAGTAAAATCAACTATGGATCCAAATGATATTGTGGACTGTCCTGGCGTCCCTTTATACCTAATAATTAAAGATTAAAATATTTACTTACATCTAGTTACATATACACACATTTCCTAACATCAGAAGTGGGATTAGTCTTCACCCCTATTAAAACCTTTATTTCTAAGTTTCAGAATGGATTCTACCGTCTTGGAAGGTCTTCTCAAGGCAATCAGAGATGCTGTTTCTGGTCGCCGCCATGCTGATGACGATGTGGCACTCCCGGTCTTCGACCCAGCAACTAGTGACAGCGGTGCGGAAGCCTGGTGTAAAAGCATCGAGGAGCTGTCAAAAGAATTTGGATGGAGCAGTATCGCAACAGTCGCAAGAGCGGGTAAGGCCTTGAAAGGTTCCGCTTTGTTATGGTTTGAGTCTTGGGTACCATCTGAAGGCCGAACATGGGAAAATTTCCGTACAGACCTCACAGACTTGTATCCAGAAAAACGGAACCTGTCTGAAAAACTGTCCAGTGCCGGGTTATACAATTCTGATTCTGCCGATTCCTATTGCGAATACGCTAGGGAAAAAGTTAGACTGCTACGTAATACGAAAATATCATTTACGGAAGACCAATTAGTTGAATTAATCTGCGGTAGCGTTACCGATGTGAATGTCAGAATGGCTGCTTTCAACAGTAATGTTAAAACTACTTCCCAATTAATATCATTGTTCTCCAGTTACATAAAACCCAAAAAACGACCAGTAGAACATAATGATCCTGACAGTATACCAGGACAAGGTAAAGCCAAACGCCCAAAGTTAGAAAACCGAAATAATACTTCCGAAGAAAAAAAATGTTTTCTGTGTGGTAAAACGGGTCACATAAAAGTCCACTGCAATAGGAACCGAAATCCTGAAACAAGGTCCAGTACTCCAGGAAATAAAGTTCCTGATAGGGTTTGTTCCTTTTGTAAAAAAGTCGGTCACAATGACTCAGTGTGCTAGTATAAAGCACGTTCTGATTTGGAGAAAACCAACACCAATAAAACTGAGGTTAATTTTTTAGGCAAACCGAATTAAAGCTTAAAGTTGTATCTATTCCCGATCTTCCAATTGAATCCCTTATTGACACAGGTGCCAATTGTAGCTTAGTCAGACAATCCATTGCTAAAAAACTTATTTGTAATATACTACCTTGTTTCAAATACCTTACAGGAATAGGTAATGTTAAGTTGGAAGTCTCTGGTAAAATAACTGTTCCTATAAGGTTCGATGACATATATATTGAGCTTGATTTATTTGTTGTTAATGATCAAACAATTAATTATGATCTTTTAATTGGTAGAAATGCTGTTGAATACCCTGATATTGAGATAATTACAGATTGTGAAGGAAGTAGAATTCGGAGGAAAACTCCCAATAGTGTAGACTTACATGTAAATTCCTTGCTCCAGCTAGATTATTGTACTATCCAAATGGCAGAGTTAAAGTCTAAATTAATTCACTTAGAAAAAAAATTGCAAAATCAGATTATAGATATTTTTGAGAGACGTATTACTATACTAAATAAAACTGGGTCAGTCACAACAAGCGAGTTAAGAATTAGGTTAAAAAGTGACAAAGTAATAAGTTATCGTCCCTATCGTTTGGCACCTTGTGGCAGAGATAAAGTAAAACTCATTATCCAGATAGATATTGATAGCGATATAGATAGCGATATAATTCGTGAAAGCGAATCACCGTTTGCAAGTCCCGTTATTTTAGTAAAAAAAAAAGATGGCAGTGATAGACTTTGCGTCGATTATAGGTCCTTAAATAAAATCATTGAAAAAGACCCATATCCTCTTCCTCTTATTGAGGATCAAATCGACAAATTAGGTAAGGCCAAGTTTTATATCTCGATAGATATGAAAAACGGTTTTTATCAAATTCCAGTGTCTGAAGACTTCTAAATATATAGCTTTCTCAACCCCTGACGGGCATTATGAATTTATAAAAATGCCATTTGGCATTTGTAATGGGCCATCCGTATTTCAACGGGCAATTTCCAAAGCCGTTTCACATTTAGATTTTCTACTTGTCTATATGGATGATATTCTAATCCCATTCTCAACTATTGAAGAAGGTATAAAATACCTAGAACTAACAGTATCAGCTCTCACTGCTTCTGGTTTTAAAATTAACCCTAAAAAGTGTCAACTCTTTGTTAACTGTATCGAGTATTTGGGTAGACAAATATCTCAAGAAGGTGTCAGGCCAAGTACTTTAAAACTGCTGCCCTTATAAATTCACCAATTCCTCGTAACATTAAACAAGTACGACAATTTATGGGTCTGGCGTCTTACTTTAGGAAATTTATCCCAAATTTTGCAACACGTACTGCTTGTATTAGTAAATTAACACAGAAAAACCAGAAATGGGATTGGGGTTCTGAACAGGACATTGCGAGGAACTATGTACTAAATTACTTAGTATCTAGGCCATTATTGTCAATCTTTGATCCTGTTTTAAAAACAGAGTTATATACTGACGCTAGTGCTATAGGATATGGTGCTATCTTAACCCAGAAGTACGGTAGTGATTCTAAAGTCATCGCTTATTTTAGTAAAAGAACTACACCTGCAGAGTCAAAATATAGTTCTTATGATTTAGAAACTCTAGCTATTTACAATGCCTTGAAACACTTCCGAGTCTATTTACTAGGAATTAACTTTAAAATTATCACAGATTGTAACGCTATTAAATCAACAATGATTAAAAAAGATTTATCACCACGAGTAGCACTCTGGTGGACATAATTATATGCAGGATTTCCAATTTGAAATTCCCTACAAGAAAGGTCAATATATAAGCCATGTCGATTTCCTCAGTCGCAATCCTGTTGAGGTCCCCATGACTGTTGATAGTACGGTGTTGAGAATATCACGCCACGCCGGGAGCATGTCGAGAATATCAGCCCGCGCCGGGCGACCACAGGCGGGTAGCTGAGGCGCGGGGGGGGACTCGAGCTGCGAGGGCGCACCGGCCGGCTCGGCACTGCGTCATCGTCCACATAACTGAGCGCTTACCATATTTTCATTCACGCCGATTTAAATTGACCGTTGTTTAGTCATCCTTTGTTAAACCTATAATATATGTACACTGTACAGTCCACTATTTAAAGCCAAGTGTTTTCGTCCTCCTACCACCTCGAGGATTTACCCATTCCTATCCATGGTCCTTCGAAAAGAAATTGAGCAGCAACGGGGAGTGACCAGCGGTTTTTCAAAATTTGAAAAAGGCCGTTAGAAAACTGGACTTCAAGATCAAGACGATTTTTCGCCCTTCGTGCGAATCTGGTTCCAGGCTTTCATCATCATCTTCGGCGCCTTTGTCAAGAAACGTATTTGTTGGAGAAAGCAGTTCTTCAGTGGTCATCGTAACTGGGTCATCGCAGCGTAGCAGCCCAAGCAGTGCCCAAGAACATCGCAATCCATTTGAAGCAAGGAAACATTCAGTTTGGACTCGCAGTCAACGGATTTCGTGAGATCTTTCCATTATCTTGCTAACATTTGTACATTATTCATAATACTAGCTTCCATTCCACTAGAGTGTTGGATAGTGCATTAGACCAGTGAATCATACATTAGTAGTACCCATTCGTATTAGTGATTACTACCATTAGTTACTAGTTTGTTGATTCAGTAGAATCATACATCTTCAGTCCGTATTGTCCTTTTCATTGTTGTTTGGTGTCATATTTGAACTCATTCAAGTAGATTCTGTCCCATTATAATAGAATAAAAACCCATTAATAATTAGTAATAAGTGCTTAATAATCTAGTTTTAACATTTTTAATATAGTGCCTTCGGTAGAAACACGTTTTTGGTTATTTTTTTTTCCTTCACAGTTTGACAGTTTTAATTCAAATTTTTTTTTCCTACCGCCTACTACTTTTGAATAGCAACGCTTTCATCAATCAGCTGTTTGTTCTTTTCTATTACACAGGCGCATATTTCAGTGCTTTAAGCATTTATGTTTCAATAATTCTTTTTCTTGCCTACTTGCCTTTCCTTAGCGCTTACAGCTACCTGCCTATTTAGCCATGGCTGAAGAACTCAAGATTAAAGAGCTTACAAAAAAGCGTGCCTCAGTAAAATCGCAGCTTACAATTCACAACTTTTATAACTACCACTAGGTCATGCGAACAGCTTAGTGAGGAGCAACTTGTTGAGTTAGAGATAAGAATTGAGAAGATCGTTACCTTATTTATGTCACTTATGATCAGTTTCAGAGTAAATTGGAGTACCTGTCTGCCAAGCCCGACGAGCAATTTTCCGAACGTGAGCAATTCGAGTGCAACTACTACAGGCAACTAGCATCTGCTCGCGCGCTTCTGTCACAGCATCCCGCTCAACTAGCGTCTAAGGTAAGCTCCAATGAGCAACTTTAAGTGGTAACTAGACATAATAATGTAAGACTTCCTAAAATAAATTTACCTCACTTTAGCGGCGGCTATAAGGATTGGTTAGAGTTCAAGGATATTTATATTTCGTTGATTCATGAGGAGAAAAGTATAGATAACATCAACAAATTTCACTCCCTACGTTCGTCACTTAACCTCTAGGTCCCAGCCGTTCCATTTATGGAACGGACGGACCTTTGCCTTGAGCCTCGCCGTTCCATTTATGGAACGGCTCGAACCAGCAAACTTAAACGCTAATATAATAAAAAGTAAATTTCTAAATCGTTCTGTCAAAATTTACCTCTATAGTCAAC
Organism: Cerastis rubricosa; assembly: GCA_949152445.1. NCBI lineage: Eukaryota > Metazoa > Arthropoda > Insecta > Lepidoptera > Noctuidae > Cerastis > Cerastis rubricosa. The sequence continues at coordinate 12,482,073 of OX424552.1, forward strand.
TAGTAGTCGATTCAAACAAAATTAATCGTTAGTAATACTAAACGACACAACATTATAAAAAAAAATATAGAAACTCGTCTATGTCGAATGTCAAACGCAATGGCAACCCGTGTTATTATGTTCGGAAAAGTGTTGTTTTTGTGAGATATACGTTGTAAAACTTTGGTAAGTAAATGTATAGTATGTTATAAGTGTATAATGCAACTTTTTAGATAGTCATTTGCTTGAAAAAATAACAAAAGAATTATGATTTGAGCCAACAAAAAATCCTTTGTTGCGAAGTTTGTTAGTCGAAATAAAAAAAAATATTTGACTCTTGAACCATGTAAAATGGTCTTGGAAACAATAGTATCAAAGAAAAAATAGTGATAATTTATTATTTCATGTATTCGAGGCATATCTATTCATATTTATTGATATTTCAACTATTTTCATGCTTTGAACAGCGGAATTCTAAAATGGCCGATTCTAACAAGAAGTTTGAGTTAGGATCTTATAAGAATAATGTATGTAGGACTCATAAAAAACACTGTCATTAGATTACTTGTATATTTGTGATGTTAGATATAAATTTTCGTGTAAATTGAATGAGTAGTTTTACCAAACAAAAATAAGCAACGAAAACAGACGTATTTGCTGCGACCTCTCTCATATCTATGGGATATGTATAATTCTCAAGTAGTTCTAAAAGAGTTGGTTATTATTAATAAATGGCCCCGTTCATCACGAACCCGACACTGTTTACCGTTTAAGATTAGAGCTAATATAACTCGAGTTATAAGTGTTTATCTTTACGATATCGGATGACTCACGCAATGGCGTAATCAAGGGGCCCCCGAAGGGTTTCACGCGGGGTTTTACTGTTACGCGCGAAAGGACAGTGAGGTTAATGGCAGCGCAGCACTTGTAATTAAAAGTTTAGACTTCAGAGGGGACAACTACGACAATGCATGGCAATTGTTGTGCGAAAGGTACGACAACAAGCAGTTATTGATAAACAATCATATTCAAGCATTATTTAGTGTGGAACCACTTCAAAAGGAGACTAGTCAGGGTTTACGACAGATTGTTGATGTAACCAGAAAAAACCTGCGTTCACTGGCTACGCTAGGGTTATTCGTACAGCATTGGGGTGAAATGGTCGTACATTTAATGGCATCAAAGTTGGACCCGGTTACTAGCAGACAGTGGGAAGAACATAGGAACACTCTGACTGAGTATCCATCCTTAGACATGTTTACCAAATTTATTTCTAACCGCTGCAATCTTTTAGAAACGCTTGAGGAGACTAACAGTGGTAAGTCTAAACCAGAGTCATCGAACATTAAGCCAAAAAGTTTCTCAATTTCTACAAGTAAGGGTAAATTTAATATTTCATGTCCCCTGTGTAAACAAAGTCACCACATATTTAGTTGTGATCAATTTAAGGCGCTTACAGTCGCTGCACGCATATCTAAGGTGAAAGACTTCAAACTTTGTCTGAATTGTTTACGCCCAGGTCATTTGGAGGCTACTTGCCCACTTGGTCACTGCAAGTATTGCACAAAAAGGCATAATACAATGTTGCATTCTCACGATGATGATCATAGCTCTAGTAAGGAGCACATAACTTTAGCAGGCACTAATCATGAATTTTCATCACGTCATGTATTGCTTTCCACAGCTTTGGTAAGAGTCACGGACCATTCCGGGATGCCGCATAGCGCCAGAGTCTTACTTGACAATGGAAGCACGGCAAGTTTTGTTACCAAGGACCTTTGTGGTAAGCTACATTTACCTATTCGTAATGTTAGCTCACACGTTGCAGGCATAAACAGTCAAGTGTCTACCATTACGCAATCTTGTGCGGTACATTTACAATCGTGCGATGGTTCTTATCACATTGACATTGATTGTTTTGTCTTGCCCAACATAACCACTCATATACCTCATACATACATAGACTTAACTGACTTACAGCTACCAGCTGGTATAAGTCTGGCTGATCCTGATTTCAATGTCCCTTCTTCCATCGACATACTTGTTGGAGCCGACATCTTTTGGAGTGTGATTGGTCGCAACCGTATACAGTTAGGTAGGCATATGCCGACGCTTTTCGAGACTAAGCTCGGATGGCTCATATCAGGTGCTATGCCTCAACCTAACATTACTAATCGACACACTAATTCTAACACACTAATCCTAATATTATGCACAATAATTTATTTCAAACCGTAATTAATAATTCATCTAACTATTCACATTTACAACGCCTATTAGCATACGTATTTAGATTTATTAATCGTTCAAAAGGAGTACAATGCCATAGTCTTACTCTTACTTATTCAGAGTTGTCCTACAGCGCTGATTTCATAATAAAAACAGTTCAGAGGGAAATGTTTCCTGAAGAGTACGAGCTACTTTCATCAGGTAAACCATTACCGAATAAAAATCGCCATAAGAAATTATCACCTTTTATCGAGTCTGGTATTATACGAGTCGGAGGCAGATTAGATAATTCTTGCTACGATTATAATGTCTGCTCTTATCTGTCGTCCCTGCTGTCTATCATTATCTGCAGCAAACATAATTTTGCTAAACTTATTTTTAATACATATCACTTACGCCTATTTCATGCTGGTCCACAGCTACTCTTAGCCACAATTAGACATGAGTATTGGCCTTTGGGTGGTAGAAACCTTGCCAAATCAACCGTTCATAAGTGCGTAAAGTGTCAGCGATTCAACGGTAGAACCGTTCAACCCATCATGGGTAACTTGCCTAAGGAACGGGTTCAGTTGGAGTTTCCTTTCTTAGAGACTGGCACAGACTATGCCGGACCCATCCTTCTAGCTGACCGCAAAGGTAGAGGATGTAGATTAGTAAAATCATACATATGTGTTTTTGTTTGTCTAGCCACAAAGGCGGTTCATTTCGAGCTTGTCTCCGACCTAACTAAACATGCCTTTATTGCAGCACTGAATAGATTCATTGCTCGTCGTGGTAAACCAAACACAATTTACTCCGACAATGGTACAACCTTTATTGGCACCTGTAACGAAATAGCTGGCAAATTAAAACAGGACTTTTCTTCAGAAATGGCAGATACAGGTATAAATTTTAACTTTATTCCGGCCAACAGCCCGCAGTTTGGTGGCTTATGGGAATCGGCCGTAAAATCCATTAAACATCACCTGAGGCGCATATTAGGCCTCGCTCATCTCACTTACGAAGAGATGTCTATGTGTTTGATTCAGGTTGAGGCAATTCTAAACTCTCGTCCTCTCACTCCTCTTTCCACTGATCCATCAGACCTATACCCGTTAACTCCAGCCCATTTCCTTATTGGGAGATCTCTCACATCCCTGCCGCATCCGCAAGCCATCAACCAGAACATCTCAAGCCTGAAACGTTTCCAGCGTATTGAGCACCTGAAGCAACAATTCTGGAATAGATTCTCTAACGAGTACATCTTTTACCTCCAACAGAGAACCAAGTGGACGGCCTCCGATGGGGTGCTTGAAGAAGGAGCCTTGGTGGTGCTCAAGGAGCAACAATCTCCACCACTGATGTGGCCACTGGGTCGCATCGTACGTCTCATACCTGGGAGGGACGGAATAAGCAGAGTCGCAGACGTAAGGACGAAAAAGGGTATTGTCCGACGCGCTTACAATACCATCTGTCCTCTTCCAGTATAATCATTGAAGACCAGTCTTCAACGCCGGGAGCATGTTGAGAATATCACGCCACGCCGGGAGCATGGCGAGAATATCAGCCCGCGCCGGGCGACCACAGGCGGGTAGCTGAGGCGCGGGGGGGGGACTCGAGCTGCGAGGGCGCACCGGCCGGCTCGGCACTGCGTCATCGTCCACATAACTGAGCGCTTACCATATTTTCATTCACGCCGATTTAAATTGACCGTTGTTTAGTCATCCTTTGTTAAACCTATAATATATGTACAGTCCACTATTTAAAGCCAAGTGTTTTCGTCCTCCTACCACCTCGAGGATTTACCCATTCCTATCTAACGGTAAATTTAATAAATGACCCGCAATCTTGGTTAGAACTTGCACAGCAAAGAGACCCTGAAATGCTTTCAATTATTCATAGAGTACAAACTGGAGAGTATGATTCAAACCAATATGTGGTCCGTAACAATTTACTATATTACAAGGTTCAACCAAACGGGGAATAAAAATTGTAAATTGTAAACATTCCAAAGGGTACAAGATTGAGTATTTTGCGTCTCTATCACGATGAAAATTGTCACGTTGGCTTTGAAAAAACTATCTCTAAAATACGTGAGCATTTCTGGTTTCCTGCTATGACAAGTTTTGTGAAAAAGTACATATCTCATTGTTTGGTTTGCTTCCAACGCAAGGGCCCTAAACAAGGCTTCCTACACCCAATTAAAAAAACCGCACTACCCTTCCATACAATACACTTGGACTGTACAGGGCCCTTTACTCAGTCAAATGAAGGTTTTAAACATATTTTATTAATAATAGGTCTTTACCTATGAAATTGCCGTATTGCAGTACAGAATTTTTCAAACAAAAAAAAGTTTTGATTGGCTATGAGTTCTAAATTCAAATTAATTTTGTTTAAAAAATATGACATTCTATTTACAAAATCAGTCTTTTGTTTATTGATTAGCGTTGTATTTTCATTACATTTCAACATTTTTCCTCATAATGGATACTTTGAAATTTCGTGTAATTATGGAATATGAGTTCCGTCGTGGCACCAACGCGGCACAAACGACCCGTAACATCAACGACGTTTACGGAGAGAACTGTACAAACGAACGCACAACCCGTTATTGGTTTGCTCGGTTCCGTTCTGGGAATTTTGACATGAAAAATGAACCTCGTGGTCGTCCGGAAACTTTGGTCAACAATGATGAATTAAAGGTGATTGTTGAAGCTGATGAAACTCAATCTACAGCTGAGCTGGCAGCAGCTTTTGATGTTAGCATTATAACAATATTGGTCCATTTGCGACAGATTGGCAAGATAAAAAAGCTTGATAGATGGGTGCCCCACGAACTTAACGATCGCCAGCGCAACGTACGCGTCGAGACTTGCCTTGCGCTGCTTAACAGGCACAGAAATGAAGGAATTTTGAACCGAATTGTTACGTGCGACGAAAAATGGATTCTTTTTGACAATCGAAAGCGCTCAGCAAGTTGGTTAGATCCTGGTTCGGTGCCAAAGCAATGTGCAAAACGAAAAATTACCCCTAGAAAGGTGATGGTCACAGTTTGGTGGTCTAGTGCTGGTGTGATTCATCATAGCTTTTTACAAAACGGCGAGAGCATTACTGCAGATGTGTACATTGAAGAACTGACCACAATGATGGCGAAACTCGCACGTCTGCAACCAGCTTTGGTCAATCGGTCGTCTCCACTGCTACTTCACGACAACGCGCGGCCCCATACTGCACAACAGACCGTCTCTAAGCTGCATGAGTTGGGTTTGGAAGCTCTCCCTCATCCGCCATACTCACCAGATCTTGCGCCTTCCGACTATTACTTTTTCCAAAATTTGGACAACTTTTTAGCGGGAAAAAAATTCAATTCCCGAGAGGCAGTACAAAACGCCTTTGAAGAGTTTGTTGTCTCCCGTCCAGCTGATTTTTTCAAGAAGGGCATCCATAAACTGCCACAGCGTTGGCAAAGATGCATTGATTGCAGGGGTGATTACTTTGAATAAAAGAAATAAATAAGTTGGAAAAAAAAAATACTTTAACTTTTTTCAAACAAAACGGCAATTTCATAGGTAAAGACCTAATAGTAGACGCGCCACGATTAAGGCTACCCCAAGACCCATTCTTGTGAAACCCTTTGTTTCGCAAACAAAGGTCCAGCCCACACCTGCGTCCATTGTTCCCGTTTCCGAGAACATGGACACAACTGAGCCAATCTCCGACTCAGAGTCAATTTTAGACGCGTGCTCTGCCTCCTCATCCTCTGAAGACGACTATCAAGTCGTCGGAAAGGGCAAGAGGAAGAAGGGCAAAAATTCCCAGGCCGCCATGACCAAAAAGATCGTCGCGCTCCCTTCTGCCCCCTCTCACGCGGCCTCCCGTCCCACCCCCCCGGTCCCCTTACATACGTCCGCCGCTGCTCATACCAGTAGGCCAGTCAGCCCTAAGGCTAAACCTTCAGCCGCTTCTTCAAAGAAGCTGAAGCCCCCTCCCCCGTTGTTCATTCAGGACAAAGGGAAATGGACAGATGAGTCCAAAATGTGTGTTGAGCGCCGCATACAATATACCACGTGATGAAGGGAAGGAACTGCAATCCTCCCCCTAAGCGTGGCAAAGTACAGGCGCCAACCGGGCCTGTTGCGGCTGCTGGTACCGCCGTTCCTGCGGCGGCTGCGGAGGGGGGTGCGATGTCCGACTGATGGATATAGTCGAACATCGCATCCTTCAGGCGAACGCCAACCACTGCAGGGCAGCCCAAGATCTGCTGATGCAGACAATGGCTGAGTGGTTGGTGGACTTGGTGGTGGTCGCCGAGCCTTACTCGGTCCCTGGCCGTTGGATGGGTGACCGGGACGGCCTGGTGGCGTTGGTGGCGTGGTCTTCCACGGACTCCCCTCCCCTCTCGCTCTTAGAGAGGGGACCGGGATACGTGGCCGCCGCGTGGGGGGACATGGCCCTGGTCGGGGTCTATTTCTCCCCAAACCGGCCTCTCTCGGACTTTGAGGATTTCCTGGAGGTCCTAACTGCAGTCGTAGGGAGGGCGGCGCCTCGCCAGGTCGTGGTGTTGGGCGACCTGAACGCCAAGTCGGCGGCCTGGGGCAACCCGGCCGCAGGGTGCAACGTCCGGGGACGCGCTGTTGAGTTCTGGGCGGCCTCAAGCGGTGTATCCCTCCTCAACAGGGGGACGGTCCACACGTGTGTGCGGCAACAGGGTGGGTCGGTGGTGGACCTCACGTTCGCCACCCCCGCGCTAGCCGCCCGCGTCGTGAACTGGCGGGTTGAGATGGTGGAGACCTTGTCGGACCACCGATACGTGCGGTTCGACATCTCCACCCAGGGGGGGGGGATGGCCCGCGCTGGGCAATCTCCCTTCCCGCGGTGGGCACTCACCCGCCTGGACCGGGAGGCAGCCATGGAGGCGGCTTTCCTCCAGGACTGGCTGTCGCCCCCTGTTGAGGTCCTGGACGTGGACGCCGCAGCGGTTCGGCTCAGAGGGGCCCTGACCGAGGTGTGCAATTCCAGCATGCCTCGGTCTCGCCGTCCGCCTCCCCGTCGCGCCGTTTATTGGTGGACGGAAGAGCTGTCGGAACTCCGGGCCGCCTGCGTGGCGGCCAGAAGGGCCTACGCGCGGAGTCGACGGCGCAGCGCCCAGAACCGAGTCCGGGCAGAAGAGGACCGCCTATACGCCTGCTATCGAGAGGCGACGACGGTCCTCAAGTCTGCAATGGGCGCTGAAAAAGACTCGGCGAGGGCCGAAATGCTGGAGGGTCTCGACAGGGATCCCTATGGGAGGCCATACAAGGCGGCGCGGAACCAGCTCCGCCCCTATGGTCCCCCACTGTCGGAGACCCTCGAGCCAGCACTGCTGGATGGGGTGGTCCGGTCCCTGTTTCCGCGCAGGACCGACTTCGCCCCACCAATAATGGATCCCCCGCAAGGGGCGGCTTCGCCGGAGGAGGAGGTCCCCCCGGTGACGGCGGCGGAGATCTACGCGGGGGTACTCAGCCTCCGCGCCAAGAAGACGGCCCCCGGGCCGGACGGCGTCCCCGCACGGGTGGTGGCAATAGCTGCCTCCGAGATGGAGGACAGGTTTCGGGACCTTTTCAGCGCGTGCTTTGCGGCTGGGAAGTTCCCGAAACTGTGGAAGGAGGGGCAGCTTTGCCTCCTCCGAAAGGCGGGACGCCCGGTGGACTCCCCCTCGGCATACCGGCCCGTCGTGTTGCTCGATGAGGTCGGTAAATTGTTCGAGGGGATAGTCGCCTCCCGGCTCGGGAGCCATTTGCGGGATGTAGGGCCGGATCTGTCGGACGCCCAATTCGGTATCCGTCGTGGGCGTTCGACGATCGACGCGCTGGCCCTACTCAAGGGCCAGGTGAAGGAGGCAGTCGAGGCGGGGGACGGAGTACTGGCGGTGTCATTCGACATTGCCAATGCCTTCAACTCCATGCCCCACTCGACGATATTGGAGGCGCTCCGGTATCACGGAGTGCCCCAATATCTGCGGAGCCTCCTGGCCAGCTACTTGGAGGACCGAGAGGTCCTCCTCGTAGACAAGACGGCCACAGTGAGGCAGTACGGCGCAGAGTCCGTTGTTCCACAGGGGTCGGTGCTTGGGCCCCCGCTGTGGAACATCGGGTTCGATTGGCTGCTGCGGGGAGCCCTCCTCCCGGGCACGGGTGTCATCTGCTACGCGGATGACACCCTGCTCACTGCACGAGGGAGGAGTTTCGCGGACGCGGCCTGTCTGGCCTCGGCTGGCGGATCCTTGGTTGCAGAGAGGATCCGCCGCCTGGGATTGAAGGTGGCGCTGCACAAGACCGAGGCCGTGTTCTTTCGCGGGCCTCGGCAGCGCTGCCCACCCGACGCCCACATCGTCGTGGAGGGCGTCCGTATAGAGGTCCAGCCCCGGATGAAATATCTGGGCCTGGTGCTGGACGACAGGTGGCGCTTCGGCCCGCATTTCAGCGGGCTGTCGACGCGCCTGTTAAAGGCCGCGGACGCCCTCTCGTGGCTCCTCCCGAACCTGGGGGGGCCCAAGGCGAAATGCCGGCGCCTCTATGCCGGCATCTTGCGGAGCATGGCCCTGTACGGGGCCCCCATTTGGGCGGAGTCCCTCCACAGGAGGGAGAACGCGACCGCCATCCGCAAGCCCCAAAGGGCCATTGCACTGCGGGTGGCGAGGGCCTACCGGTCGGTGGGTTTTTCGGCGGCGTGCGCTCTGGCCGGCACCCCTCCTTGGGAGTTAGAGGCTTGGGTGCTGGCCAGGGTGTATGAGTGGACGGCGCATCGCAGGGCGCTCGGGGAGCGCCCCGTCGCCGAGGAGCGGGAGGCCGTGCGGCGGGAGGTGAGGGACGCCATCGTCCTCCATTGGACGGAGGACCTCGCCACCGCCACCTTTGGCCGCCGGACGTTGGACGCGCTCGGTCCGGTTCTCCGGGCCTGGCTCGAGCGGTCCCATGGTTTCCTCTCGTTCCGTCTGGTGCAGGTGTTGTCCGGGCATGGCTGCTTCGGAACGTACCTGTACCGGATCGGGAGGGAGGAAGCCCCGGCGTGCCACGACTGCGGCGCGCCGGAGGACACGGCGCAGCACACCCTCGAGGTGTGCCCAGCTTGGTCCGAGCCGCGCCGCAGTCTGATCGCGGAGATCGGACGGGACCTCTCGCTTCCCGGTGTGGTCAACGCCATGCTGGGGAGCGAGGGGGCCTGGTCAGCGGTCGCCTCCTTTTGCGAGGACGTAGTCTCGCAAAAGTCGCAAAGTCGCAAAGTCTCGGTGGCGACGGGCGGGCGACAGGCGCGGGGGTGCCTTCGCCCGCATTGCACCCGTCACCACCTTCGTCTGTCATTCCCGGGCCCGTCCCCCTCCCCACGGGGGGGGCGTGAGGTCCGCTGTGCGGGTCATCGTCGGCGGAGGACTGGAAGTAAAGGCTGTGCCGGTTTCCCAGTCCCCCGTCACTAGGACGAAGTGGGAATGCCGCTGGGGCGTTTTAGTGGGTATACCGGTCCCAGACCGGGGAGTCCCACACTACCCTTCCATCCCCCGATGAGAGGGTGTGCGTAATGCATTTTTTCCCAGCGACAAAAAAAAAAAAAAAAAAGGTTAGTTTGGGGTGCTGGGTCAGAAAACCTCCTCGTGGGCCTGAAGGCTGCCGGTCCCTCTCGATACGTTTGGAGGGAACAGCAGCTGGCTGGGACGGTGCACCCTGGGCGCGGGCAGTGGCCTTCCCCAAGGAATAGGAAGAGATTCTTATTCCTCGGGGAATGTTCCTGTCTGTGGCCAATATTCTGACATTGGAGGGGGTCCATCTTGGACCAACGAGGGGCTCTTCCGCGTGACCCTCTGAAAAGCAGAGGGCACAGCGGAGGAATAAGGACGGGCTCGGTGTGCACTCACCCTGCCTCCGAGCAGACAGTGAGGGACGCTTTCCTTCTCTGTCCCCGTCGTTCTCGTAATCCCATCATCGGAGTGTCGTGGATCATGTCTCGCGGCTTCGATCGGGACCGAGGGTCTTGGCTTACCCGCCCGGACCGCGAGGTAGAAAACCTCTATAAAAAGTTACCCCGAATCTCAAGCGGCGGCGCACCGTGAGGGGATTTAGTGCGACCCCCGCCAGGGTACCGGCCGACCCCCTGGCGGGTTATAAATGTTAAAGGCTTATCCGGGTACAGGGGGCACTGCCCGGATGGACTGTCAAATCCCCCATACTCGTGGGAACAAAATGGAAGACAACCCAATTAGTAAAGTTGTGTTTCCGTGGCTCCTCAGATGCCTTCTCGATTGCCTGAGACGCAGAGGCTTTCTCCTCCAAGTGGTCCACATCCAATGGCCACTGGAGCCCCCGATGCGGACCCATCGGCATCTGCCAGTGAGGGTTGGCAAACCGTAAGGAGGAGAAAGCGTGGGAAGAAGAAGAAGAACAACGAAGGCTCTTCTCCTGCCTTGCCCCGAACAACTGCAGCAGTCTCGGCAGCTCAGAAGGGCAAGTCTTCCAAGCCCAAGAAGGGCAGGCACACAAAGCGAGGGCTTCGTGCGCCCAGGTCCGCTGCGGTTGTGCTCACTCTGCAGCCTGAAGCGGTGGAGAAGGGCGTAACATACGCGGCCGTGCTCACCAAGGCCAGGCAAGCTGTTAACCTGGAGGAACTTGGCATAACCGATGTCAGGTTCCGACAGGCGTTAACTGGGGCCCACATGCTGGAGTTCCCAGGGGCCGCAGGCACTGAGGGGGCAGACCGCGTTGCAGAGAAACTGCGAGCGGTCTTTGCAGAGGTCAAGGTCTCCAGGCCGACAAAATGCGCTGAACTACGCATCTCCGGCCTTGACGACTCCGTGACTGGGCCGGATGTGCAAGACGCGATAGCGCGAAAGACTGGAAGCCCTGTGGACGCGGTCCGAATCGGTCCGATCCGATCTGGCCCGGGAGGGGCCAGCTCTGTCTGGGTCCAGTGCCCCGTCGCAGTGGCCAAACAGCTGGCTGACGCCGGTCGGCTCCTGGTGGGTTGGAGCTCTGCCAGAGTCGCGGTTCTCGAGGCTCGGCCCATGAGGTGCTACAGGTGCTGGGGGTTGGGGCATGTAAGCCAGAGGTGCGACTCTGGCGTCGATCTCAGCCGACACTGCTTCCGGTGCGGTGAGCCGGGCCACCTGGCCTCCGTGTGCTCTGCCGACCCGCACTGCTTGCTGTGCGCGGCGGCAGGACTACTGGCCAACCACGTCGCTGGTAGAAAGGACTGCAAACCGCCACTCCGTTCCAACAGGGATTTGAGGACTGTGCTGTCGACCGCTTCCGGCTCGGTGCGACCAGAGGAGCCGTCGCAGGGGGCTATAATGATCACGGACTAATATGGACTCGGTCCGTGGTCATTCTCTCCTCCAGGCGAACCTGAACCACTGCGCCGGTGCGCAGGACTTGGTTCTTCAAACCATGGCAGAGAGGTCGATCGGTGTGGCCGTAGTGGCGGAGCCGTACTTCGTTCCAACTCGCCCTGACTGGGTAGGGGATGTGGATGGCTCCGTCGCTATTATCAGCTCCTGGGCTCCACTTTCCATCCGGGAGAGGAGTCGAGGCTTCGTTGCGGCTGCCTGGGGGGACTTAATTCTCTTCGGAGTTTATTTCTCCCCAAACAGGAGTCTTGCGGAGTTCGAGGACTTCCTGGACTGCCTAGGGACCTCGGTTCGGCGAGTGATGCCGGCCCAGGCTGTCATCATGGGGGACTTCAACGCGAAATCCACCGCGTGGGGGACTCCCAGGACGGACGCTAGAGGGCAGGTGGTCGAAGAATGGGCGGCAGCAGCGGGCCTCTGTCTTTTAAACAGGGGCTCCGTTAACACGTGCGTCCGGCAGCATGGGGGGTCAATAGTGGACCTTTCGTTTGCCACCCCTACTGTCGCCTCAAGGGTCCAAGGTTGGCGGGTCCTAGAGAGTGTGGAGACCCTATCAGATCACCTGTACATCTGTATGGATGTCTCCACCTCCTCGGGCCCAACGGTGTCTCCACGACCTGACGCTCGGCAATTCCCGCGGTGGGCAGTGAGGCGGCTTGACGGGGACCTCCTAGAGGAAGCAGCCATTGTCCAGGCTTGGCTGTTTCTGCCGCATCCAGCAGAGGGGGTCGATGCCGAGGCCGATCGATTTCGCAACGCCATGGCCGCTGTATGCGATGCAGCCATGCCTCGCTCTCGAAGGCAACCCCCAAAGCGAGCGGTATACTGGTGGTCCCAAGAGATAGATGACCTCCGCGCGGCCTGCATAATTGCCCGGAGGATTTACTCGCAGGTCCGCAGGTTACGCCGCCGCAGCGTAGAACTGGAGACCCTTCAGTCCCAACTGCATGAGTCATACCGCAATACTCGGGGGGCTCTGCAGTTGGCAATCTGTCGAGCGAAGGAGCAGTCGAGATCTGAGGCACTGGAGGACCTAAACCGTGATCCCTGGGGGCGTCCGTACCGTGCGGCGCGGAAGAAACTCCGTGCCAAAGGCCCCCCACTGACGGAAACCCTCCAGCCTCAGTTCCTCGTTAGGGTCGTGGAGACGCTGTTCCCGGATCGAGCGGATCACCCTTCCCCGACCATGGCCGAAGCGGAGGCTGAACAGGATGCGGAGGTGGAGACTCCCCCAATATCGGACGCAGAAATGGAAGCAGCCATTCTACGGGTGCGGTCCAAAAGGACTGCCCCCGGACCGGACGGGGTTCATGCAAGGGTGCTGGCCCTGGCACTAAAGGCGGCACTGGAAAGCAAGCTTAGGGAGCTGTTCGATGCCTGCTTGATGTCGAGGCGGTTCCCTAAGGCCTGGAAGGAAGGTCGACTGGTGCTGCTACAGAAGCCGGGGCGGCCCCTGGAGTCCCCATCGGCGTACAGGCCAATTGTCTTGCTGGACGAGGTGGGGAAGATGCTAGAGAAGATTCTCGCTACCCGCATCGTCCGGCACTTGGAAGCGGTCGGTACCAACTTGTCGGACGCCCAGTTCGGTTTCCGGGCTGGGCGTTCGACAATAGACGCAATTTTGCGTCTCAAGGCCGAGGCGAGGCATGCTGTCGCGCAGGGTGGGGTGTTGTTGGCAGTATCTTTAGACATCGCTAACGCGTTCAACACTCTGCCATTCGACTGCATAGGCGAGGCGCTCCGCTACCATAAGGTGCCCATCTACTTGAGGCAGCTTGTAGCGGATTACCTGCAGGGGCGGTTCGTCTGCTACGAGGGACGCGAAGGCCAAGTTGCGCGCAGAGCCATCGCGTGCGGTGTTCCACAGGGGTCGGTTTTGGGTCCGCCCCTGTGGAACATAGGCTACGACTGGGCGCTGCGCAGTGTGCTCTCCCCCGGGCAGAGCGTCATCTGCTACGCTGACGACACTCTCGTCACGGCCCGGGGAGAGAACTACGAGGAAGCGGCACGCTCTGTCGTCCAAGGCGCGTCCCTCGTCGTGGGACGAATCGAGGCACTGGGCCTCAGGGTGGCGCTAGAAAAGACGCAGGCCCTGGTATTTCATGCGCCCCGACGCCGGCCACCGGCTGATGCACACCTCACTATCGGTGGTGTAAGGATAGCGGTACGGGCAAGCATGAAATACCTGGGCCTGGTTTTGGACCGGAGGTGGAACTTCGGCGAGCACTTTGCTCAGCTTGTGCCGAAGCTGATCGGCACGGCGTCTGCCCTCAGCCGGCTGTTGCCAAACCTGGGTGGACCGAATTTGGTATGCCGACGGCTATATACGGGGGTGGTTCGCTCGATGGCGCTATACGGGGCCCCGGTGTGGGCGGATTCCCTGTCCGCCCAGAACATGGCTCTACTGCGGAGGCCACAGAGAGTCATGGCGGTCAGGGTCATACGCGGATACCGCACTGTGTCCACGGAAGCGGCATGCGCCCTTGCGGGCACACCCCCGTGGGATTTGGAGGCCCAAGTGCTCGCCGAAGTCTACCGGCGAGGCGCAGATATGCAGGCGGAGAGTGGCAGACGTCCGCCGCCTGAGCTGGTCACGAGGTGGCGCAGGGAGGCTCAATCCCAAACCCTGAGGCTGTGGAAGGTGAGACTGGAGACGCCGAGTGCAGGACACTCGACCGTGGGGGCTATCCAGCCGATCCTGGAACAGTGGGTACGGAGGCGACACGGGACGTTGACCTTCCGTCTAGTGCAGGTGTTGTCAGGGCATGGCAGCTTCGGCAAATACCTGCACAAAGTGGCTAGACGGGAGGCGACTCCCGTGTGTCACCAGTGTGGCTGCAGCGAGGACACGGCCCTTCACACCCTCGAGCATTGTCCTGCTTGGGTGCTGCAGCGCCGTGCTCTCGCAGCAGCAATCGGGGCAGACCTCTCCTTGCCGGCTGTGGCCAAGGCCATGGTCGACAGCGGGGGGGCTTGGGAGGCAGTGGCATCCTTCTGCGAGGACGTCATCTCGCAGAAGGAAGCGGCGGAGCGCGTCAGGGAGGAGGACGCCCTCGCTGACGCGATTCGTCGCAGGAGGACAGGGCGGCGGAGGAGGCGCCATGGCGACTTGATGCCGCCCTAGGAGGTGCCAGCGGGCGATAGATCGGGGAGTCTATCGCTGTCGCATTGCACGGCCCTCGCGAGCGGTGGCGATGTCTCAGGTGAGCCCGGACATCGTCAAAGGAGTTGGTGCCCGGAAGCGGGCTGCGCTGGGTGGGTCGCGAACGTCATGCGTAGCAGTTCTCGTGGCCCATCCACCAAGGCGACAGTAGGCTCACGGTGGTGTTTTTTTTAGTGGGTGCAAGCCCCACATAGCCAAACCGTCTCCCCGGACGGGGCGGTATGCGTTAGGCATTTTTCACCACTTAATAAAAAAAAAAAAAAAAGGTTAGGTTAGGTTGGGGTGCTGGGTCAGAAAACCTCCTCGTGGGCCTGACGGCTGCTGGTCCCTCTCGATACGTTTGGAGGGAACAGCAGCTGGCTGGGACGGTGCACCCTGGGCGCGGGCAGTGGCCTTCCCCAAGGAATGGGAAGACATTCTTATTCTTCGGGGAATGTTACTTTCTGTGGCCAATATTCTGACATAGGAGGGGTCCAACTTGGACAAGGGGGGGCGCTCTCGTCGTGACCCTCTGAAAAGCAGAGGGCACAGCGGAGGAGCAAGGACGGGCAGACAGTGAGGGACGCTTTCCTTCTCTGTCCCCGTCGTTCTCGTAATCCCATCATCGGAGTGTCGTGGATCATGTCTCGCGGCTTCGATCGGGACCGAGGGTCTTGGCTTAACCGCCCGGACCGCGAGGTAGAAAACCTCTATAAAAAGTTACCCCGAATCTCAAGCGGCGGCGCACCGTGAGGGGATGTATGGCTGACGGGTGTTCCCATGGAACAATCAGTCTTTAGTGCGACCCCCGCCAGGGCACCGGCCGACCCCCTGGCGGGTTATAAATGTTAAAGGCTTATCCGGGTACAGGGGGCACTGCCCGGATGGACGTTTTATATCCCCCATACTCGTGGGAATTCTCGCCGAGCCATACTTTGTCTCCCCCCGGGATAATTGGGTGGGCGACCTGGACGGCTTGGTGGCCATCATCGGTGGGGCTCTGTCCAGCCCGTCCCGAGGTCACGGCTGGGTAGCCGCCCTCGCGGACGGCGTTGGTACGATTGGTGCGTACTTTTCGCCCAACAAGAGCCTCGCCGACTTCGAGAATTTCTTTGTCGAGCTGGGTGCCTTCGTGGGCCGTTTCCACCCTCGCCCGGTGCTGTTGCTCGGGGATCTCAACGCCAAATCTGCGGCGTGGGGATCTCCGGTGACCGATGCTAGGGGTGAGGCGCTGGAGGAGTGGGCGGTCGTGACTGGCCTGGTCGTCCTGAACCGGGGCTCGGTATACACGTGCGTGCGGCAGCGGGGCGGCTCAATAGTGGACGTCTCGTTTGCTAGCCCTGCTGTCGCGAGCCGTGTTCGCGGCTGGCGTGTCGCTGCGGAGGTGGAGACGTTGTCGGATCACAGATATATCCGTTTCGACGTCTCCGCCCAGACTGCCGGCGGCCTGAGTTCATCGGCCCCACGAACGGACGGCCCGCGCTGGTCGCGCAAACGCATCGACAGGGAACTTCTCGAGGAGACCGCGATTGTCCAGGCCTGGTTCCGGGAGTCACCAACGACCGGACCCGTCGACGTCGAACAGGAGGCGCTGTGGTTCCGCGGGGCGATGGTGATGATTTGCGACGCGTCGATGCCCCGGGTCCACACACAGTCAGCAAGACGCCAGGTGTACTGGTGGTCCGCCGAGATCGCACAGTTACGAGTCGCGTGCGTAGCGGTTAGGCGCCAGTACACCCGATACCGGAGGAGACGTTGTCGGGTCCCTGACGAAGAAGCCGCGCTGTATGAGGTGTACCGCGCGGCGACGCAGGCTCTGTGGCTGGCCATCGTTGAGGCGAGGACGCGAGCCAGGGAGGAGATGTTGGAGACTCTAGACGGAGATCCGTGGGGGCGCCCGTATCGAGCGGTTCGAGGAAACCTCAGAGCCGCGGCGCCTCCGATCACAGAGAGTCTCCAACCCGAGCTGCTGGAGGAGGTGGTCGCAGCCCTCTTCCCAGCTAGAGCGGAGCATACCCCGCCGCCGATGGCTTTGCCCACAGCCGCAGAGCCTGAAGGAGATGAGAGCGCCATCAGCGTCCCAGAGGTGACACAGGCAGAGATGAGGGCGGCCGTGATGCGGCTCCGGGCCAAGAACGTGGCTCCGGGGCCTGACGGAATCCACGGCCAGGTGCTTGCCCTCGCTCTGAAGGAGCTGGAGCCCCAGCTGAGAGGACTCTACACGGCGTGTCTAGAGCAGGGCCAGTTTCCCACTCTGTGGAAAAATGGTCGTCTGGTCCTGCTCAGGAAGGCAGGGCGCCCGGCCGACTCGCCGGGCGCCCTGCCTAAATGGGTCCAGTAAATGTTAAATGTTAAATGTAAATGGGTCCAGGGGCAACGGACGTGGGGACGTCCGTCGCTCCTATGGACATCGCGTATTCCATACTTACGCCACATTGGAGCATTCGTCGCACCGACAGACAACGTGCCGGCCTCGCAAGCAAATACGTACTGATGAGATGCGCGCCGGTGCCATAGTATTTTATATGGTGCGAGCAGACGACGCTATACGAAGCGCACGCGCCAGAGCGAGATAGGTGCGCGTTCATCGTAGATCCATTGTCAACAGATTGTTTTAAATGTTGGAAATCAGTGTGCTCCTATTGATCAATTAAATATTTTAATATAAGTGAACCTAGTGCTAGTTGTATGACCAAAATTGTAATATAAGGCAGGAACCAATAAATCATAATAATTCCCTACGATATCACAAGTTTTATTTTGCGCCATCCTTCTGATCACAACAATTGGTGACCCCGAATATTAAAACGGAACACTAATTAGAAGACTTTATCGCGGAGCAAGCATGTCTGAAGAGCAACAAGCGAAAATCCAGACCGACATGAATTACGACGTGGGCGCAGTATCCGTGCAATCGCGGCTGTTACCTTTCTGGAGAGAAATACCCCGTGCCTGGTTCATCCAATTCGAAGCTGTGATTGACCCGTTGAAGACCTCAGATGACCAGAAGTTCCGGTATCTACTGCAACAGCTACAAACGGTCGACTTACAACATTTGACCGATATTCTTTACAATCCACCCGCATCTGGGAAATATGAAAAAGTAAAACAACGCCTACTGGAAGCCTACGACAAGTCAGACGTTAAAAACTTCCAAAAACTTATCAGCGGACTAGAACTGGGAGATCAGAAGCCTTCCCAGCTGTTAAGGAAGATGCGAGAACTCGCAAGCGGCATGATTACCGAAGAAGGTCTCAAAATTGAATGGCTAAATCACCTACCCGCACAGGTTCGAGTCGTCTTGTCCGTAAACAAGGAATCGTCTTTGGATACCTTAGCTGCGATGGCGGATAAAATGGTGGAGTACGCAGAAAGTCCCAGCGTCGCCGCAGTCACAGCACCATCACCATCCTCGTCGTCTACAACATCCATGACACAGTTAGAAACACTGGCTAAGCAAGTGGAGAAGCTCACGCTAGAGATCGCCGAACTACGTCGAGGACGGCCACAACACGCACACCGTCGCCGCTCGTACAATCCTCGCTTTCGATCCCGTTCACGCTCGCAGTCAACGCAACGTGGATCTGCACCGAAACCTGGAGACGCCAACTGGGAATGCCGCTACCACCACCGTTTTGGAGACAAGGCAAAGCGTTGTGAATCGCCATGTTGTAGAAGGAAGAAGCCGTCGGAAAACTAGAACAGACACCGACCGTGGCGGACGTCGGTGTCCCGTACACCAGTAATCGCCTTTGTGTACACGACCGTAACACTCACGAACGTTTCCTCGTGGACACAGGCGCAGACATCTCCGTTTTGGCCGCCAGTCACAAGAATACCAAAACTTCAAGCGCCTACAATTTATACGCGGCAAATAATACGCCAATCAAGACTTACGGACAGAAAACTATCAGGCTAAATTTTGGATTACGAAGAGATTTTGTTTGGTCATTCATCATTGCAGACGTCAAAACCTCGATATTGGGTGCTGATTTTCTCCGTCACTTTAAGCTGCTGGTGGACCTGCACAAGAAAAAGTTAGTTGACAAGATTACCGAACTATCTATCGACGCATTAGAAGTTTCAACAAACACCGAATCGGTTCACATAATAAGCAACAATCAAGTATACTACGACATTTTGAAGCAGTATCCTGATGTCCTACGTCCCATGTCGCTGAAGCAACCACCGAAACATGACGTTGTCCACCACATCGAAACTACCGGCCCCCCACTTTAAGAAAGAAGAAAGAAAGAAAAAACGTTTATTGGCGCCATCGCCACAAGTACACACAATATTAAAGAAATAAAAGCAAATATAAAAATAAAAAACTTAATTCTAAACAAGAAATACTGTGTGACTCAAGGTAGCGCCAAATAGGCCCAGTTCAGCATAATGCCGGACAACTAGTGCCCGACGCTGGTTTTCAACTGAACCTAAATGGTGAGTGTACGGATGTCAGTAAATACAGTAATTATATAAATATTGTGTACGACATGATAATATTATGTAGTGTATTAAGAAAATAATAAAAAATAATAATTAAAAATATATGTATATATTGTAAAAAACAAAATATTTTAAAACCGGGATTAAGTAGTTTCAAACACACCATAGTTAGTCCGTAGCAACACACTGCGCCTCACGCGGCCGAGTGTGATGCACGACCTACCGACGGCATCGACTTAAATTGCACATTTTTAAATGTAGAAAATTTCTAGTAGTTGCGGGTATACTAATAAATATATGAATATGTTGAAAGATATTGTGTGAGTTAGAAACGAACAAATTACATACTTTAATTTAGATCGTCCAAAGTGATCAATAGTAAAGAAATAATGATAATAAAAAATAAGATAACGCGAAGGAAGGTAAGTGTTGAAGAAAACTTTATTTGAGTTTATTGTCTATTGTGAGGCTGACACAATTTTATATCTCTACCTACATTGTGCGCACTACACAACATTCCACTGAAATTGACAATTATATAAGTGAGACATTAATATTGACCATGTCCAATTTCCGTTGTGCATCAATCAAGTATTGCCGTAAGCGTTTTCTAAAGATAGCAGTCGAGTTGGATGAACGAATGGGTGGTGGTAGATTATTCCAAATCTTAGATGCCGCATATCGAAAACTGCCTCTGAAAGCCGCTGTACGATGAGACCGAGACGCAAGCTGTTGCGAACATTGCCTTCTATCGCATTCTCGTGTACTAGCTATCCAACTCAACTTATTGTATAGATAGTCTGGTTTTTGACATTTTATGATACCGAACAGAAGGCACGCCAAGTGCAACTTGCGTCTCGATTTCATTTTAAGTGTGTAATGTTTATTTAAGACCGGGGTTACATGACTTCTGGGGGGAATCTTATAACAAAACCGGGCACAAGCGTTTTGCACCCTTTGGATGAGCCGATCTGTGCGGGCCAACAGGCGCGGACCGTATACTGTATCCGCATAGTTTAGCCTAGACAGCACCAGAGTCTCCACAAGCTGCTCCCGTAGCGTTTCAGACAAGTAAGGTCTCATCTTGTACAGAACCTTCAAGCGGTAAAAACAGTTTCGCACCGAATCAGCTATATGTTTTTCGAAACGAAGGTCTTTGTCCATAATGAGACCAAGATTCCGCGCTTCAAAGACTCTGTCAATTGGATCACCCATCAGTTCCAGGCCAAACTTTGCGGGTAGTTTGGATAGTTGCTGTCTTGTGCCAAATACTAGGTACTTAGTCTTGGAAGGGTTTAGCGACAAACAATTTTCCTCAGACCAGACGGCGATTCTATGAAGGTCTTCATTTAGATCCCTGATAGCACTATCATATTCATCCGGCCTAAAAGATAAATAAATTTGGACGTCGTCAGCGTAGATATGGTATTTACATTTCTGGAGGCAATTGATAATATCCGCACAGTATAAAATAAAAAGAATTGGCCCTAATATAGACCCTTGGGGTACGCCTCTTACTATCGGAGTACACGATGACCTAAGAGCAGTTCCGTCACCCAACTGCAGATCTACACACTGTTTTCTGTTGGTAAGATAGCTACGGAACCACTGCGTGGCGCTGGGGTCAAATCCGTAAAACATTAGTTTGGACAATAATAGCGAAATATTAATTGCATCAAAAGCCCGGGAAAAATCCAGCAAGACCAACACTGAACACATTCCTTTGTCTTGGGCTGATAGAAGATTATCGGTAACATCCAGTAAGGCAGTGGCGGTACTGCGTTGTTTCCTGAAACCAGACTGTAAGTCAGGTAAAACGTTATTGTGTTCCAGAAAATGCGTTAACTGCAGACTCACGACTTTCTCTAGCACTTTCGACAGGCACGGTAAAACGCTTATAGGACGTAAGTCTTTAACTTCAATTGGATTAGCGTGTTTCGGTAAGGGCCTGACAGACGCTATTTTCCATAGGTCAGGGAACGTTGAAGTTGATATGGAATAGTTAATAATGTCTGTAATTGTATTTAGAGCGTATGGTAAAATCATATTAAGCATGTCAAGGGTAATGTTGTCGTAACCTTCGGCGTTGCTTTTTAGGTTAGAAATAATGCGAGAAATGTCCTTCTGTTCCACTGGATCGAGCTTAAAAATGGCTTCACCAAATCTATGGTCCTCGAAATAAGACTTAAGTGACATGCTTGCTACAGGGTTACCAGGAACTACCAAAAAAGAGTTATTAATAAGATCTGGATCAGTAAATTGCGGCGGAATGTCTATTCTAGGTTTAAAGGGCGATAAGGTAGCTTTAAGATTCTTCCATAATAATTTGGGATTTTTAATCTTGTTGTTTATATTATGTTTAAAGTACGCAACTTTTTCATTATATAAAGAACTTAGAACAAGGGACTTCAACTCTTTATAGTATTCCTTTTTGGAATCTGATTTAGTTTTCTTATAACAAGTTAGAGCATTGTCGCGTAAACGCATCATGATTTTAATCGTATCTGTTATCCACGGATAAGACTTCTCCTTAATGATAGAAGTTTTGATTGGTGCGTGAACATCGAACAGTGAAATAACATGGGAGTTAAAAACATGCACCATGTCATTTACATTGTCCAACGTAGAAATATCACAAAGACACAATAGCAATAAGTCCATATTAAAATTATCCATGCAAACGTTTTTAAGTGGCCTAAATTTTACTATATATGGTTTAAACTTATCACGTTTAACATGAAATTCCGCAACTATAATAGAATGACCGTTAAGTGAACTAAAAGATTCCACTGACGTATATCTTGCTCTTAAGTCTGTACAAAGGACGTCGATCAGTGTTTCACTGGAATCTGTGAAATGTGTAGGAGTTGTGACCAATTGCGTAAGACTGAGGCTATCCAAGAACTCGTTAATTTTATTTGTTTTTGAGCCGCTTACATCCAGCATGTTTACATTAAAATCACCCAGCAATATGTAATGGTCACAATGACCCAGTGATGTAAGGGAATCGGTTATGGCATCCAGGAAAAGAACAAGGTCCAACCATGGTGGCCGGTACGCGGTACCTATCGCAATTTTTTTACCACTTATTGTGAGCGTTAGCCACATTTGCTCGACCGATTCGAACCTGGGATCGACCGCGCCACTCCAAGTACGCGCGCTCAACCCGCGCCGCAGAAAAAATCCAACTCCCCCACCACGACCCGCGCGAACGGTTGCTGGCCGCGGCCTATGACGCAGACTGTAGCCGGGCACGATAGGAGCGCGCCCCTCCTCGCCCGGTCGGAGCCAAGTTTCATTAATGGCCATAACATCAAAACAATACCTGTCGAGCGCACCAATCATGTCATCATGCCCTGTACCCAACGATCCTGCATTCAGAAAACCAACCTTAAGAAACTTTTCTCCCTTAGTCATCATTATAATAGAAAAACAATGACTCGGCATTTAGCAATATCGATATTGTACCTTCAATAATTAATTTCGTTTGGTCAAATAAAATAAATAATATTGCAATTATAAGTGTGTAAATATAGTATCTGTACAATATAGAATGAGTTTTAAAGAACATAAATATAATAACTACTATATACGAACGATGTAAACTGAGGTATGCATGTAATAGTTTTGTAGATAGTGTAAATGTAAATAAGATGAAACGATGTAAAAAGCAAAGATAAACAAATGTGCTGTTATAAATATAAAGAAATACATAAACATTTGTGATAAACTGATTTACGCACAGTTCACTGAGGTGCGCCGTGAGACACACACCTGTCATTAAAACACTTATAAAATAGTAGTACGTAAAGCACAATATTAACTTATGATGACATAATAACACTTTTGACATAATAACACTTATACCTATTATTAGACTTACTTTTAAATACAAAATAACTAAAGTTAAAGATTGACAATGAACAAGAGAATAAAATAAAGCAAAAAAAAACAATAATCTAAGGTGCGCATTTATCATCATTACCCGTTGCCGGGCCAAAGATGCGCTGTAAGTCAGCGTCAGAGCGGATAAGGCAAGCGGCGTCTCCTGGTTTGTATCGGGCAAGAATGCGGCCGCGCTTTGACCATATGAATTGCCAACCGAGGCGACTGCCAGCCTCACGAGCGTTCCGAAATAACTCGCGATTGATTTTTGTAAGCCGCTCGTTAATATAGAAGCGCGTTGCTGGGCCTGGCAAGTCGAGGTCAGCAGTAGTGATCCCGCGCCGTACTCGTGCACCCTCCAGCAGTTCGTCACGAAGGTCGCGGCGCGCGAGGCGAATGACGAGGAAGCGCGGGCGGGTCTCCACCGGCGCCGTCGCCTGCGTAGCATTGATGCGCCTTCCTCCAACACGCTCGGCGCTGACTATGTCGCGTGCCTTTAACTTGACGCCAATCTTAGCCGCCACCATCATGGCCGTGTGGGTAGCGTTTTCACCACTGATCTCGGGTATATTCGAGATCTGGAGATCATTGGCGAGTAACTCCTGGTCCCGGTCATTTATGTCGTTTTTCAGCTGTGTTATAATGTCATCCACATCCGATGACCGCGACACCTGGGGCTGAGCTAGTCTGGTCTCGATAACAGCCACTTTTTCCTCCAGGTTGCTCATCCTGTCATTTGTTGAATTAAGGGAGGACCGCAGCTCCGACAGATCGTCACGTAGAAGCTGGAACTCATTCCGCACGATCTTTAAAAAGTCCTCTTTAAAACTGCTCAACTCTGCCCTAAGGATTTCCAGGTTGAGCTCCTGTGTGGCATCTAGAGCTGTACTATTAATAGGGCTGGTGTCCATGAGGTTGACAAGGCTGTCCTCGTGTGCTGGTGTTGGTGCCCGCGCCCTTACAGGTGTTTCATCCCGGTTATCCCGCACCAGGTGTTTTTCACACTCATTACAGTGCCAGGGGGTCGCTACAGGGCCTGCAGTTGAGATGCCCACGCACCCACGATGGTACCATTGCCTACATTTGTTACAGTTTGCAGCCTCTGCCGACGACATAAACTTGCCACAAGCAGCGCACTTAGCCATGGTTTGTGGAAACTGGTTTGTTTACTTTTGAAGCAGCACAATCGATACGACTCAAAGTACAACGGTCAGGCAACAGATGGCGCTATTTTCAGAAACCCGTTTGCGGATGATATCACGGTGTTTATGGTGCAGATAGACACCATAGGTTGCGCACAGTATTAGGGAAAAGGAGTGCACACACCAAGCGATCGGTCACAGTTTTTATCCGTATTCCAGCAAAATACCGGTTAATTATTTTAGAGTTTCGGGTACTTAGGAGCTTAATGGAGATCACTAGCACGGAATTTAGAGTTTTTAGTGTATTTACACAGTTTAAAAACACTGCACAATAACTACACTCGTTAGTTGCACTTAAGGTATTATTTTTACAATAAACTTATTAGAAATAAACTGGTATTTTTATTTTTATGTACAAGAGGAACACAAAGAGCTTAAGGCTGAATTGACATCCGTGACGTCACCCCGTCCCCCCTTTACGCTCGCCCCCGCCCGCTGCCCCCCGAGAAGTATAAGGCAGCCAAAGAAGAGTTTGACCGCATGTTAGAAATGGGTATCTGCAAGCCATCAAAAAGCCCCTGGGCCAGCCCTCTTCACGTAGTAAAGAAAAAGGACGGAAGACTACGCGTGTGTGGCGACTATAGACGTCTCAACGCAGTCACACAACCAGATCGCTATCCCGTACCTCACATTCAAGATTTCACGTACCAACTACATAACAAAAAGATATTCTCCAAACTTGATTTAAAAATGGCGTACTATTGGATACCAATCGCCAAGGAGGACGCACAGAAAACGGCAATCACAACACCGTTTGGAATGTATGAATTCAATTGTATGACTTTTGGCCTACGAAACGGCAGTCAAACATTTCAAAGGTTCATGCACGAGGTACTCAGAGGCATAGATGGCTGTTTCTGTTTCATCGATGACATACTCCTCTGCGAAGAAAACGAAGAAAAACACAAGCAGCTACTTCATCAAATTCTACAGCAGTTAGACAAATACGGTCTGACACTGAACATAGAAAAATGCGAATTTGGAAAAGAAACAATAGATTTCCTGGGCTACGAAGTATCGGCGAATGGCATAAAACCAACAATGGAACGAGTTGAAGCTATATCTACCTACCCAAAACCGAAAACCGTTCTCGAACTACGACGCTTCCTGGGGATGATCAACTTTTACCGAAGCTGTCTCCCGCGCCAAGCAGAACTACAGAACGAACTTAACAAGTACCTACACAACAGAAAGCGTAATGACAACACGCCGATCGAGTGGACAACGGACGCAGAGCAAGCCTTTATGAAGTGCCGCCAAAGCATCACAGAGGCCACTATACTCTCACATCCAGTTCAAGGAAGTCCCCTCGCCATCATGACAGACGCATCAGATCACAGCCATGGTGCTGTTCTCCAACAAAAAGTGGACAAAGTTTGGAAACCACTAGCATTTTATTCAAAAGCAATGAGCGCAACACAACGCTGATACAGTGTATACGATCGCGAACTACTAGCCATGTATACAGCTGTTAAGCACTTTCGCCGATTAATTGAGGGTAGTGACGTCGAAATATATACAGACCACAAACCGCTTACCTATGCACTTACAAGAACAGCAAGTACCACCGACACACCGAGACGCGAGAGACAACTGCATTTTATAAGCCAATTTTGTTCGAGCATAAAGTACATAAAGGGAGAACAAAACACAGTCGCCGACGCATTATCAAGACTTGAAGAGATTATTTCTCCGACTACGATCGATTATTATCAAATAAGCATCGATCAGCAACAGGACCAAGAACTCAAGAAGCTCAAGAAACAAGAAAACTTGATATTCAAAGAAATAACTATACCCGGATGTAATCGACCAATCACATGTGAGCTATCAACCTCAGTACCACGACCGTATCTGCCCGCAAAACATCGTTACGCAGCTTTCAAAGCGCTACATGAATTATGTCACCCGGGCGTACGTAGTACAAGAGAACTGATGACAAGTAAATTATTTTGGCCGTCAATGAACAAAGAAGTAGCACAGTGGACGCGAGCCTGCATAAGCTGCCAGCGAGCGAAAGTACATCGGCACGTAACCACGCCGTTAGTACAATTCCCGCCATCACAACGCTTCGAACACATCCACATAGACATAGTTGGCCCGCTGCGTCTTTCTAATGAATATCGCTACTGCGTCACTATAATTGACCGATGCACCAAATGGCCCGAGGCGATTCCGGTCCGTGACATCACAGCGGAGGTCGTCGCGCAAGTACTGTACGAAACGTGGATAGTGAGATTCGGCTGCCCGTTACGCATTACGACAGATCAAGGACGCCAGTTCGAGTCTTCACTCTTTAACGCGCTCATGAAGAAAATGGGAATCAGCAGAACTCGTACTACGGCATACCACCCACAGTCGAATGGACAAGTTGAGCGATGGCACCGAACAATGAAAGCGGCGCTTATGGCTCGCGGGGCAACAACAACATGGACAGAGGAACTTCCAACCGTGTTATTGGGATTACGCACTGCCCTGAGACAAGACAACCACCTCAGCCCAGCTCTAATGACTTACGGTACCACACTTCGCATACCATCTGATTTCTTTGAGCCACAAAATTCAAGAATCGACGACGCCGAGCTAGTACGCCGTCTCACTCACACGATGACATCACTCACGCCAGCTGCGCACCGCTCACAATCGGCTGACAAGCCTTTTGTTTACAAAGATTTGGCGACGTGTACGCATGTGTTTGTTCGCAACGATACCACCAGAGCGCCACTCACACCACCGTACAATGGCCCCTATGAAGTTCTCAAGCGTTACGAAAAGTACTACGAAGTCAAGTTACCGCTACGCACATCAGTCATATCTTTGGACAGACTCAAGCCAGCCTTCATGTGTAGTGAGCCCATCGAAGACAAACATCACCATCAGGACATTGGACCTACTCAGCCATACACCACCCGATCCGGCAGAATCGTGAAGCCTGTGGTACGCTTCACTTAGAGGGGAGTGATATGGACATCGCGTATTCCATACTTACGCCACATTGGAGCATTCGTCGCACCGACAGACAACGTGCCGGCCTCGCAAGCAAATACGTACTGATGAGATGCGCAGTCGAGAAATCGCTACGCCCCCGGCAGGGGGCGCGGCTGGCGGGATGTGGGCAAGCCCTTTCCCCGCGGAGGTCAAAAACTGTGCCCGTAAAAACGGGCACCTCCTTAGAGTGCCGATATAGGCATGGTATTGGCGAGTGCGTGTAAAAAGCGCGACTCGCCAGTGTGTGGTTGACATTATGTCCGGTAGGAGGCGCCAGCGGCGCTAAGCGCTGCGCGCTTAGCTACGGCGAAACTTTACCGTAGCGAGCGCCGCTATCTTCACGCCACCTCGGCGGTCTGTCACCGCCAGGTGAGACCTCCGGTTGCCCGGGGGAGGCCTGGCAGGTGCAGTCCTGGCCAGAGGTGACTTTGGGGCGCACCCTACCGCTAAGGATGATGGCCCCCGCCTGCAACGCTCTCAGAGCTAGCCGATCACGCTCCAGACTGAGGGGCCGTAGTGAATGGGTTTGAGCGGCAATGTACTTGCGTAACACCGCTCATGTAGCGAACGAATAGCGAGCCCGCGCCGCACGTTCGTCGCGTAAGTATTTATGCATGTTGAGTAACATGGGTGTCTGGTCGGGCGCGTCGTGCCTATATTAACTTAGAACACGACGCGCTTCGAGTGAGTGTTGTGATTGTGGAGTCTTATTGGTTGGGTAAATCGCGTGTAGATGGATACGACTTACCCGAGTGAGTCAGTCAGGGGGGGGGGATGGTTAAGTCACATCCGCAGGCAAGAGGTCGCGCGGCAGGCGACGTGTGCGCTTAGCTCGCCCCGCGTCAGGCGGGCGCGTGTGCCATGGCGCTATTTGTGCCAGGTGGGGCCAGGCAGAGGCGTCAGCGCGGGCGAACATGCTCGACGCGAGGCGGCTACAGAAGTCGTCCAGGCTCTCCATGTTCAGGTCCCGCTGTATGGTAGTGTTCCTCACGTAGCGAGGGGCGGCGACGATTGTCCGCAGCGCAAGATTTTGCTGCGCGCGGAGGGATTTCTTGGATGACTCGCTCGTGAGGGCGAACCAGGCTGGGGCGGCATACGTTATTAGTGGGCGAATGTACGTTTTGTACACGCCCAGCTTGGCACGCAGCGGGAGGCGGGATGAGAGCACTGGGCGCAGCAGGAAGCGGGCGTTCCTGCATTTGGCGATAGTGCCACGGACATGACTTACCATCGTGAGCCGGCGGTCGATGGTGACCCCGAGGTACTTGGCCTGGGGCGTCCATGCGACGTCGGCTCCTTGTAGTGTTAGGGGTGGTGGGAGTTTAGTGCCGCCGGTAGCAAGCGCCTGCGTCTTACCCACGTTCACCGACAACCTCCATTTTGACAACCAGTCAGGCAGCAGATCGAGCACGCGCTGTAGCTTGACGGCCGCGTGCCGCGTATTTAGCGATGTCGCTATGTACGCGGCGTCGTCGGCGTACAGCGCGAGCGTGGTGTCAGGTGTGGTGGGGATGTCGTCGGTGTAATGTGAGTAACAGTAGGGCGAGACGCAGCTGCCCTGCGGCACTCCCGCAGCGATCGGGCGGACGCCCGATAACGCGCCGTCGACCACCACCCGGAAAGTCCTGTTGGAGAGGAAGGAGGAAACCACCGTGACCAAGCGACGAGGCGTGCCAGACTGGGCCATCTTGTAAAGAAGGCCGGCATGCCAGACCCGGTCGAAGGCCTTCTCCATGTCGAGGAATACTGCTACTGCTTGCTCTTTTTTGTTGAGCGCCGCGGCTAGCAGATGCAGTACCCTCGACAGCTGGAGCGTCGTGGAGTGCTCGGCCCGAAACCCAAACTGTTCCGCCCGAGGCGAGAAGTGCTGTTTGAGGTGTCGCAGCAGGAGCTGCTCGAATACCTTGGAGGTAGAGGAAAGAAGCGTGATGGGCCGGTAGCTCTCCGGCTTCAGCACGTTCTTATGCGCCTTGGGCAGCATAATGACGCGCCCTTCCTTCCACGAGGTCGGGAAGGCCCCGGTGCGCAGTATGCCCGTGTACAGGCGCGCCAGCGCCGCTACCGTGCGGTAGGGCAGGTGGCGCAGCGCTGTGTTGGTCACACCGTCCGCTCCGGGGGCCTTCCTTAACCTAGTGTTAAGGATGGCGCGTCTAACTACGCAAGGCGAGAAGGAGATTGGGTCGTCATCGGAGGCTATCGGCTGGGCGAAGTACTCTCCAAGGTATTGCTCGACTGCTGCGATGTGCTCGCTGTTGACAGTCGGGTTTGGGACGAACTGACGCTCCAGGTGATCGGCGAAGATCTCCGCGCGGTCTGGCGCGGCGTATCTTGGCGCCCCGTCGCTATGGAGTAGCGGACGTACCGGAGCCGGGGCATGGGAGAGCTGTCTACACAGCTTATGTAGCGACGCCATGTCCCCCTCGGCGGCATCGATACATTCCTCCCAGCTCTCGGTATTGAATTCCTGTAGTTTGGCCCTGACCATCTCCGCGTAGCGATTAAGCTCGCGTTTGTCACGTGGGCTGCCTGAAGATTGCCACCGCCTGCGAAGGAGCCGCCTGTGGGCGACCATCCGCTGTAGGTGGGTGGGCAGAGGCTTGTAAAGGAGCCCCTGTTGCTGCGTCGAAATAATGGTCGCCTCGTTAAAGGCGCGCTGGAAGCAAGCGGTGAGTTCTCCGGCTAGCCCGTCGACATCCGCGGCGGAGACAGTGGGCCAAGTAGGAGTGGTGGTCTCCATCACTTCCTTAAACTTAGTCCAGTCCGTTTTACGACGTGGCGCTGGAGGAGAGAGTCTCGTCGGCATGCCCGACAAGACGACGAGTACAGGTTGATGGTCCGACTGTAACTCGTCGTCTATCACCTGTTGGGCGATCTGGCATCCTAGGCCCTTGTGGACAATGATGTCCAGCACATCCGGTAAGTAGGCCTGGTCATCTGGGTAATGGGTGGGTGCATCAGGGCCGGACACCATGTATCCATGGGCCTCTGCGTCGGCGAAGAGCCGCCTCCCTCCGGTATTCGTAACCCGACTATTCCACGCCGGGTTTTTCAAGTTGAAATCGCCAGCGAGGAGTGTCGCGTGTGGCGATTGGTAGAGTAGCGCCCGCAGCTCCGCTATGTCAGGCGGGGGCGCGGGCGGGCAGTAGCACGCGTAGATGTTAACATCCTCGCCGGCGATATGGAGCTGGACACCTAATGCATAGAAGGTGCCCAGTGGCGTCGGAGGGAGTGGTTGGTGAACGACTCTCCGGCTAATCAATACCGCCAGACCGCGGTAGGTTATGCCGTGTGGAGACTTCTCATCCTGTCTGTACAAGACGTAACCCGGGAACTTGATCTTGTCAGCTGGTCCCAGGTGCGTCTCGTTGATGAGCGCCACGTCGATTCGTTGGTCCTTGAGGAGGAGGCGGAATGGGGCGGCCTTCCTTCTGAGGCCGCGGGCGTTCCAGTGAATAATCCTCAACGAGCTAGTCATGGTATAGTTGAAGTAGCTTGGCGAGCCCGTCGAGGATTACCATCTCTATGTCCTGACCCTTACTGATGGCCTTGATGAGGTCCAGCAGCAGATTGATCGCGCAGGTGGTAAATTTCTTAGGAGGCGCGACACGACGCCGCTCTTGATCTCGGGCGCCGTCTTGCTGCTGGGCAGTGCTGGTGGGCGCCGCGCTGTGTGCGGTGACCGTAGCCATGTCTGTGGGTAGGGCGGGCTTTGCCGCCCGCTTCCCCTTCTTCTTGCCGGCGCCAGAGATGGCGTCGGATGTTGTGGCGGCGGTGGAGGTAGTGGCGGCTGCCGCGGGCGCCTGTGTCGTCGCCTGCGCTGGGACAGGGCCAGGATCCTCCCTGGGTTGAGTCGCGGGAGGCTGGGGCTTCTTCCCCCTTTTGTTTTTCCCCCCGCGCGGCCTCTTCTTCTTCCGCCTCGAGGCAGGAGCTTCGGTGTTGCTGGAGGGCCCGTTGGCTGTCGCCATCAGCGACGCGCTTGGGGCCTCGTGGGCTTCAGTGTTGGTGGCAGCGCTCTTGGGTGGGCGCTGTTGTTGTGAGATGGCGACAGTGCCCGCTCGCTTGTTCCGGACTTCTTTCCGGAACACGGGGCACGCACTGCTTGAGGCCGGGTGATCACCTGCGCAGTTCACGCACGTGGGCTTCTCTTCTTTGGGGCGCGGGCAATCACGGGCCGCGTGCTCCTCGCCGCATCTGACGCATGCGAGCGGGCGGTGACACTGGTGCGAGCTGTGTCGAAACTTCTGGCACCGGTGGCACTGAGCGGGCCCCTGTTTACTCCTCCAGGCATCTATGCGGACACCACGCATGCTAAGTAGCTCGGTGGTGT
This sequence comes from Cerastis rubricosa, assembly GCA_949152445.1. NCBI lineage: Eukaryota > Metazoa > Arthropoda > Insecta > Lepidoptera > Noctuidae > Cerastis > Cerastis rubricosa. Next base: position 12,513,629 of record OX424552.1, read on the forward strand.
CGTAAATGCGTCTAAAATCTATTTGCCTCTTAAGGACAGCGTGGAAAAGGCAGCCGGGTCGTCCGCCGCGCGCTTTTATATTACGGACATATTCCGGCTCAAAACCACGCTGCCTTAACTCCTCCAGGATCTCCTCTGGGTCCGTGTCCGCAGGCAGCCCCCTAATGGCCACCTTAAGGCTACGTTCCGCTGGCAATGAGTAAGAGAACCAACTAAGGCCCTCCGATCTCTCCAGGTCCGTAAGGTACCTTTGGATCACCCTATACTCATCCTCCGTTTCAGGCAGGAAGCGAATCCCGCCCTGAAAAGGACGAGCATTAGGGGGGTGACCCAAGATGGTCCTTATGGCCCTAAAATGAAAGGCCCAGTTGGGCATCCTTTCCACTACCAACGGAGGGTAGCGTGGCTTGTCTCTCTGTTTGGCTTTGGCAGCTGCGGCTGCGCTCGTGCCTTGCGCAGGGGCCGCGGCGGCGGGTGGCGTCGCAGTTTGTGAGGCGTCGAGTCCGGTGGGCGAGCGGCGAGCCGCCTCGGCGAACGTCGGCGACCCGACCCCGGCTCTACCACGCGGTTCACGCTGTGGGAGCGGGGAGTCGGTGCAGACGCGCTTCGCCTCTTCGGCGGCTTCGTCGTCCGAGCTTCGAGGGCGGCGCTGGGCACGGGTATCGGGCCCGAGCGCCTTTAAGTTGTCGGTTAAGTGGGGGGAGGTAGGGGCACCTACCTCGACGTCTTCGTCCATGTCGCTTTCCTCGTCAGAAAAGCAAGGCGACCTGGGCGCGGGCGAGTCCTGGGCCGAGTTACGTGGTGGAGGCGGCGACATCGGGCCCGTTGCAACCAGTGCTGCGGCGGCTGAGCCTGCCAGCAAGCGGTGGGGTGCGGGCGATGCGGCGCGCCCGACTCTCGGTGCGGCGGCGGCAGCGGCGGGCCGTGCGTGCGTGACTGGGCACGCGGCAGGGCGCGACGTGACAGGCGCAGCCTTAGTGTCGGCGGCGGCGGTGGATGGGCGCGCAGGGCGCGGGTTTGCGGCGCGGGGCGCGTGACTCGCGGTCGCTCTATCCGCCTGCGCCTCGAAGCGTAGGGGGGGAGCGACGGCGCGAGCAGCGGGCGCGCGGCTACTAGTCCCGGGAGGACCCGGGGGCTGGGTGGGCACTGGACGGAACGCCGGCGGGCGAACAGGTACCGCCGGGGTGCGCACAGACGGAGGTGTAGTCAAAGCCGTACCTGGGCTGCTGCGTGGCGGTTGTGTAGGAGGTGAGGCCGGGAAGGCCCTCCTTCGCTCCACATCGCTGGCATCGGAGGCGTCTGAGGCACTGCCGGGCGTCGGGCTCCGAATCGTCGGTAGCGACGGCGCACGGTCCCCCTTGGGGTTAACTGTCGTTTGGGTCCGTTTAGGCATCGTGTAGGAGTGGCCTAATTCCGCAACCGCTACGGTGCTGCTGCACCGGGCAGCACGGTGGCACCCGCTGTGAACCCACAGGTTCTACGTACCCATGGGTACACAACAGGAACCTTTCCCGACGATTAAAGTTTTTAAATAATAAAAACGCGGTTCGGGCGGTATAAGTAAAAAGTTCGGAACGCGCCTACCCTCACATCGATTTATAAAAAGTGGGCGTCCGACCAATCACAGCCCGCGCCAGAGGTGGCGCAGGGGACTTCGGTGGCGGCCAGCGGAGGCCTGCTCACAGTTTAACGCGATTGGGTCGCGCACTACAAACTTTCGACTCATGGAGAGGCCACTAGCCAATCCTCTGAGATGCGCGCCGGTGCCATAGTATTTTATATGGTGCGAGCAGACGACGCTATACGAAGCGCACGCGCCAGAGCGAGATAGGTGCGCGTTCATCGTAGATCCATTGTCAACAGATTGTTTTAAATGTTGGAAATCAGTGTGCTCCTATTGGTCAATTAAATATTTTAATATAAGTGAACCTAGTGCTAGTTGTATGACCAAAATTGTAATATAAGGCAGGAACCAATAAATCATAATAATTCCCTACGATATCACAAGTTTTATTTTGCGCCATCCTTTTGATCACAACACCCCCTATACATCGGACCCGAGGTGGCGGCGCATAGTGTTCCACGCGCGCCCCTCTGAGACGTCGCGGGGGGAGTCAAACACCTCACTCCCCCCTCAACCCGAGATGAGGCCGCCATAGCGGGCCGGCACCAGCCGGGGGTTGCGGAAGAGTCGTACGTTCCCGCGACCCCTGGTGTAGGTGAGAGATGGAACACCGGGGTAGTTTTTAGTCAGTTGGAGTCTGACAGACCCCTCCGCCCTCCCCAGGCGGAGGACATCCGAGCGGATTTGAAAAAAGGTTAGGTTAGGTTAGGTTTTTTTGTTTTTTTTTTTTTTTTTTTGTTTGGGCAGGAGTGGGAAATCCCCACGGACACCTCGACTATCTCACAAATTGTGAGACAGTCGAGGTAGTGCCGGAATCGAACCGGCTAAAAACCACTCCTGCCTGCTCAGTGTCCCTCTGACATGAGGATCAGAGACCTTGTCTACGCTTTTTGTGCCTTGGTTAGCGACGATTTGTTGGGAGGCCAAAGAGACCGTACTCAATTTGCTACTTTTATCTTATGGCTTTATTACTTTACATAAACTGTAATATACTTAATTTATTTTAACTTTATTATTATGCTTACTTAATTTATTTTAACTTTTATGTACTTAATTTATTTTAACTTCAATAATATGGTTGCTTAGTTTATTTTAACTTTTGTGTACTTAATTTATTTTAACTTTATTATAATTAATTTATTTTAACTTTATTATGCTTACTTATTTTATTTTAACTTTTATGTACTTAATTTATTTTTAACTTTAATGTATTTACTTATTTTATTTTAACTTTAATATACTTAATTTATTTTAACTTTATTGTACTTAATTTATTTTAACTTTATTTATGCTTACTTATTTTATTTTAACTTTTATGTGCTTAATTTATTTTAACTTTAATGTATTTACTTATTTTATTTTAACTTTAATATACTTAATTTATTCCAACTTTAGTGTATTTAATTTGTTTTAACTTTTATAATTTAAGCTTTTGAGTTTATGTTAGGAATTTATCAAATATTTGCAATAACCCTTATAATGATGCCCGTAGTGACAGTGTTCTGTTCTTATATCGATTTCTTCTAGACTAAAATTGAGATTTTTGTTTCTATTTTTATGATATATACGCTATACACTTAGTATATACTTGGATATAATATCATCTAAATAGTTTATTTTACGGCCTATATACTGTTTTACTAATTTGCAAAATGCTTCTGAAGTAGAAAGACTGCTGAGTTTTACACCCACTTCGACACAACTTGACGAGCCCACCAGAGTTGACATACGGTCCAGTATAATTCTAGCCACTTTCTCATGAAAGTGGCTCCAATCTCCGTCATCCCTTAAGCCAACCCCAGTGGTCCGCTCAAAGCGTCTGCTATATTGTGCCAAAGTGGTCGCATCTATGTACTCGGAAGTGGGCGCACCGACAACTTTAGCAATAAGCTGTTGTTGCTCTAGCGAATGCGTCCCACTTCCGACGCACTGGGCAATCTTTACTGAAGGCATTGTGCGTGGTCGCCTCCAGGCCGCGTCTGATGCAGTTTGCGCACATCGCGGGCTCGGCCATGTACTTTTCTGGGCAGTCCTTAACCAGATGTTTACCGGTGCAGTGGCTGCACACGTCAGCCTCCTGGTAACAGTGGCGCTTTCCATGGCCGAACTCCAGACAGCGGGTGCACTGCATCAGAGGCGACTGGTCCTCGACGCGCACTCTCTGGAGGTCAATCCTAAGTCTGCCTCCTTCGAGTGCCCGCCTCCAGATCGCTGGGGAAACACTCAGCACAATGCCGCCAGTATGCGGGTTTCTCGCCTTCTTTCTATATTTAATAGCCATCCTAAGTTCCTCGCTGCCGAGGCCGTCGAAGATCTCCTGGTTCTGATTCTTAAGGGCCCTCAACACTTCTTCGTCACTGTGAACTAACAGTACGTCCCTAAGAATCAGAAGCGGGTCCTTGTTCTTCACGGCCTCGACAACGAGGTTCTCTCCAGCTGCCTCCAATCGTCTCTTGACCTTCTCCCTCTCTTCTTTTTTGGCGCACCCCATTATAACCCTCTGGTCCTTTGCCTTTCTTACTCTTTCGACTCGCACCCATCCCTCCTTCGCGTCCACCACTTTCCGAACCCTTTCCAGGATTTCGTCCCCATTGTCGGTCGCCTGTGTCGAGGAGACAACCACGGAGTGCAGCGTCGGTCGCTCCGGAACCTGAGCCCCGGTGTGGCTCTTACTCAACGACGCTACACTCGCGTAGGTTTTCTCCTCAACACTCACCCTGCTAGCCAGACTGTCTCGGAGTTTTGCCAATTCGTCGGAGTTTTCCTTAATCAAGGCCATGTGCTCCTTCATTGTGCTCACAAGCTCAATCTGACTAACGGGGCACTGCCCGGATGGACTGTCATATCCCCCATACTCGTGGGAACAAAATGGAAGACAACCCAATTAGTAAAGTTGTGGAGAAGGTTGACGCAGGGTCACGCACTGGCGCTGCGTCAACTAACACGGGAGCAGTGGCTCCATTAGAACCGCGCGTGGTTCTGGAGAGGGTGGATGTGTTGTTGGAGTCCGACAACGCTTCGCCTAGAAATGGGGCAGGCGCGTCGTCAAGCGGCAGCGCTAGGGTTGAGGTGGGCGGCCTGCGAAGTCAAGGTGCTGTGTTGTCGGGTCATGTTCCCGAAACTATTGCACCACCGGGATCTCTCAAGCGGCCTCACGACAATGAGGAGATGTTGCCACCTCGGAAGGTACCATCCAAGGCGGCGACAAATAGAGGGCGAAAACCCGCTCGAGACGGGAGGGGTCGGTTTCTTCGATCCGGCGGCACCCCACGTGGTTCACTTTCTGAGGAAAGTGAGTCGGACTGCCGGAGCGTGTCGCCGACATGCCAAATGGCCGTCAACGGGACTGTGGAGGAGAGTGCCGAAACACTTGTCAGCGCTGAGGTTCCGCTGATAGGGCAGAGTTCCTCCACCTCAGCAGAGGAACTGGAAAAAAGGGCCCAAATGGACATTGAAGTGGTTTTGGACACCACCCGAAAGTCCAAAAACATAAAGGGCACCTGCCAGCGAGCCATTAGAGAGGCAGCAGAGCGGGTTAGGCTAGCCATTGAGGGGCTCGCCAGCAGGAGCTCTAGCGCGGAGACCCGACGGCTCCACCTGCTCAACGACCGATTGCGGAAGGAGATCGAAGCCCTCCGTCAAGAGATGGCGACTCTCCGGGAGGAATTTGTGACTCTCCGGGTGCGGCCGGAAGGTCCACCGCAGTCGAGACCCGAAGAACCCAGGGGCTTCACTGCTCCGGAGAAGTCGCTCCCGCAGGAGCCACCTATGAGTGAGATGCAGGCGCATGCAATCGTTTCCCAGATCGGGAAAATGATGGATGCCCGTTTTGCTGGCATTGAGGATCGCCTCCTACCAGCGAGGTCCATTCGTCCACCTCTGGCAGCAGACCGCAGGAGTGCAACTGTTGCTGGCAGCGCTGGCGGCACCGGTGACAGGGCGAAACGGCCTTCCGTGGCTCCTCTGATGCCTTCTCGATTGCCTGAGACGCAGAGGCTTTCTCCTCCAAGTGGTCCACATCCAATGGCCACTGGAGCCCCCGATGCGGACCCATCGGCATCTGCCAGTGAGGGTTGGCAAACCGTAAGGAGGAGAAAGCGTGGGAAGAAGAAGAAGAACAACGAAGGCTCTTCTCCTGCCTTGCCCCGAACAACTGCAGCAGTCTCGGCAGCTCAGAGGGGCAAGTCTTCCAAGCCCAAGAAGGGCAGGCACACAAAGCGAGGGCTTCGTGCGCCCAGGTCCGGTTGTGCTCACACTGCAGCCTGAAGCGGTGGAGAAGGGCGTAACATACGCGGCCGTGCTCACCAAGGCCAGGCAAGCTGTTAACCTGGAGGAACTTGGCATAACCGATGTCAGGTTCCGACAGGCGTTAACTGGGGCCCGCATGCTGGAGTTCCCAGGGGCCGCAGGCACTGAGGGGGCAGACCGCGTTGCAGAGAAACTGCGAGCGGTCTTTGCAGATGAGGTCAAGGTCTCCAGGCCGACAAAATGCGCTGAACTACGCATCTCCGGCCTTGACGACTCCGTGACTGGGCCGGATGTGCAAGACGCGATAGCGCGAAAGACTGGAAGCCCTGTGGACGCGGTCCGAATCGGTCCGATCCGACCTGGCCCGGGAGGGGCCAGCTCTGTCTGGGTCCAGTGCCCCGTCGCAGTGGCCAAACAGCTGGCTGACGCCGGTCGGCTCCTGGTGGGTTGGAGCTCTGCCAGAGTCGCGGTTCTCGAGGCTCGGCCCATGAGGTGCTACAGGTGCTGGGGGTTGGGGCATGTAAGCCAGAGGTGCGACTCTGGCGTCGATCTCAGCCGACACTGCTTCCGGTGCGGTGAGCCGGGCCACCTGGCCTCCGTGTGCTCTGCCGACCCGCACTGCTTGCTGTGCGCGGCGGCAGGACTACTGGCCAGCCACGTCGCTGGTAGAAAGGACTGCAAACCGCCACTCCGTTCCAACAGGGATTAACAGGGGTTAACAGGGATTTGAGGACTGTGCTGTCGACCGCTTCCGGCTCGGTGCGACCAGAGGAGCCGTCGCAGGGGGCTATAATGATCACGGACTAATATGGACTCGGTCCGTGGTCATTCTCTCCTCCAGGCGAACCTGAACCACTGCGCCGGTGCGCAGGACTTGGTTCTTCAAACCATGGCAGAGAGGTCAATCGGTGTGGCCGTAGTGGCGGAGCCGTACTTCGTTCCAACTCGCCCTGACTGGGTAGGGGATGTGGATGGCTCCGTCGCTATTATCAGCTCCTGGGCTCCACTTTCCATCCGGGAGAGGAGTCGAGGCTTCGTTGCGGCTGCCTGGGGGGACTTAATTCTCTTCGGAGTTTATTTCTCCCCAAACAGGAGTCTTGCGGAGTTCGAGGACTTCCTGGACTGCCTTGGGACCTCGGTTCGGCGAGTGATGCCGGCCCAGGCTGTCGTCATGGGGGACTTCAACGCGAAATCCACCGCGTGGGGGTCTCCCAGGACGGACGCTAGAGGGCAGGTGGTCGAAGAATGGGCGGCAGCAGCGGGCCTCTGTCTTTTAAACAGGGGCTCCGTTAACACGTGCGTCCGGCAGCATGGGGGGTCAATAGTGGACCTTTCGTTTGCCACCCCTACTGTCGCCTCAAGGGTCCAAGGTTGGCGGGTCCTTGAGAGTGTGGAGACCCTATCAGATCACCTGTACATCTGTATGGATGTCTCCACCTCCTCGGGCCCAACGGTGTCTCCACGACCTGACGCTCGGCAATTCCCGCGGTGGGCAGTGAGGCGGCTTGACGGGGACCTCCTAGAGGAAGCAGCCATTGTCCAGGCTTGGCTGTTTCTGCCGCCTCCAGCAGAGGGGGTCGATGCCGAGGCTGATCGATTCCGCAACGCCATGGCGGCTGTATGCGATGCAGCCATGCCTCGCTCTCGAAGGCAACCCCCAAAGCGAGCGGTATACTGGTGGTCCCAAGAGATAGATGACCTCCGCGCGGCCTGCATAATTGCCCGGAGGATCTACTCGCAGGTCCGCAGGTTACGCCGCCGCAGCGTAGAACTGGAGACCCTTCAGTCCCAACTGCATGAGTCATACCGCAATACTCGGGGGGCTCTGCAGTTGGCAATCTGTCGAGCGAAGGAGCAGTCGAGATCTGAGGCACTGGAGGACCTAAACCGTGATCCCTGGGGGCGTCCGTACCGTGCGGCGCGGAAGAAACTCCGTGCCAAAGGCCCCCCACTGACGGAAACCCTCCAGCCTCAGTTCCTCGTTAGGGTCGTGGAGACGCTGTTCCCGGATCGAGCGGATCACCCTTCCCCGACCATGGCCGAAGCGGAGGCTGAACAGGATGCGGAGGTGGAGACTCCCCCAATATCGGACGCAGAAATGGAAGCAGCCATTCTACGGGTGCGGTCCAAAAGGACTGCCCCCGGACCGGACGGGGTTCATGCAAGGGTGCTGGCCCTGGCACTAAAGGCGGCACTGGAAAGCAAGCTTAGGGAGCTGTTCGATGCCTGCTTGATGTCGAGGCGGTTCCCTAAGGCCTGGAAGGAAGGTCGACTGGTGCTGCTACAGAAGCCGGGGCGGCCCCTGGAGTCCCCATCGGCGTACAGGCCAATTGTCCTGCTGGACGAGGTGGGGAAGATGCTAGAGAAGATTCTCGCTACCCGCATCGTCCGGCACTTGGAAGCGGTCGGTCCCAACTTGTCGGACGCCCAGTTCGGTTTCCGGGCTGGGCGTTCGACAATAGACGCAATTTTGCGTCTCAAGGCCGAGGCGAGGCATGCTGTCGCGCAGGGTGGGGTGTTGTTACACTCTGCCATTCGACTGCATTGGCGAGGCGCTCCGCTACCATAAGGTGCCCGTCTACTTGAGGCAGCTTGTAGCGGATTACCTGCAGGGGCGGTTCGTCTGCTACGAGGGACGCGAAGGCCAAGTTGCGCGCAGAGCCATCGCGTGCGGTGTTCCACAGGGGTCGGTTTTGGGTCCGCCCCTGTGGAACATAGGCTACGACTGGGCGCTGCGCAGTGTGCTCTCCCCCGGGCAGAGCGTCATCTGCTACGCTGACGACACTCTCGTCACGGCCCGGGGAGAGAACTACGAGGAAGCGGCACGCTCTGTCGTTGAAGGCGCGTCCCTCGTCGTGGGACGAATCGAGGCACTGGGCCTCAGGGTGGCGCTACAGAAGACGGAGGCCCTGGTATTTCATGCGCCCCGACGCCGGCCACCAGCTGACGCACACCTCACTATCGGTGGTGTAAGGATAGCGGTACGGGCAAGCATGAAATACCTGGGCCTGGTTTTGGACCGGAGGTGGAACTTCGGCGAGCACTTTGCTCAGCTTGTGCCGAAGCTGATCGGCACGGCGTCTGCCCTCAGCCGGCTGTTGCCAAACCTGGGTGGACCGAATTTGGTATGCCGACGGCTATATACGGGGGTGGTTCGCTCGATGGCGCTATACGGGGCCCCGGTGTGGGCGGAGTCCCTGTCCGCCCAGAACATGGCTCTACTGCGGAGGCCACAGAGAGTCATGGCGGTCAGGGTCATACGCGGATACCGCACTGTGTCCACGGAAGCGGCATGCGCCCTTGCGGGCACACCCCCGTGGGATTTGGAGGCCCAAGTGCTCGCCGAAGTCTACCGGCGAGGCGCAGATATGCAGGCGGAGAGTGGCAGACGTCCGCCGCCTGAGCTGGTCACGAGGTGGCGCAGGGAGGCTCAGTCCCAAACCCTGAGGCTGTGGAAGGTGAGGCTGGAGACGCCGAGCGCAGGACACTGGACCGTGGGGGCTATCCAGCCGATCCTGGAACAGTGGGTACAGGGAAGCAGCGTTGCTGGCTACGGCTGCGGTCTCGCAGGTGGTGAGCCGCATACGACGCCTGGGCCTGGAGGTGGCCCTCAACAAGTCGGAGGCCATTGCGTTTCATGGCCCCCGACGGGCGCCGCCGCTGGGATCACACATTGTGGTCGGGGGGGCCCGGATCGCTGTCGAGTCAACCATGAAGTACCTGGGATTGGTACTCGACAGCCGTTGGGACTTCGGACCCCATTTTCAGCGGCTGGTGCCCAAGTTGATGGGCGCGGCGGGCGCGCTGTCAACGCTGCTTCCCAATTTGGGGGGCCCGAGCACCGCCTGTAGGCGGTTATACGTAGGGATCGTGCGATCCATGGCCCTTTACGGGGCCCCAGTATGGGCGACGGACCTGACGGCCCGCACTATCGCAGTCCTGCGGAAACCGCAGAGAGCGATGGCCGTCAGGGTCATACGGGGATATCGCACGATCTCCTACGAGGCGGCTTGTTTACTGGCCGGATCCCCACCATGGGACCTGGAGGCGAAAGCCCTCGCGACACTGCATCGGTGGCGCGAGGACGCCAGGGATCGGGGCGAAAGACTGGTGCAGCGACAGATTACGCTGCACCGGTCTCAGCTCCGACAGGTCATGGTGGCAGAATGGCGGAATTGACCATCCCTCCGCCGGCCTCGACACAATCGAGGCGATCCGGCCAGTACTCGAAGACTGGCTCGGGAGGAAGCACGGCTCCCTGACGTTTCGGGCGACGCAGGTGCTCTCGGGGCACGGCTGCTTCGGGAAGTACCTGTGTCGCATAAGCAGGGAGCCGGACGCTCGGTGCCATCACTGCGTCCACTGTCTGGAGGATACGGCGCGGCATACGCTGGCGGAATGTGCCGCGTGGGATGAGCCGCGCCGGGATCTTGTCACAGAGGTAGGAGCAGACCTGTCGCTGCCGGCCGTTGTTCGCACGATGGTCGGCAGCACAGAGTCCTGGGACGCGGTGGTGTCCTTTTGCGAAACCGTCATGTCGCAGAAGGAAGCTGCGGAAAGGGAGAGGGAGATATCGAGCTCTTTCCCATCCCGCAGCAGACGCACCAGGCGTCGGCAGAGGGCGGACAACGCCCTCTTCCGGCCCCCTAAACAGGTCCAGGGGCGACGGATTCGAGGCCATATAAGGCGGCGCGGAACCAGCTCCGCCCCTATGGTCCCCCACTGTCGGAGACCCTCGAGCCAGCACTGCTGGATGGGGTTGTCCGGTCCCTGTTTCCGCGCAGGACCGACTTCGCCCCACCAACAATGGATCCCCCGCAAGGGGCGGCTTCGCCGGAGGAGGAGGTCCCCCCGGTGACGGCGGCGGAGATCTACGCGGGGGTACTCAGCCTCCGCGCCAAGAAGACGGCCCCCGGGCCGGACGGCGTCCCCGCACGGGTGCTGGCAATAGCTGCCTCCGAGATGGAGGACAGGTTTCGGGACCTTTTCAGCGCGTGCTTTACGGCTGGAAGGTTCCCGAAACTGTGGAAGGAGGGGCAGCTTTGCCTCCTCCGAAAGGCGGGACGCCCGGTGGACTCCCCCTCGGCATACCGGCCCGTCGTGTTGCTCGATGAGGTCGGTAAATTGTTCGAGGGGATAGTCGCCGCCCGGCTCGGGAGCCATTTGCGGGATGTGGGGCCGGATCTGTCGGACGCCCAATTCAGTTTCCGTCGTGGGCGTTCGTCGATCGACGCGCTGGCCCTACTCAAGGGCCAGGTGAAGGAGGCAGTCGAGGCGGGGGACGGAGTGCTGGCGGTGTCATTCGACATTGCCAATGCCTTCAACTCCGTGCCCCACTCGACGATATTGGAGGCGCTCCGGTATCACGGAGTGCCCCAATATCTGCGGAGCCTCCTGGCCAGCTACTTGGAGGACCGAGAGGTCCTCCTCGTAGACAAGACGGCCACAGTGAGGCGGTACGGCGCAGAGTCCGGTGTTCCACAGGGGTCGGTGCTTGGGCCCCCGCTGTGGAACATCGGGTTCGATTGGCTGCTGCGGGGAGCCCTCCTCCCGGGCACGAGTGTCATCTGCTACGCGGATGACACCCTGCTCACTGCCCGGGGGAGGAGTTTCGCGGACGCGGCCTGTCTGGCCTCGGCTGGCGGATCCTTGGTTGCAGAGAGAATCCGCCGCCTGGGATTGAAGGTGGCGCTGCACAAAACCGAGGCCGTGTTCTTTCGCGGGCCTCGGCAACGCTGCCCACCCGACGCCCACATCGTCGTGGAGGGCGTCCGTATAGAGGTCCAGCCCCGGATGAAATATCTGGGCCTGGTGCTGGACGACAGGTGGCGCTTCGGCCCGCATTTCAGCGAGCTGTCGACGCGCCTGTTGAAGGCCGCGGACGCCCTCTCGTGGCTCCTCCCGAACCTGGGGGGGCCCAAGGCGAAATGCCGGCGCCTCTATGCCGGCATCTTGCGGAGCATGGCCCTGTACGGGGCCCCCATATGGGCGGACTCCCTCCACAGGAGGGAGAACGCGACCGCCATCCGCAAGCCCCAAAGGGCCATTGCACTGCGGGTGGCGAGGGCCTACCGGTCGGTGGGTTTTTCGGCGGCGTGCGCTCTGGCCGGCACCCCTCCTTGGGAGTTGGAGGCTTGGGTGCTGGCCAGGGTGTATGAGTGGACGGCGCATCGCAGGGCGCTCGGGGAGCACCCCGTCGCCGAGGAGCGGGAGGCCGTGCGGCGGGAGGCAAGGGACGCCATCGTCCTCCATTGGACGGAGGACCTCGCCACCGCCGCCTTTGGCCGCCGGACGTTGGACGCGCTCGGTCCGGTCCTCCGGGCCTGGCTCGAGCGGTCCCATGGTTTCCTCTCGTTCCGTCTGGTGCAGGTGCTGTCCGGGCATGGCTGCTTCGGAACGTACCTGCACCGGATCGGGAGGGAGGAAGACCCGGCGTGCCACGACTGCGGCGCGCCGGAGGACACGGCGCAGCACACCCTCGAGGTGTGCCCAGCTTGGTCCGAGCCGCGCCGCAGTCTGATCGCGGAGATCGGACAGGACCTCTCGCTTCCCGGTGTGGTCAACGCCATGCTGGGGAGCGAGGGGGCCTGGTCAGCGGTCGCCTCCTTTTGCGAGGACGTAGTGTCGCAAAAGGAGGCGGCGGAGCGCGCGCGGGAGGAAGACCCTCTCGCAGCGCCGCTCCGCAGAAGAAGAAGAGGTCGGAGAAGACGCGGTCTCCCTCTTCATGGTGGCGACGGGCGGGCGACAGGCGCGGGGGTGCCTTCGCCCGCATTGCACCCGTCACCACCTTCGTCTGTCATTCCCGGGCCCGTCCCCCTCCCCACGGGGGGGGCGTGAGGTCCGCTGTGCGGGTCATCGTCGGCGGAGGACTGGAAGTAAAGGCTGTGCCGGTTTCCCAGTCCCCCGCCACTAGGACGAAGCGGGAATGCCGCTGGGTCGTTTTAGTGGGTATACCGGTCTCAGACCGGGGAGTCCCACACTACCCTTCCATCCCCCGATGGGAGGGTGTGCGTAATGCATTTTTTCCCAGCGACAAAAAAAAAAAAAAAAAAAAAAAAAAAAAAAGTTAGGTTAGGTTTTTTTTTTTTTTTTTTTTTTTTTTTGTTTGGGCAGGAGTGGGAAATCCCCACGGACACCTCGACTATCTCACGAGTTGTGAGACAGTCGAGGTAGTGCCGGAATCGAACCGGCTAAAAACCACTCCTGCCTGCTCAGTGTCCCTCTGACATGAGGATCAGAGACCTTGTCTACGCTTTTTTGTGCCTTGGTTAGCGACGATTTGTTGGGAGGCCAAAGAGACCGTACTCAATTTGCTACTTTTATCTTATGACTTTATTACTTTACATAAACTGTAATATACTTAATTTATTTTTACTTTATTATTATGCTTACTTAATTTATTTTAACTTTTATGTACTTAATTTATTTTAACTTCAAAAATATGGTTGCTTAGTTTATTTTAACTTTTGTGTACTTAATTTATTTTAACTTTAATATACTTAATTTATTTTAACTTTATTATACTTAATTTATTTTAACTTTATTATGCTTACTTATTTTATTTTAACTTTTATGTACTTAATTTATTTTTAACTTTAATGTATTTACTTATTTTATTTTAACTTTAATATACTTAATTTATTTTAACTTTATTGTACTTAATTTATTTTAACTTTATTTATGCTTACTTATTTTATTTTAACTTTAATGTATTTACTTATTTTATTTTATATATTATATCGATTTCGTATAGACTAAAATTGAGATTTTTGTTTCTATTTTTATGATATATACGCTATATACTTAGTATATACTTGGATATAATATCATCTAAATAGTTTATTTTACGGCCTATATACTGTTTTATTAATTTGCAAAATGCTTCTGAAGTAGTAAAAAGACTGCTGAGTTTTACACCCATTTCGACACAACTTGACGAGCCCACCAGAGTTGACATACGGTCCAGTATAATTTTAGCCACTTTCTCATGAAAGTGGCTCCAATCTCCGTCATCCCTTAAGCCAACCCCAGTGGTCCGCTCAAAGCGTCTGCTATATTGTGCCAAAGTGGTCGTATCTATGTACTCGGAAGTGGGCGCACCGACAACTTTAGCAATAAGCTGTTGTTGCTCTAGCGAATGCGTCCCACTTCCGACGCACCGGGCAATCTTTACTGAAGGCATTGTGCGTGGTCGCCTCCAGGCCGCCTCTGATGCAGTTTGCGCACATCGCGGGCTCGGCCATGTACTTTTCTGGGCAGTCCTTAACCAGATGTTTACCGGTGCAGTGGCTGCATACGTCAGCCTCCTGGTAACAGTGGCGCTTTCCATGGCCGAACTCCAGACAGCGGGTGCACTGCATCAGAGGCGACTGGTCCTCAACGCGCACTCTCTGGAGGTCAATCCTAAGTCTGCCTCCTTCGAGTGCCCGCCTCCAGATCGCTGGGGAAACACTCAGCACAATGCCGCCAGTATGCGGGTTTCTCGCCTTCTTTCTATATTTAATAGCCATCCTAAGTTCCTCGCTGCCGAGGCCGTCGAAGATCTCCTGGTTCTGATTCTTAAGGGCCCTCAACACTTCTTCGTCACTGTGAACTAACAGTACGTCCCTAAGAATCAGAAGCGGGTCCTTGTTCTTCACGGCCTCGACAACGAGGTTCTCTCCGGCAGCCTCCAATCGTCTCTTGACCTTCTCCCTCTCTTCTTTTGTGGCGCACCCCATTATAACCTTCTGGTCCTTTGCCTTTCTTACTCTTTCGACTCGCACCCAGCCCTCCTTCGCGTCCACCACTTTCCGAACCCTTTCCAGGATTTCGTCTCCAGTGTCGGTCGCCTGTGTCGAGGAGACAACCACGGAGTGCAGCGTCGGCCGCTCCGGAACCTGAGCCCCAGTGTGGCTCTTACTCAACGACGCTACACTCGCGTAGGTTTTCTCCTCAACACTCACCCTGCTAGCCAGACTGTCTCGGAGTTTTGCCAATTCGTCGGAGTTTTCCTTAATCAAGGCCATGTGCTCCTTCATTGTGCTCACGAGCTCAATCTGACTAACATGTGACGTGGGACTGGACTGGGGATAGCAATCAGCAGCGGATGCGACAACCGGTACGGCTGAAGGTGCGAGAGGAACCCTATCCCGCTCGGCCTCCTTCACCAGCTCAAAAAGCCTGTTAATGGCTTCGAGCACCGCAGCCTTAATATCTGTCTTGAGGTTGCGAGAGTTGCCCAAATTGACCTTGGCCTTATTTAGGCAAGCTCTCGCCTCCGCAGTCCGACTAGGGTACCCGGCCTCAGGCTTCTTGAGCGGTTTTGGGGCATCTGTAGCAGCTCGGCGCGTCCCCAGAGTGGCAGGCCCCTCCCCGGAGGCGGAAGGAGTGTCGTCTCCGAAAGAGATTCTCCTTCTCGCCTCGGTAAGCGAAGGACCCGCTTTCTCCACCGATCGCGGCGAGCCACTAGAGCCTTGTGTCCTCACGGTGCTGGATGGGGTGCGGAACATTTTAAGTTTTGGAAGTGAACGAATTAAGCGAATCCCTGTATAGAGGAGATAAGCCTAGCAGTATCACTTAAGAGGTGAGTTTTATGGACACTGGTACTTTGTGTTCCTGTAAAGGGGGCAACACAGAAGTCAGTAAGTAATCTAAATCAAATTAAAATCGTCAATTGTCAGTCTTATTAATCAATTAAATAATATAAAATACAATATATAATTAGTGTGAACCTTGCAGGCTCAGTCAATGGGTTAAAAACGCGCTACTTCCTTCCAAAACCTTATCTACAGGCTTAATCTAGTCTAAAAAAGTAAAAAACAAAAAATAAAATTTTGTCGAAATTCCCACTCCGGCCTTCCTATACACAATAGGGCGGGTGGGAGGGCAAAATTTTATTTGAGCTAGACGCGCGAGTGAGGTGTCCAGAGACGCGTCTTCGCGCGGGCTAGCTAACTACGAAACAAAACAAGGTAGGTGCCGAATAAAAATTTTGGGTTTTGGTCAAAAAACCAGTTTTTGACTCAACAAATTTAGGTTTTCAACCTCCAACCTGGACTCCGGGACACGAAACGCGCACCGGAACACAGGGATGGTAGGTGAGTACTATTGCAACTATAAACTAATGTCAAATCTGTGGGAAAATTTGAAATAACACTAAATTTGGAAGATTTTATCTGAAATTCTAAAAATGTTCTAAGTGTTGGAAGGGAGGTTTTTTGAAAACGCTTGCAGGGTGGTGCAATGTGGTCAGAACGTAGGCGGAGGCCCACTAAAGTCTAAAAATGCTGAAAACAGCGTCAAAAACGCACCCTTAATGTCGAAGATATCAACGATTTAGTGTTTAGCGTGATCCCTTAGATGGATTTTGGTGGTAGCAGAAACTAATTAAAAACAATATTTTTTGAAAAAATGCCAAGTTCTATTTGAGCTAGACGCGCGAGTGAGGTGTCCAGAGACGCGTCTTCGCGCGGGCTAGCTAACTACGAAACAAAACAAGGTAGGTGCCGAATAAAAATTTTGGGTTTTGGTCAAAAAACCAGTTTTTGACTCAACAAATTTAGGTTTTCAACCTCCAACCTGGACTCCGGGACACGAAACGCGCACCGGAACACAGGGATGGTAGGTGAGTACTATTGCAACTATAAACTAATGTCAAATCTGTGGGAAAATTTGAAATAACACTAAATTTGGAAGATTTTATCTGAAATTCTAAAAATGTTCTAAGTGTTGGAAGGGAGGTTTTTTGAAAACGCTTGCAGGGTGGTGCAATGTGGTCAGAACGTAGGCGGAGGCCCACTAAAGTCTAAAAATGCTGAAAACAGCGTCAAAAACGCACCCTTAATGTCGAAGATATCAACGATTTAGTGTTTAGCGTGATCCCTTAGATGGATTTTGGTGGTAGCAGAAACTAATTAAAAACAATATTTTTTGAAAAAATGCCAAGTTCTATTTGAGCTAGACGCGCGAGTGAGGTGTCCAGAGACGCGTCTTCGCGCGGGCTAGCTAACTACGAAACAAAACAAGGTAGGTGCCGAATAAAAATTTTGGGTTTTGGTCAAAAAACCAGTTTTTGACTCAACAAATTTAGGTTTTCAACCTCCAACCTGGACTCCGGGACACGAAACGCGCACCGGAACACAGGGATGGTAGGTGAGTACTATTGCAACTATAAACTAATGTCAAATCTGTGGGAAAATTTGAAATAACACTAAATTTGGAAGATTTTATCTGAAATTCTAAAAATGTTCTAAGTGTTGGAAGGGAGGTTTTTTGAAAACGCTTGCAGGGTGGTGCAATGTGGTCAGAACGTAGGCGGAGGCCCACTAAAGTCTAAAAATGCTGAAAACAGCGTCAAAAACGCACCCTTAATGTCGAAGATATCAACGATTTAGTGTTTAGCGTGATCCCTTAGATGGATTTTGGTGGTAGCAGAAACTAATTAAAAACAATATTTTTTGAAAAAATGCCAAGTTCTATTTGAGCTAGACGCGCGAGTGAGGTGTCCAGAGACGCGTCTTCGCGCGGGCTAGCTAACTACGAAACAAAACAAGGTAGGTGCCGAATAAAAATTTTGGGTTTTGGTCAAAAAACCAGTTTTTGACTCAACAAATTTAGGTTTTCAACCTCCAACCTGGACTCCGGGACACGAAACGCGCACCGGAACACAGGGATGGTAGGTGAGTACTATTGCAACTATAAACTAATGTCAAATCTGTGGGAAAATTTGAAATAACACTAAATTTGGAAGATTTTATCTGAAATTCTAAAAATGTTCTAAGTGTTGGAAGGGAGGTTTTTTGAAAACGCTTGCAGGGTGGTGCAATGTGGTCAGAACGTAGGCGGAGGCCCACTAAAGTCTAAAAATGCTGAAAACAGCGTCAAAAACGCACCCTTAATGTCGAAGATATCAACGATTTAGTGTTTAGCGTGATCCCTTAGATGGATTTTGGTGGTAGCAGAAACTAATTAAAAACAATATTTTTTGAAAAAATGCCAAGTTCTATTTGAGCTAGACGCGCGAGTGAGGTGTCCAGAGACGCGTCTTCGCGCGGGCTAGCTAACTACGAAACAAAACAAGGTAGGTGCCGAATAAAAATTTTGGGTTTTGGTCAAAAAACCAGTTTTTGACTCAACAAATTTAGGTTTTCAACCTCCAACCTGGACTCCGGGACACGAAACGCGCACCGGAACACAGGGATGGTAGGTGAGTACTATTGCAACTATAAACTAATGTCAAATCTGTGGGAAAATTTGAAATAACACTAAATTTGGAAGATTTTATCTGAAATTCTAAAAATGTTCTAAGTGTTGGAAGGGAGGTTTTTTGAAAACGCTTGCAGGGTGGTGCAATGTGGTCAGAACGTAGGCGGAGGCCCACTAAAGTCTAAAAATGCTGAAAACAGCGTCAAAAACGCACCCTTAATGTCGAAGATATCAACGATTTAGTGTTTAGCGTGATCCCTTAGATGGATTTTGGTGGTAGCAGAAACTAATTAAAAACAATATTTTTTGAAAAAATGCCAAGTTCTATTTGAGCTAGACGCGCGAGTGAGGTGTCCAGAGACGCGTCTTCGCGCGGGCTAGCTAACTACGAAACAAAACAAGGTAGGTGCCGAATAAAAATTTTGGGTTTTGGTCAAAAAACCAGTTTTTGACTCAACAAATTTAGGTTTTCAACCTCCAACCTGGACTCCGGGACACGAAACGCGCACCGGAACACAGGTATGGTAGGTGAGTACTATTGCAACTATAAACTAATGTCAAATCTGTGGGAAAATTTGAAATAACACTAAATTTGGAAGATTTTATCTGAAATTCTAAAAATGTTCTAAGTGTTGGAAGGGAGGTTTTTTGAAAACGCTTGCAGGGTGGTGCAATGTGGTCAGAACGTAGGCGGAGGCCCACTAAAGTCTAAAAATGCTGAAAACAGCGTCAAAAACGCACCCTTAATGTCGAAGATATCAACGATTTAGTGTTTAGCGTGATCCCTTAGATGGATTTTGGTGGTAGCAGAAACTAATTAAAAACAATATTTTTTGAAAAAATGCCAAGTTCTATTTGAGCTAGACGCGCGAGTGAGGTGTCCAGAGACGCGTCTTCGCGCGGGCTAGCTAACTACGAAACAAAACAAGGTAGGTGCCGAATAAAAATTTTGGGTTTTGGTCAAAAAACCAGTTTTTGACTCAACAAATTTAGGTTTTCAACCTCCAACCTGGACTCCGGGACACGAAACGCGCACCGGAACACAGGGATGGTAGGTGAGTACTATTGCAACTATAAACTAATGTCAAATCTGTGGGAAAATTTGAAATAACACTAAATTTGGAAGATTTTATCTGAAATTCTAAAAATGTTCTAAGTGTTGGAAGGGAGGTTTTTTGAAAACGCTTGCAGGGTGGTGCAATGTGGTCAGAACGTAGGCGGAGGCCCACTAAAGTCTAAAAATGCTGAAAACAGCGTCAAAAACGCACCCTTAATGTCGAAGATATCAACGATTTAGTGTTTAGCGTGATCCCTTAGATGGATTTTGGTGGTAGCAGAAACTAATTAAAAACAATATTTTTTGAAAAAATGCCAAGTTCTATTTGAGCTAGACGCGCGAGTGAGGTGTCCAGAGACGCGTCTTCGCGCGGGCTAGCTAACTACGAAACAAAACAAGGTAGGTGCCGAATAAAAATTTTGGGTTTTGGTCAAAAAACCAGTTTTTGACTCAACAAATTTAGGTTTTCAACCTCCAACCTGGACTCCGGGACACGAAACGCGCACCGGAACACAGGGATGGTAGGTGAGTACTATTGCAACTATAAACTAATGTCAAATCTGTGGGAAAATTTGAAATAACACTAAATTTGGAAGATTTTATCTGAAATTCTAAAAATGTTCTAAGTGTTGGAAGGGAGGTTTTTTGAAAACGCTTGCAGGGTGGTGCAATGTGGTCAGAACGTAGGCGGAGGCCCACTAAAGTCTAAAAATGCTGAAAACAGCGTCAAAAACGCACCCTTAATGTCGAAGATATCAACGATTTAGTGTTTAGCGTGATCCCTTAGATGGATTTTGGTGGTAGCAGAAACTAATTAAAAACAATATTTTTTGAAAAAATGCCAAGTTCTATTTGAGCTAGACGCGCGAGTGAGGTGTCCAGAGACGCGTCTTCGCGCGGGCTAGCTAACTACGAAACAAAACAAGGTAGGTGCCGAATAAAAATTTTGGGTTTTGGTCAAAAAACCAGTTTTTGACTCAACAAATTTAGGTTTTCAACCTCCAACCTGGACTCCGGGACACGAAACGCGCACCGGAACACAGGGATGGTAGGTGAGTACTATTGCAACTATAAACTAATGTCAAATCTGTGGGAAAATTTGAAATAACACTAAATTTGGAAGATTTTATCTGAAATTCTAAAAATGTTCTAAGTGTTGGAAGGGAGGTTTTTTGAAAACGCTTGCAGGGTGGTGCAATGTGGTCAGAACGTAGGCGGAGGCCCACTAAAGTCTAAAAATGCTGAAAACAGCGTCAAAAACGCACCCTTAATGTCGAAGATATCAACGATTTAGTGTTTAGCGTGATCCCTTAGATGGATTTTGGTGGTAGCAGAAACTAATTAAAAACAATATTTTTTGAAAAAATGCCAAGTTCTATTTGAGCTAGACGCGCGAGTGAGGTGTCCAGAGACGCGTCTTCGCGCGGGCTAGCTAACTACGAAACAAAACAAGGTAGGTGCCGAATAAAAATTTTGGGTTTTGGTCAAAAAACCAGTTTTTGACTCAACAAATTTAGGTTTTCAACCTCCAACCTGGACTCCGGGACACGAAACGCGCACCGGAACACAGGGATGGTAGGTGAGTACTATTGCAACTATAAACTAATGTCAAATCTGTGGGAAAATTTGAAATAACACTAAATTTGGAAGATTTTATCTGAAATTCTAAAAATGTTCTAAGTGTTGGAAGGGAGGTTTTTTGAAAACGCTTGCAGGGTGGTGCAATGTGGTCAGAACGTAGGCGGAGGCCCACTAAAGTCTAAAAATGCTGAAAACAGCGTCAAAAACGCACCCTTAATGTCGAAGATATCAACGATTTAGTGTTTAGCGTGATCCCTTAGATGGATTTTGGTGGTAGCAGAAACTAATTAAAAACAATATTTTTTGAAAAAATGCCAAGTTCTATTTGAGCTAGACGCGCGAGTGAGGTGTCCAGAGACGCGTCTTCGCGCGGGCTAGCTAACTACGAAACAAAACAAGGTAGGTGCCGAATAAAAATTTTGGGTTTTGGTCAAAAAACCAGTTTTTGACTCAACAAATTTAGGTTTTCAACCTCCAACCTGGACTCCGGGACACGAAACGCGCACCGGAACACAGGTATGGTAGGTGAGTACTATTGCAACTATAAACTAATGTCAAATCTGTGGGAAAATTTGAAATAACACTAAATTTGGAAGATTTTATCTGAAATTCTAAAAATGTTCTAAGTGTTGGAAGGGAGGTTTTTTGAAAACGCTTGCAGGGTGGTGCAATGTGGTCAGAACGTAGGCGGAGGCCCACTAAAGTCTAAAAATGCTGAAAACAGCGTCAAAAACGCACCCTTAATGTCGAAGATATCAACGATTTAGTGTTTAGCGTGATCCCTTAGATGGATTTTGGTGGTAGCAGAAACTAATTAAAAACAATATTTTTTGAAAAAATGCCAAGTTCTATTTGAGCTAGACGCGCGAGTGAGGTGTCCAGAGACGCGTCTTCGCGCGGGCTAGCTAACTACGAAACAAAACAAGGTAGGTGCCGAATAAAAATTTTGGGTTTTGGTCAAAAAACCAGTTTTTGACTCAACAAATTTAGGTTTTCAACCTCCAACCTGGACTCCGGGACACGAAACGCGCACCGGAACACAGGGATGGTAGGTGAGTACTATTGCAACTATAAACTAATGTCAAATCTGTGGGAAAATTTGAAATAACACTAAATTTGGAAGATTTTATCTGAAATTCTAAAAATGTTCTAAGTGTTGGAAGGGAGGTTTTTTGAAAACGCTTGCAGGGTGGTGCAATGTGGTCAGAACGTAGGCGGAGGCCCACTAAAGTCTAAAAATGCTGAAAACAGCGTCAAAAACGCACCCTTAATGTCGAAGATATCAACGATTTAGTGTTTAGCGTGATCCCTTAGATGGATTTTGGTGGTAGCAGAAACTAATTAAAAACAATATTTTTTGAAAAAATGCCAAGTTCTATTTGAGCTAGACGCGCGAGTGAGGTGTCCAGAGACGCGTCTTCGCGCGGGCTAGCTAACTACGAAACAAAACAAGGTAGGTGCCGAATAAAAATTTTGGGTTTTGGTCAAAAAACCAGTTTTTGACTCAACAAATTTAGGTTTTCAACCTCCAACCTGGACTCCGGGACACGAAACGCGCACCGGAACACAGGGATGGTAGGTGAGTACTATTGCAACTATAAACTAATGTCAAATCTGTGGGAAAATTTGAAATAACACTAAATTTGGAAGATTTTATCTGAAATTCTAAAAATGTTCTAAGTGTTGGAAGGGAGGTTTTTTGAAAACGCTTGCAGGGTGGTGCAATGTGGTCAGAACGTAGGCGGAGGCCCACTAAAGTCTAAAAATGCTGAAAACAGCGTCAAAAACGCACCCTTAATGTCGAAGATATCAACGATTTAGTGTTTAGCGTGATCCCTTAGATGGATTTTGGTGGTAGCAGAAACTAATTAAAAACAATATTTTTTGAAAAAATGCCAAGTTCTATTTGAGCTAGACGCGCGAGTGAGGTGTCCAGAGACGCGTCTTCGCGCGGGCTAGCTAACTACGAAACAAAACAAGGTAGGTGCCGAATAAAAATTTTGGGTTTTGGTCAAAAAACCAGTTTTTGACTCAACAAATTTAGGTTTTCAACCTCCAACCTGGACTCCGGGACACGAAACGCGCACCGGAACACAGGGATGGTAGGTGAGTACTATTGCAACTATAAACTAATGTCAAATCTGTGGGAAAATTTGAAATAACACTAAATTTGGAAGATTTTATCTGAAATTCTAAAAATGTTCTAAGTGTTGGAAGGGAGGTTTTTTGAAAACGCTTGCAGGGTGGTGCAATGTGGTCAGAACGTAGGCGGAGGCCCACTAAAGTCTAAAAATGCTGAAAACAGCGTCAAAAACGCACCCTTAATGTCGAAGATATCAACGATTTAGTGTTTAGCGTGATCCCTTAGATGGATTTTGGTGGTAGCAGAAACTAATTAAAAACAATATTTTTTGAAAAAATGCCAAGTTCTATTTGAGCTAGACGCGCGAGTGAGGTGTCCAGAGACGCGTCTTCGCGCGGGCTAGCTAACTACGAAACAAAACAAGGTAGGTGCCGAATAAAAATTTTGGGTTTTGGTCAAAAAACCAGTTTTTGACTCAACAAATTTAGGTTTTCAACCTCCAACCTGGACTCCGGGACACGAAACGCGCACCGGAACACAGGGATGGTAGGTGAGTACTATTGCAACTATAAACTAATGTCAAATCTGTGGGAAAATTTGAAATAACACTAAATTTGGAAGATTTTATCTGAAATTCTAAAAATGTTCTAAGTGTTGGAAGGGAGGTTTTTTGAAAACGCTTGCAGGGTGGTGCAATGTGGTCAGAACGTAGGCGGAGGCCCACTAAAGTCTAAAAATGCTGAAAACAGCGTCAAAAACGCACCCTTAATGTCGAAGATATCAACGATTTAGTGTTTAGCGTGATCCCTTAGATGGATTTTGGTGGTAGCAGAAACTAATTAAAAACAATATTTTTTGAAAAAATGCCAAGTTCTATTTGAGCTAGACGCGCGAGTGAGGTGTCCAGAGACGCGTCTTCGCGCGGGCTAGCTAACTACGAAACAAAACAAGGTAGGTGCCGAATAAAAATTTTGGGTTTTGGTCAAAAAACCAGTTTTTGACTCAACAAATTTAGGTTTTCAACCTCCAACCTGGACTCCGGGACACGAAACGCGCACCGGAACACAGGGATGGTAGGTGAGTACTATTGCAACTATAAACTAATGTCAAATCTGTGGGAAAATTTGAAATAACACTAAATTTGGAAGATTTTATCTGAAATTCTAAAAATGTTCTAAGTGTTGGAAGGGAGGTTTTTTGAAAACGCTTGCAGGGTGGTGCAATGTGGTCAGAACGTAGGCGGAGGCCCACTAAAGTCTAAAAATGCTGAAAACAGCGTCAAAAACGCACCCTTAATGTCGAAGATATCAACGATTTAGTGTTTAGCGTGATCCCTTAGATGGATTTTGGTGGTAGCAGAAACTAATTAAAAACAATATTTTTTGAAAAAATGCCAAGTTCTATTTGAGCTAGACGCGCGAGTGAGGTGTCCAGAGACGCGTCTTCGCGCGGGCTAGCTAACTACGAAACAAAACAAGGTAGGTGCCGAATAAAAATTTTGGGTTTTGGTCAAAAAACCAGTTTTTGACTCAACAAATTTAGGTTTTCAACCTCCAACCTGGACTCCGGGACACGAAACGCGCACCGGAACACAGGGATGGTAGGTGAGTACTATTGCAACTATAAACTAATGTCAAATCTGTGGGAAAATTTGAAATAACACTAAATTTGGAAGATTTTATCTGAAATTCTAAAAATGTTCTAAGTGTTGGAAGGGAGGTTTTTTGAAAACGCTTGCAGGGTGGTGCAATGTGGTCAGAACGTAGGCGGAGGCCCACTAAAGTCTAAAAATGCTGAAAACAGCGTCAAAAACGCACCCTTAATGTCGAAGATATCAACGATTTAGTGTTTAGCGTGATCCCTTAGATGGATTTTGGTGGTAGCAGAAACTAATTAAAAACAATATTTTTTGAAAAAATGCCAAGTTCTATTTGAGCTAGACGCGCGAGTGAGGTGTCCAGAGACGCGTCTTCGCGCGGGCTAGCTAACTACGAAACAAAACAAGGTAGGTGCCGAATAAAAATTTTGGGTTTTGGTCAAAAAACCAGTTTTTGACTCAACAAATTTAGGTTTTCAACCTCCAACCTGGACTCCGGGACACGAAACGCGCACCGGAACACAGGGATGGTAGGTGAGTACTATTGCAACTATAAACTAATGTCAAATCTGTGGGAAAATTTGAAATAACACTAAATTTGGAAGATTTTATCTGAAATTCTAAAAATGTTCTAAGTGTTGGAAGGGAGGTTTTTTGAAAACGCTTAAAACGCTTGCAGGGTGGTGCAATGTGGTCAGAACGTAGGCGGAGGCCCACTAAAGTCTAAAATGCTGAAAACAGCGTCAAAACGCACCCTTAATGTCGAAGATATCAACGATTTAGTGTTTAGCGTGATCCCTTAGATGATTTTGGTGTAGCAGAAACTAATTAAAAACAATATTTTTTGAAAAAATGCCAAGTTCTATTTGAGCTAGACGCGCGAGTGAGGTGTCCAGAGACGCGTCTTAGCGCGGGCTAGCTAACTACGAAACAAAACAGGTAGGTGCCGAATAAAAATTTTGGTTTTGGTCAAAAACCAGTTTTTGACTCAACAAATTTAGGTTTTCAACCTCCAACCTGGGACTCCGGGACACGAAACGCGCACCGGAACACAGGTATGGTAGGTGAGTACTATTGCAACTATAAACTAATGTCAAATCTGTGGAAAATTTGAAATAACACTAAATTTGGAAGATTTTATCTGAAATTCTAAAAATGTTCTAAGTGTTGGAAGGGAGGTTTTTGAAAACGCTTGCAGGGTGGTGCAATGTGGTCAGAACGTAGGCGGAGGCCCACTAAAGTCTAAAAAATGCTGAAAACAGCGTCAAAAACGCACCCTTAATGTCGAGATATCAACGATTAGTGTTTAGGCGTGATCCCTTAGATGGATTTTGTGGTAGCAGAAAACTAATTAAAAAACAATATTTTTGAAAAATGCCAAGTTCTATTTGAGCTAGACGCGCGAGTGGAGGTGTCCAGAGACGCGTCTTCGCGCGGGCTAGCTAACTACGAAACAAAACAAGGGTAGGTGCCGAATAAAATTTTGGGTTTGGTCAAAAAAACCAGTTTTTGACTCAACAAATTTAGGTTTTCAACCTCCAACCTGGACTCCGGGAGCACGAAACGCGCACCGAACACAGGTATGGTAGGGAGTACTATTGCAACTATAAACTAATGTCAAATCTGTGGGAAAATTTGAAATAACACTAAATTTGGAAGATTTTATCTGAAATTCTAAAAATGTTCTAAGTGTTGGAAGGGAGGTTTTTGAAAACGCTTGCAGGGTGGTGCAATGTGGTCAGAACGTAGGCGGAGGCCCACTAAAGTCTAAAAATATGCTGAAAACAGCGTCAAAAACGCACCCTTAATGTCGAAGATATCAACGATTTAGTGTTTAGCGTGATCCCTTAGATGGATTTTGGTGGTAGCAGAAACTACATAAAAACAATATTTTTGAAAAAATGCCAAGTTCTATTTGAGCTAGACGCGCGAGTGAGGTGTCCAGAGACGCGTCTTCGCGCGGGCTAGCTAACTACGAAACAAAACAAGGTAGGTGCCGAATAAAAATTTTGGGTTTTGGTCAAAAAACCAGTTTTTGACTCAACAAATTTAGGTTTTCAACCTCCAACCTGGACTCCGGGACACGAAACGCGCACCGGAACACAGGGATGGTAGGTGAGTACTATTGCAACTATAAACTAATGTCAAATCTGTGGGAAAATTTGAAATAACACTAAATTTGGAAGATTTTATCTGAAATTCTAAAAATGTTCTAAGTGTTGGAAGGGAGGTTTTTTGAAAACGCTTGCAGGGTGGTGCAATGTGGTCAGAACGTAGGCGGAGGCCCACTAAAGTCTAAAAATGCTGAAAACAGCGTCAAAAACGCACCCTTAATGTCGAAGATATCAACGATTTAGTGTTTAGCGTGATCCCTTAGATGGATTTTGGTGGTAGCAGAAACTACATAAAAACAATATTTTTTGAAAAAATGCCAAGTTCTATTTGAGCTAGACGCGCGAGTGAGGTGTCCAGAGACGCGTCTTCGCGCGGGCTAGCTAACTACGAAACAAAACAAGGTAGGTGCCGAATAAAAATTTTGGGTTTTGGTCAAAAAACCAGTTTTTGACTCAACAAATTTAGGTTTTCAACCTCCAACCTGGACTCCGGGACACGAAACGCGCACCGGAACACAGGTATGGTAGGTGAGTACTATTGCAACTATAAACTAATGTCAAATCTGTGGGAAAATTTGAAATAACACTAAATTTGGAAGATTTTATCTGAAATTCTAAAAATGTTCTAAGTGTTGGAAGGGAGGTTTTTTGAAAACGCTTGCAGGGTGGTGCAATGTGGTCAGAACGTAGGCGGAGGCCCACTAAAGTCTAAAAATGCTGAAAACAGCGTCAAAAACGCACCCTTAATGTCGAAGATATCAACGATTTAGTGTTTAGCGTGATCCCTTAGATGGATTTTGGTGGTAGCAGAAACTACATAAAAACAATATTTTTTGAAAAAATGCCAAGTTCTATTTGAGCTAGACGCGCGAGTGAGGTGTCCAGAGACGCGTCTTCGCGCGGGCTAGCTAACTACGAAACAAAACAAGGTAGGTGCCGAATAAAAATTTTGGGTTTTGGTCAAAAAACCAGTTTTTGACTCAACAAATTTAGGTTTTCAACCTCCAACCTGGACTCCGGGACACGAAACGCGCACCGGAACACAGGTATGGTAGGTGAGTACTATTGCAACTATAAACTAATGTCAAATCTGTGGGAAAATTTGAAATAACACTAAATTTGGAAGATTTTATCTGAAATTCTAAAAATGTTCTAAGTGTTGGAAGGGAGGTTTTTTGAAAACGCTTGCAGGGTGGTGCAATGTGGTCAGAACGTAGGCGGAGGCCCACTAAAGTCTAAAAATGCTGAAAACAGCGTCAAAAACGCACCCTTAATGTCGAAGATATCAACGATTTAGTGTTTAGCGTGATCCCTTAGATGGATTTTGGTGGTAGCAGAAACTAATTAAAAACAATATTTTTTGAAAAAATGCCAAGTTCTATTTGAGCTAGACGCGCGAGTGAGGTGTCCAGAGACGCGTCTTCGCGCGGGCTAGCTAACTACGAAACAAAACAAGGTAGGTGCCGAATAAAAATTTTGGGTTTTGGTCAAAAAACCAGTTTTTGACTCAACAAATTTAGGTTTTCAACCTCCAACCTGGACTCCGGGACACGAAACGCGCACCGGAACACAGGTATGGTAGGTGAGTACTATTGCAACTATAAACTAATGTCAAATCTGTGGGAAAATTTGAAATAACACTAAATTTGGAAGATTTTATCTGAAATTCTAAAAATGTTCTAAGTGTTGGAAGGGAGGTTTTTTGAAAACGCTTGCAGGGTGGTGCAATGTGGTCAGAACGTAGGCGGAGGCCCACTAAAGTCTAAAAATGCTGAAAACAGCGTCAAAAACGCACCCTTAATGTCGAAGATATCAACGATTTAGTGTTTAGCGTGATCCCTTAGATGGATTTTGGTGGTAGCAGAAACTAATTAAAAACAATATTTTTTGAAAAAATGCCAAGTTCTATTTGAGCTAGACGCGCGAGTGAGGTGTCCAGAGACGCGTCTTCGCGCGGGCTAGCTAACTACGAAACAAAACAAGGTAGGTGCCGAATAAAAATTTTGGGTTTTGGTCAAAAAACCAGTTTTTGACTCAACAAATTTAGGTTTTCAACCTCCAACCTGGACTCCGGGACACGAAACGCGCACCGGAACACAGGTATGGTAGGTGAGTACTATTGCAACTATAAACTAATGTCAAATCTGTGGGAAAATTTGAAATAACACTAAATTTGGAAGATTTTATCTGAAATTCTAAAAATGTTCTAAGTGTTGGAAGGGAGGTTTTTTGAAAACGCTTGCAGGGTGGTGCAATGTGGTCAGAACGTAGGCGGAGGCCCACTAAAGTCTAAAAATGCTGAAAACAGCGTCAAAAACGCACCCTTAATGTCGAAGATATCAACGATTTAGTGTTTAGCGTGATCCCTTAGATGGATTTTGGTGGTAGCAGAAACTAATTAAAAACAATATTTTTTGAAAAAATGCCAAGTTCTATTTGAGCTAGACGCGCGAGTGAGGTGTCCAGAGACGCGTCTTCGCGCGGGCTAGCTAACTACGAAACAAAACAAGGTAGGTGCCGAATAAAAATTTTGGGTTTTGGTCAAAAAACCAGTTTTTGACTCAACAAATTTAGGTTTTCAACCTCCAACCTGGACTCCGGGACACGAAACGCGCACCGGAACACAGGGATGGTAGGTGAGTACTATTGCAACTATAAACTAATGTCAAATCTGTGGGAAAATTTGAAATAACACTAAATTTGGAAGATTTTATCTGAAATTCTAAAAATGTTCTAAGTGTTGGAAGGGAGGTTTTTTGAAAACGCTTGCAGGGTGGTGCAATGTGGTCAGAACGTAGGCGGAGGCCCACTAAAGTCTAAAAATGCTGAAAACAGCGTCAAAAACGCACCCTTAATGTCGAAGATATCAACGATTTAGTGTTTAGCGTGATCCCTTAGATGGATTTTGGTGGTAGCAGAAACTACATAAAAACAATATTTTTTGAAAAAATGCCAAGTTCTATTTGAGCTAGACGCGCGAGTGAGGTGTCCAGAGACGCGTCTTCGCGCGGGCTAGCTAACTACGAAACAAAACAAGGTAGGTGCCGAATAAAAATTTTGGGTTTTGGTCAAAAAACCAGTTTTTGACTCAACAAATTTAGGTTTTCAACCTCCAACCTGGACTCCGGGACACGAAACGCGCACCGGAACACAGGTATGGTAGGTGAGTACTATTGCAACTATAAACTAATGTCAAATCTGTGGGAAAATTTGAAATAACACTAAATTTGGAAGATTTTATCTGAAATTCTAAAAATGTTCTAAGTGTTGGAAGGGAGGTTTTTTGAAAACGCTTGCAGGGTGGTGCAATGTGGTCAGAACGTAGGCGGAGGCCCACTAAAGTCTAAAAATGCTGAAAACAGCGTCAAAAACGCACCCTTAATGTCGAAGATATCAACGATTTAGTGTTTAGCGTGATCCCTTAGATGGATTTTGGTGGTAGCAGAAACTAATTAAAAACAATATTTTTTGAAAAAATGCCAAGTTCTATTTGAGCTAGACGCGCGAGTGAGGTGTCCAGAGACGCGTCTTCGCGCGGGCTAGCTAACTACGAAACAAAACAAGGTAGGTGCCGAATAAAAATTTTGGGTTTTGGTCAAAAAACCAGTTTTTGACTCAACAAATTTAGGTTTTCAACCTCCAACCTGGACTCCGGGACACGAAACGCGCACCGGAACACAGGTATGGTAGGTGAGTACTATTGCAACTATAAACTAATGTCAAATCTGTGGGAAAATTTGAAATAACACTAAATTTGGAAGATTTTATCTGAAATTCTAAAAATGTTCTAAGTGTTGGAAGGGAGGTTTTTTGAAAACGCTTGCAGGGTGGTGCAATGTGGTCAGAACGTAGGCGGAGGCCCACTAAAGTCTAAAAATGCTGAAAACAGCGTCAAAAACGCACCCTTAATGTCGAAGATATCAACGATTTAGTGTTTAGCGTGATCCCTTAGATGGATTTTGGTGGTAGCAGAAACTAATTAAAAACAATATTTTTTGAAAAAATGCCAAGTTCTATTTGAGCTAGACGCGCGAGTGAGGTGTCCAGAGACGCGTCTTCGCGCGGGCTAGCTAACTACGAAACAAAACAAGGTAGGTGCCGAATAAAAATTTTGGGTTTTGGTCAAAAAACCAGTTTTTGACTCAACAAATTTAGGTTTTCAACCTCCAACCTGGACTCCGGGACACGAAACGCGCACCGGAACACAGGTATGGTAGGTGAGTACTATTGCAACTATAAACTAATGTCAAATCTGTGGGAAAATTTGAAATAACACTAAATTTGGAAGATTTTATCTGAAATTCTAAAAATGTTCTAAGTGTTGGAAGGGAGGTTTTTTGAAAACGCTTGCAGGGTGGTGCAATGTGGTCAGAACGTAGGCGGAGGCCCACTAAAGTCTAAAAATGCTGAAAACAGCGTCAAAAACGCACCCTTAATGTCGAAGATATCAACGATTTAGTGTTTAGCGTGATCCCTTAGATGGATTTTGGTGGTAGCAGAAACTACATAAAAACAATATTTTTTGAAAAAATGCCAAGTTCTATTTGAGCTAGACGCGCGAGTGAGGTGTCCAGAGACGCGTCTTCGCGCGGGCTAGCTAACTACGAAACAAAACAAGGTAGGTGCCGAATAAAAATTTTGGGTTTTGGTCAAAAAACCAGTTTTTGACTCAACAAATTTAGGTTTTCAACCTCCAACCTGGACTCCGGGACACGAAACGCGCACCGGAACACAGGTATGGTAGGTGAGTACTATTGCAACTATAAACTAATGTCAAATCTGTGGGAAAATTTGAAATAACACTAAATTTGGAAGATTTTATCTGAAATTCTAAAAATGTTCTAAGTGTTGGAAGGGAGGTTTTTTGAAAACGCTTGCAGGGTGGTGCAATGTGGTCAGAACGTAGGCGGAGGCCCACTAAAGTCTAAAAATGCTGAAAACAGCGTCAAAAACGCACCCTTAATGTCGAAGATATCAACGATTTAGTGTTTAGCGTGATCCCTTAGATGGATTTTGGTGGTAGCAGAAACTAATTAAAAACAATATTTTTTGAAAAAATGCCAAGTTCTATTTGAGCTAGACGCGCGAGTGAGGTGTCCAGAGACGCGTCTTCGCGCGGGCTAGCTAACTACGAAACAAAACAAGGTAGGTGCCGAATAAAAATTTTGGGTTTTGGTCAAAAAACCAGTTTTTGACTCAACAAATTTAGGTTTTCAACCTCCAACCTGGACTCCGGGACACGAAACGCGCACCGGAACACAGGTATGGTAGGTGAGTACTATTGCAACTATAAACTAATGTCAAATCTGTGGGAAAATTTGAAATAACACTAAATTTGGAAGATTTTATCTGAAATTCTAAAAATGTTCTAAGTGTTGGAAGGGAGGTTTTTTGAAAACGCTTGCAGGGTGGTGCAATGTGGTCAGAACGTAGGCGGAGGCCCACTAAAGTCTAAAAATGCTGAAAACAGCGTCAAAAACGCACCCTTAATGTCGAAGATATCAACGATTTAGTGTTTAGCGTGATCCCTTAGATGGATTTTGGTGGTAGCAGAAACTAATTAAAAACAATATTTTTTGAAAAAATGCCAAGTTCTATTTGAGCTAGACGCGCGAGTGAGGTGTCCAGAGACGCGTCTTCGCGCGGGCTAGCTAACTACGAAACAAAACAAGGTAGGTGCCGAATAAAAATTTTGGGTTTTGGTCAAAAAACCAGTTTTTGACTCAACAAATTTAGGTTTTCAACCTCCAACCTGGACTCCGGGACACGAAACGCGCACCGGAACACAGGTATGGTAGGTGAGTACTATTGCAACTATAAACTAATGTCAAATCTGTGGGAAAATTTGAAATAACACTAAATTTGGAAGATTTTATCTGAAATTCTAAAAATGTTCTAAGTGTTGGAAGGGAGGTTTTTTGAAAACGCTTGCAGGGTGGTGCAATGTGGTCAGAACGTAGGCGGAGGCCCACTAAAGTCTAAAAATGCTGAAAACAGCGTCAAAAACGCACCCTTAATGTCGAAGATATCAACGATTTAGTGTTTAGCGTGATCCCTTAGATGGATTTTGGTGGTAGCAGAAACTAATTAAAAACAATATTTTTTGAAAAAATGCCAAGTTCTATTTGAGCTAGACGCGCGAGTGAGGTGTCCAGAGACGCGTCTTCGCGCGGGCTAGCTAACTACGAAACAAAACAAGGTAGGTGCCGAATAAAAATTTTGGGTTTTGGTCAAAAAACCAGTTTTTGACTCAACAAATTTAGGTTTTCAACCTCCAACCTGGACTCCGGGACACGAAACGCGCACCGGAACACAGGTATGGTAGGTGAGTACTATTGCAACTATAAACTAATGTCAAATCTGTGGGAAAATTTGAAATAACACTAAATTTGGAAGATTTTATCTGAAATTCTAAAAATGTTCTAAGTGTTGGAAGGGAGGTTTTTTGAAAACGCTTGCAGGGTGGTGCAATGTGGTCAGAACGTAGGCGGAGGCCCACTAAAGTCTAAAAATGCTGAAAACAGCGTCAAAAACGCACCCTTAATGTCGAAGATATCAACGATTTAGTGTTTAGCGTGATCCCTTAGATGGATTTTGGTGGTAGCAGAAACTACATAAAAACAATATTTTTTGAAAAAATGCCAAGTTCTATTTGAGCTAGACGCGCGAGTGAGGTGTCCAGAGACGCGTCTTCGCGCGGGCTAGCTAACTACGAAACAAAACAAGGTAGGTGCCGAATAAAAATTTTGGGTTTTGGTCAAAAAACCAGTTTTTGACTCAACAAATTTAGGTTTTCAACCTCCAACCTGGACTCCGGGACACGAAACGCGCACCGGAACACAGGTATGGTAGGTGAGTACTATTGCAACTATAAACTAATGTCAAATCTGTGGGAAAATTTGAAATAACACTAAATTTGGAAGATTTTATCTGAAATTCTAAAAATGTTCTAAGTGTTGGAAGGGAGGTTTTTTGAAAACGCTTGCAGGGTGGTGCAATGTGGTCAGAACGTAGGCGGAGGCCCACTAAAGTCTAAAAATGCTGAAAACAGCGTCAAAAACGCACCCTTAATGTCGAAGATATCAACGATTTAGTGTTTAGCGTGATCCCTTAGATGGATTTTGGTGGTAGCAGAAACTAATTAAAAACAATATTTTTTGAAAAAATGCCAAGTTCTATTTGAGCTAGACGCGCGAGTGAGGTGTCCAGAGACGCGTCTTCGCGCGGGCTAGCTAACTACGAAACAAAACAAGGTAGGTGCCGAATAAAAATTTTGGGTTTTGGTCAAAAAACCAGTTTTTGACTCAACAAATTTAGGTTTTCAACCTCCAACCTGGACTCCGGGACACGAAACGCGCACCGGAACACAGGTATGGTAGGTGAGTACTATTGCAACTATAAACTAATGTCAAATCTGTGGGAAAATTTGAAATAACACTAAATTTGGAAGATTTTATCTGAAATTCTAAAAATGTTCTAAGTGTTGGAAGGGAGGTTTTTTGAAAACGCTTGCAGGGTGGTGCAATGTGGTCAGAACGTAGGCGGAGGCCCACTAAAGTCTAAAAATGCTGAAAACAGCGTCAAAAACGCACCCTTAATGTCGAAGATATCAACGATTTAGTGTTTAGCGTGATCCCTTAGATGGATTTTGGTGGTAGCAGAAACTAATTAAAAACAATATTTTTTGAAAAAATGCCAAGTTCTATTTGAGCTAGACGCGCGAGTGAGGTGTCCAGAGACGCGTCTTCGCGCGGGCTAGCTAACTACGAAACAAAACAAGGTAGGTGCCGAATAAAAATTTTGGGTTTTGGTCAAAAAACCAGTTTTTGACTCAACAAATTTAGGTTTTCAACCTCCAACCTGGACTCCGGGACACGAAACGCGCACCGGAACACAGGTATGGTAGGTGAGTACTATTGCAACTATAAACTAATGTCAAATCTGTGGGAAAATTTGAAATAACACTAAATTTGGAAGATTTTATCTGAAATTCTAAAAATGTTCTAAGTGTTGGAAGGGAGGTTTTTTGAAAACGCTTGCAGGGTGGTGCAATGTGGTCAGAACGTAGGCGGAGGCCCACTAAAGTCTAAAAATGCTGAAAACAGCGTCAAAAACGCACCCTTAATGTCGAAGATATCAACGATTTAGTGTTTAGCGTGATCCCTTAGATGGATTTTGGTGGTAGCAGAAACTAATTAAAAACAATATTTTTTGAAAAAATGCCAAGTTCTATTTGAGCTAGACGCGCGAGTGAGGTGTCCAGAGACGCGTCTTCGCGCGGGCTAGCTAACTACGAAACAAAACAAGGTAGGTGCCGAATAAAAATTTTGGGTTTTGGTCAAAAAACCAGTTTTTGACTCAACAAATTTAGGTTTTCAACCTCCAACCTGGACTCCGGGACACGAAACGCGCACCGGAACACAGGTATGGTAGGTGAGTACTATTGCAACTATAAACTAATGTCAAATCTGTGGGAAAATTTGAAATAACACTAAATTTGGAAGATTTTATCTGAAATTCTAAAAATGTTCTAAGTGTTGGAAGGGAGGTTTTTTGAAAACGCTTGCAGGGTGGTGCAATGTGGTCAGAACGTAGGCGGAGGCCCACTAAAGTCTAAAAATGCTGAAAACAGCGTCAAAAACGCACCCTTAATGTCGAAGATATCAACGATTTAGTGTTTAGCGTGATCCCTTAGATGGATTTTGGTGGTAGCAGAAACTAATTAAAAACAATATTTTTTGAAAAAATGCCAAGTTCTATTTGAGCTAGACGCGCGAGTGAGGTGTCCAGAGACGCGTCTTCGCGCGGGCTAGCTAACTACGAAACAAAACAAGGTAGGTGCCGAATAAAAATTTTGGGTTTTGGTCAAAAAACCAGTTTTTGACTCAACAAATTTAGGTTTTCAACCTCCAACCTGGACTCCGGGACACGAAACGCGCACCGGAACACAGGTATGGTAGGTGAGTACTATTGCAACTATAAACTAATGTCAAATCTGTGGGAAAATTTGAAATAACACTAAATTTGGAAGATTTTATCTGAAATTCTAAAAATGTTCTAAGTGTTGGAAGGGAGGTTTTTTGAAAACGCTTGCAGGGTGGTGCAATGTGGTCAGAACGTAGGCGGAGGCCCACTAAAGTCTAAAAATGCTGAAAACAGCGTCAAAAACGCACCCTTAATGTCGAAGATATCAACGATTTAGTGTTTAGCGTGATCCCTTAGATGGATTTTGGTGGTAGCAGAAACTAATTAAAAACAATATTTTTTGAAAAAATGCCAAGTTCTATTTGAGCTAGACGCGCGAGTGAGGTGTCCAGAGACGCGTCTTCGCGCGGGCTAGCTAACTACGAAACAAAACAAGGTAGGTGCCGAATAAAAATTTTGGGTTTTGGTCAAAAAACCAGTTTTTGACTCAACAAATTTAGGTTTTCAACCTCCAACCTGGACTCCGGGACACGAAACGCGCACCGGAACACAGGGATGGTAGGTGAGTACTATTGCAACTATAAACTAATGTCAAATCTGTGGGAAAATTTGAAATAACACTAAATTTGGAAGATTTTATCTGAAATTCTAAAAATGTTCTAAGTGTTGGAAGGGAGGTTTTTTGAAAACGCTTGCAGGGTGGTGCAATGTGGTCAGAACGTAGGCGGAGGCCCACTAAAGTCTAAAAATGCTGAAAACAGCGTCAAAAACGCACCCTTAATGTCGAAGATATCAACGATTTAGTGTTTAGCGTGATCCCTTAGATGGATTTTGGTGGTAGCAGAAACTAATTAAAAACAATATTTTTTGAAAAAATGCCAAGTTCTATTTGAGCTAGACGCGCGAGTGAGGTGTCCAGAGACGCGTCTTCGCGCGGGCTAGCTAACTACGAAACAAAACAAGGTAGGTGCCGAATAAAAATTTTGGGTTTTGGTCAAAAAACCAGTTTTTGACTCAACAAATTTAGGTTTTCAACCTCCAACCTGGACTCCGGGACACGAAACGCGCACCGGAACACAGGGATGGTAGGTGAGTACTATTGCAACTATAAACTAATGTCAAATCTGTGGGAAAATTTGAAATAACACTAAATTTGGAAGATTTTATCTGAAATTCTAAAAATGTTCTAAGTGTTGGAAGGGAGGTTTTTTGAAAACGCTTGCAGGGTGGTGCAATGTGGTCAGAACGTAGGCGGAGGCCCACTAAAGTCTAAAAATGCTGAAAACAGCGTCAAAAACGCACCCTTAATGTCGAAGATATCAACGATTTAGTGTTTAGCGTGATCCCTTAGATGGATTTTGGTGGTAGCAGAAACTACATAAAAACAATATTTTTTGAAAAAATGCCAAGTTCTATTTGAGCTAGACGCGCGAGTGAGGTGTCCAGAGACGCGTCTTCGCGCGGGCTAGCTAACTACGAAACAAAACAAGGTAGGTGCCGAATAAAAATTTTGGGTTTTGGTCAAAAAACCAGTTTTTGACTCAACAAATTTAGGTTTTCAACCTCCAACCTGGACTCCGGGACACGAAACGCGCACCGGAACACAGGTATGGTAGGTGAGTACTATTGCAACTATAAACTAATGTCAAATCTGTGGGAAAATTTGAAATAACACTAAATTTGGAAGATTTTATCTGAAATTCTAAAAATGTTCTAAGTGTTGGAAGGGAGGTTTTTTGAAAACGCTTGCAGGGTGGTGCAATGTGGTCAGAACGTAGGCGGAGGCCCACTAAAGTCTAAAAATGCTGAAAACAGCGTCAAAAACGCACCCTTAATGTCGAAGATATCAACGATTTAGTGTTTAGCGTGATCCCTTAGATGGATTTTGGTGGTAGCAGAAACTAATTAAAAACAATATTTTTTGAAAAAATGCCAAGTTCTATTTGAGCTAGACGCGCGAGTGAGGTGTCCAGAGACGCGTCTTCGCGCGGGCTAGCTAACTACGAAACAAAACAAGGTAGGTGCCGAATAAAAATTTTGGGTTTTGGTCAAAAAACCAGTTTTTGACTCAACAAATTTAGGTTTTCAACCTCCAACCTGGACTCCGGGACACGAAACGCGCACCGGAACACAGGTATGGTAGGTGAGTACTATTGCAACTATAAACTAATGTCAAATCTGTGGGAAAATTTGAAATAACACTAAATTTGGAAGATTTTATCTGAAATTCTAAAAATGTTCTAAGTGTTGGAAGGGAGGTTTTTTGAAAACGCTTGCAGGGTGGTGCAATGTGGTCAGAACGTAGGCGGAGGCCCACTAAAGTCTAAAAATGCTGAAAACAGCGTCAAAAACGCACCCTTAATGTCGAAGATATCAACGATTTAGTGTTTAGCGTGATCCCTTTTTTTTTTTTTTTTTTTTTTTTTTTTTTTTTTTTTTTCGGATGGGAAATCATCAAATGACTTCTTCCGCTCTGGGCGGAGCGGAAGGGAGTGTCAGACTTGACTGACTAAAACCCATCCATGTTCCTTCTTAGCCCTTTGCGTTCCAGGGGCACGGTATCTCTTTCGAACAACCCGCAGCCCTGGCAGGCATCGGCCCTCTCGGACCCCTTCCGATTTGCTGACATCTCCTTGAGGCGCGCGTGGAACACGAACGCGCCGTCGGCACGGTCTGTCGTCATATGACGGACGGACGGTGAGCTAGCCCATTACTCACCGTCCACAGGCCCGCGCCTACGGTGGCCGGGGGCCACTGGTTGCCCCCCGACGCCCGGGGCGTCTCCCGCGGCGGCTGGGACGTGAGGTTCTCTCCCTCTCACGTTCCGCCACCTCCTTCGCTAGCATGACTGCTTCGCAGAAGGAGGCGACGGCTTCCCATTCCCTCTCGCTCCGGACCATGGATTGAACCAGGGCCGGACGCGAGAGGTCGCCGCCGCCAATCGCCGCTACGAGGACACGGCGGTGCTCAGCCCAAGCGGGGCATAGCTCCACAGTGTGCTCCACCGTGTCCTCCGGTCGACCCTCGCAGTGGTGACACCCGGGCGTTTCCTCCCGCCCGATTCGGTGCAGGAACCTCCCGAAACAACCGTGTCCGGTGAGGACCTGCGTCAGGCGGAAGGTGAGGGCGCCGTGGCGCCTCTCCAGCCACTCCTCAAAGAGGGGACTTATCGCCACTATTGTGGCGTGCCCTGCACGGGGTTGCGACAGTCGCTCCCTCCATGTCGCCATGAGATCGCGCCGGAGGTCTGTCCGCTGAGCGACAATTTGCCGCGGCAGCGGAGTTTCCCCCCGGCGTAGTGCCTCCGCGCGCCATTCGTGCAGGCACGCGAGGACTATCGCCTCCAGATCCCATGGCGGCAATCCGGCCAAGAGGCTCGCCGCCTCGCCGGAGATCGTGCGGTACCCCCGGATCAGCCTTACGGCTACCACCTTCTGGGGCGCGTTCAGGTAGTGGGCGGCTCGCCGCCTCAAAGAACGCGCCCACACCGGGGCCCCGTAAAGGGCCATGGACCGCACGACCCCCGCGTAGAGCCTGCGGCAGGAGGCGTTTGGACCCCCCAGGTTGGGCAAGAGCCGCTTGAACGCAGCCCCTGCCCGTTCCAGTTTGGGGGCCAAACGTCGGAAATGCTCCACGAAGTTCCACCGGCTGTCGAGGACAAGCCCTAGCTACCTCAGCGTCGACTCGACGCCGATGGGAACCCCTCCTACCGTCAGTATGGATCCCGACGGTGGCGCATTCCGAGGCCCATGAAAGCACATGGCCTCGGACTTGTGCAATGCCACCTCGAGACCCAGTTGCCGGATTCTCTCCACGACTATCGCAACCCCGCGTGTCATAAGTTCGGCCGCCGCCTCGTGCGACCTCCCTTGTGCCAGCACCAGCGTGTCGTCAGCGTAGCAAACTACGCTGACACCGCTAGGGAGGTCGGCGCGCAGCACCCAGTCGTAGCCGATGTTCCACAAGGGCGGCCCCAGAACCGATCCCTGCGGAACACCGCACGACACCTCTCGCCGGTTCCATTCTCCGGTGCGACCGGGGTAGATGACGGCCCTATCCGTCAAGTAGTCCCCGACCACACGACGAAGGTAGGTCGGCACCCGGTGATACCGGAGTGCCTCCCTAATGCAGCTCCAGGGCATGGTGTTGAAGGCGTTGGCGATGTCAAGAGACACCGCCAAGACCACCCCACCCCTGGACACCGCATCCCCCGTCGTGAGAGCCCTCACGCGCATGATGGCATCCACCGTCGAGCGCCCTCTGCGGAAACCAAACTGGTGTTCCGCCAGATCCGGCCCCATCCCCACAAGGTGCCCGGCGAGGCGGTTGGCAATGACTCTTTCAAAGAGCTTGCCCACCTCGTCGAGCAACACAATGGGCCGGTATGCGGATGGAGAGTCCGCAGGGCGCCCCGGCTTCCGGATGAGGACCAGCTTCCCCGTCTTCCAACGAAGCGGGAACTGGCCTCTCTCCAAGCATGCGCTTAAGAGCCCTTCCAGTCGGGGCCCGAGAGCCTCCGAGGCCAGGACCCAGGCTTTGCCAGGCAAGCCATCGGGTCCCGGGGCGGTATTTTTGGCTTTAAGCCTGCCTACCGCCGCTCTCAGGTCTACCCCGGTCACTTCCGGAATGTCGTCATCATCCTCGATGTGGTCCGCTTCCGGCACCACAAGCGGCGGAGCCATAGGCGGGGGAGGATGTTCCCCTCGCAGAGGGAACAGAGCGCTCACCACGTCCTCCACGAGCTGAGGGCGGAGACTCTGCGTCAGCGGGGGGGCCCAGGTGCGGAGTTTGTCCCGCACCATCTTGTAAGGGCGCCCCCACGGATCTCTGTCGAGAGTCTCCAGCATCTCCTCGCGGCCCAGGTCTCTGGCCCGCTGGACAGCCTCCTGGAGGGCGGTCTTTGCTGCTCTGTATCCCTCGTACAGCTCCGCCTCAATGGCTGCCGCATCCGGAGGGCGGATGCGGAGCCTGCGATGCCTGGCGTACGGATGCCGCGCAGCTACGCACGCCTTGCGCAGAGACGTCAGCTCTCGCGACCACCAGTACACCTGACGCCGGGCGCTTCTTGGCCGAACTCGGGGCATTGCCACGTCGCAAATGTCGGACATGGCCTCCTGGAACCACCCTGCCTCGTTGTTGATGTCGGCAGGCCTGTTCGGTGATGTCACCCAGGCCTGCACTATCGAGGCTTCCAGGAGGAGCTCCCGGTCCAGCTGCTTCAGCGCCCAACGCGGACCACTCGGGGCCTGTAGGACCGGCGCGCTTGAGTCCGGGGCGGAGACATCAAACCGGATGTACCGGTGGTCGGAATAGGTCTCCACCCCCTCCATGACGCGCCAGTCAACGACACGCGGTGACAGAGCGGGGCTAGCGAACGAGATGTCCACCACCGACTCGCCCCGCATCCGCACACACGTGGGGACAGAACCCCGATTTAGGACGACCAGGCCCGCCTCCAGAGCCCAGTCCTCCACCATCCTACCCCGCACATCCGTGCAACGAGAACCCCAAGCCAAGTTTTTGGCATTGAAGTCCCCGAGCACAAGCACGGGGAGGGAATAGTTTCGGATGACGACACTCAACTCCATGAGGGAGTTGTGGAACTCGGCGAGAGTTCGGCTCGGGGAGAAGTAGACTCCCGCTACGACGATCTCCCCGAACCGTGCTGCTACGCAACCCTGACCCTTCCTGACACTCTCAAGGGTCGGGGTACCGGCGGCGGCCGACGAAATTATGGCCACTGAGCCGCTCAGGTCCTCCACCCAGTCTTCCCTGGGCGGGACAAAGTACGGCTCAGCGACCACGGCGACGTTAATCAACCACTCCGCCATGCTCTGGAGCAACAGATCCTGAGCACAGCGGCAGTGGTTGATGTTCGCCTGGAGAAGGCGTAATGGGGCCATTATTGGCACTCCATTTCAGCCCCCTCCCGGGCCCCCTGTGAGGGCCCCGCCACAGATGTTGCGGCGGCAGACGTGGCGGCAGCGACAGCGACAGTGGCGGCGGCTGTGGCGGTGGCGACGGTGGAGCTGGTGGCTGGAGGCCTTCCCTTGCCCCTGCCCCTGGTCCTGTTGGGTGGTGCGCAGGCCTTGCCCCCTGCCCGGTGATCGGCCGGTTTGCCCGCTGCCGCACATGCAGTGCAATGCGGCGTGGCGGAGCAAGCCGCGGCCATGTGACCGGGCTGACCGCATCGGAAGCAGTCGCCGCTGCGGTCCACCTCCGAGGAGCACCGACAACTCACGTGCTGCCCCACGAGGCACCGGTAACACCTCAGAGGTCGGGGCTCCAGCAGCTTCACCTGCGCTGACACCCAGCCCACCAGGAGCCTTCCAGCCTCCACGATTTTACTTGCCGCCGTCACAGGGCAGCTTACCATAACGGTTCGCATACCCGTGTGGTCCGGACGTAGGGTGCCTGCCCTGACCTGCTCGGCAGGACACCCACCGATCCTGGTGACGGCGGCGACCACCTCCTCTTGGGTCACAGAGTCGTCCAGACCCAGGATGCGCAGGTCGGCGCATCTGACGGGCCTGGACACTCGGGCCTCGGCCGCATCTAGGGACGCTCTAAGCTTTTCAGCCAGAGCGTCAGCGGATGGGCCGCTATTTGCACCCGGGATCTCCAGTGCCCGAGCCCCCGTCGCGGTGACTTTGAGCCGGAGTCCCTCGGTGATCCCGAGCTCTGCGAGATCCACCGTCGCTTTCGCCTTCGCGAGCACGTCGCGGTAAGACACGCCCCTCTTTTCCGCTTCCGGCTGTAGCGTGATCACTACAGCTGCGGTCTTCGGGGCGCGGAGTCGAGCCGCGACGCTTCGCGCCTTGTGCTGCCGCCTTCGCTCCTCCTTTTGGGCCTTTTTGGCCGCCTTTCGCCCCTTCTTCCTTTCCCCGACCACCTGCCACTCGGTTTCGGCCATGGCAGGCAGGGGGGGTGGCGGCGGTGGCTGCGGCCGGCTTGCTGCTGGCGCTGGCACATTCGCCGCCTGAGGAGCCGCCTTGCCCTTCTTCTGTGCCGCGGCCGGCCTAGTCCTGCCGGAGGATTGCCCAGGCTGCCCCGGTCCAGAAACGGCAGCTACTGCAGCCGCATATGTGGCCGCATTCGCGTTCGCGTTTGCGTTTGGGCCCGGGACCACCCTCGGGCCCGGGGCCGCATTTGGGCCCGAGCCCGCCCCCGGGCCCGAGGCCGCCTTGTTTGCCGCCAGGGGGGGGCGCAGTACAATGCCCTCCAGGACGGAAAACCGCGCCTGGAAGGCAGCCAGCTCCTGCCGAACCAGGTTCAGGACCTGGTTCTCCACCGGCACGGGTTGGCTTTGCCGCTGGGGCATCTCGCGAGAGCCAGACTCTCGCAGACCGGTCAGGTCTGCCCGAAGCTTCAAGTTCTCCTTGTGGAGAAGCTCCGTTGCGGCCGTCAGGCGGGCGACCTCCGCCCGCAGTTTCGCCACTTCGCCTGGTGGAGGATAACTGGCCTCCACCGCCGCCATGATGGAGGCGGAAGCCGCAGGTATGGCCCCGAGTTTTGACGATGTCAACTTCTTCAAGGCCACGACCCTAATCGCAGCTTCCACCTCCTTTTGAAACCTGGCCTTACGCTCCACATCGGAGCCGCCAGCTTCACCTGCCGCGTCATCACATCCCGAACGGGCCTGTCCGCGACCGGCCACCCCCGATCTCTCCGAGGCCGAGAGCCCCCTCCCCGTGCCCCTTATTCCACCACGCCTGCTGGTGGAAATTTTAGGGGCCGAGGCAAGCTCCCCTTCGGAAGACGACTCGCGGTCGCCTTCCGGTCTGGACCGCTTGCGTTCCTCCGCAGCAGCCCCTGTCCTCTCGACGCGGGAGCTCTCAGAGCATCCCGCGCTCACCTCACTGGATGCTTCGGACTCCGACCCCGCATCCCTCCTCTCCCTCTCTTCGCCTCCATCGGCTTGGTTTTTATTTTTTGTTTTTTGTTTGACCATTTTTAATCCCACGAGTGTGGGGGAAATAAGAGGTCCATCCGGGCAGTGCCCCCTGTACCCGGATAAGCCTTTGACATTTATAACCCGCCAGAG
This sequence comes from Cerastis rubricosa, assembly GCA_949152445.1. Classification (NCBI taxonomy): domain Eukaryota; kingdom Metazoa; phylum Arthropoda; class Insecta; order Lepidoptera; family Noctuidae; genus Cerastis; species Cerastis rubricosa. Next base: position 12,557,088 of record OX424552.1, read on the forward strand.
GGTCGGCTGGTACTCTGGCGGGGGTCGCACTAAAGACTGATTGTTCCATGGGAACACCCGTCAGCCATACATCCCCTCACGGTGCGCCGCCGCTTGAGATTCGGGGTAGCTTTTTATAGAGGTTTTCTACCTCGCGGTCCAGGCGGTTAAGCCAAGACCCTCGGTCCCAATCGAAGCCGCGAGACGTGATCCACGACACTCCGATGATGGGATTACGAGAACGACGGGGACAGAGAAGGACTGCGTCCCTCGCTGTCTGCTCGGAGGCAGGGTGAGTGCACTCCGAGCCCGCCCTTGCTCCTCCGCTGTGCCCTCTGCTTTTCAGAGGGTCACGCGGAGAAACGCCGCGTTGGTCCGGGTTGGACCCCACCACGTCAGAATATTCGCCACCGGCAGTGACATTCCCCGGGGAATAGGAATCTCTTCCCACTCCTCGGGGAAGGACACTGCCGGCGCCCAGGGTGCACCGTCCCGACAGCAACTGTTCCCTCCAGACGTATCGAGAGGGACCAGCGCCATCGGGCTCACGAGGAGGTTTTCTGACCCAGCACCCCTTAGCGTGATCCCTTAGATGGATTTTGGTGGTAGCAGAAACTAATTAAAAACAATATTTTTTGAAAAAATGCCAAGTTCTATTTGAGCTAGACGCGCGAGTGAGGTGTCCAGAGACGCGTCTTCGCGCGGGCTAGCTAACTACGAAACAAAACAAGGTAGGTGCCGAATAAAAATTTTGGGTTTTGGTCAAAAAACCAGTTTTTGACTCAACAAATTTAGGTTTTCAACCTCCAACCTGGACTCCGGGACACGAAACGCGCACCGGAACACAGGTATGGTAGGTGAGTACTATTGCAACTATAAACTAATGTCAAATCTGTGGGAAAATTTGAAATAACACTAAATTTGGAAGATTTTATCTGAAATTCTAAAAATGTTCTAAGTGTTGGAAGGGAGGTTTTTTGAAAACGCTTGCAGGGTGGTGCAATGTGGTCAGAACGTAGGCGGAGGCCCACTAAAGTCTAAAAATGCTGAAAACAGCGTCAAAAACGCACCCTTAATGTCGAAGATATCAACGATTTAGTGTTTAGCGTGATCCCTTAGATGGATTTTGGTGGTAGCAGAAACTAATTAAAAACAATATTTTTTGAAAAAATGCCAAGTTCTATTTGAGCTAGACGCGCGAGTGAGGTGTCCAGAGACGCGTCTTCGCGCGGGCTAGCTAACTACGAAACAAAACAAGGTAGATGCCGAATAAAAATTTTGGGTTTTGGTCAAAAAACCAGTTTTTGACTCAACAAATTTAGGTTTTCAACCTCCAACCTGGACTCCGGGACACGAAACGCGCACCGGAACACAGGGATGGTAGGTGAGTACTATTGCAACTATAAACTAATGTCAAATCTGTGGGAAAATTTGAAATAACACTAAATTTGGAAGATTTTATCTGAAATTCTAAAAATGTTCTAAGTGTTGGAAGGGAGGTTTTTTGAAAACGCTTGCAGGGTGGTGCAATGTGGTCAGAACGTAGGCGGAGGCCCACTAAAGTCTAAAAATGCTGAAAACAGCGTCAAAAACGCACCCTTAATGTCGAAGATATCAACGATTTAGTGTTTAGCGTGATCCCTTAGATGGATTTTGGTGGTAGCAGAAACTAATTAAAAACAATATTTTTTGAAAAAATGCCAAGTTCTATTTGAGCTAGACGCGCGAGTGAGGTGTCCAGAGACGCGTCTTCGCGCGGGCTAGCTAACTACGAAACAAAACAAGGTAGGTGCCGAATAAAAATTTTGGGTTTTGGTCAAAAAACCAGTTTTTGACTCAACAAATTTAGGTTTTCAACCTCCAACCTGGACTCCGGGACACGAAACGCGCACCGGAACACAGGTATGGTAGGTGAGTACTATTGCAACTATAAACTAATGTCAAATCTGTGGGAAAATTTGAAATAACACTAAATTTGGAAGATTTTATCTGAAATTCTAAAAATGTTCTAAGTGTTGGAAGGGAGGTTTTTTGAAAACGCTTGCAGGGTGGTGCAATGTGGTCAGAACGTAGGCGGAGGCCCACTAAAGTCTAAAAATGCTGAAAACAGCGTCAAAAACGCACCCTTAATGTCGAAGATATCAACGATTTAGTGTTTAGCGTGATCCCTTAGATGGATTTTGGTGGTAGCAGAAACTAATTAAAAACAATATTTTTTGAAAAAATGCCAAGTTCTATTTGAGCTAGACGCGCGAGTGAGGTGTCCAGAGACGCGTCTTCGCGCGGGCTAGCTAACTACGAAACAAAACAAGGTAGGTGCCGAATAAAAATTTTGGGTTTTGGTCAAAAAACCAGTTTTTGACTCAACAAATTTAGGTTTTCAACCTCCAACCTGGACTCCGGGACACGAAACGCGCACCGGAACACAGGGATGGTAGGTGAGTACTATTGCAACTATAAACTAATGTCAAATCTGTGGGAAAATTTGAAATAACACTAAATTTGGAAGATTTTATCTGAAATTCTAAAAATGTTCTAAGTGTTGGAAGGGAGGTTTTTTGAAAACGCTTGCAGGGTGGTGCAATGTGGTCAGAACGTAGGCGGAGGCCCACTAAAGTCTAAAAATGCTGAAAACAGCGTCAAAAACGCACCCTTAATGTCGAAGATATCAACGATTTAGTGTTTAGCGTGATCCCTTAGATGGATTTTGGTGGTAGCAGAAACTAATTAAAAACAATATTTTTTGAAAAAATGCCAAGTTCTATTTGAGCTAGACGCGCGAGTGAGGTGTCCAGAGACGCGTCTTCGCGCGGGCTAGCTAACTACGAAACAAAACAAGGTAGATGCCGAATAAAAATTTTGGGTTTTGGTCAAAAAACCAGTTTTTGACTCAACAAATTTAGGTTTTCAACCTCCAACCTGGACTCCGGGACACGAAACGCGCACCGGAACACAGGGATGGTAGGTGAGTACTATTGCAACTATAAACTAATGTCAAATCTGTGGGAAAATTTGAAATAACACTAAATTTGGAAGATTTTATCTGAAATTCTAAAAATGTTCTAAGTGTTGGAAGGGAGGTTTTTTGAAAACGCTTGCAGGGTGGTGCAATGTGGTCAGAACGTAGGCGGAGGCCCACTAAAGTCTAAAAATGCTGAAAACAGCGTCAAAAACGCACCCTTAATGTCGAAGATATCAACGATTTAGTGTTTAGCGTGATCCCTTAGATGGATTTTGGTGGTAGCAGAAACTAATTAAAAACAATATTTTTTGAAAAAATGCCAAGTTCTATTTGAGCTAGACGCGCGAGTGAGGTGTCCAGAGACGCGTCTTCGCGCGGGCTAGCTAACTACGAAACAAAACAAGGTAGGTGCCGAATAAAAATTTTGGGTTTTGGTCAAAAAACCAGTTTTTGACTCAACAAATTTAGGTTTTCAACCTCCAACCTGGACTCCGGGACACGAAACGCGCACCGGAACACAGGTATGGTAGGTGAGTACTATTGCAACTATAAACTAATGTCAAATCTGTGGGAAAATTTGAAATAACACTAAATTTGGAAGATTTTATCTGAAATTCTAAAAATGTTCTAAGTGTTGGAAGGGAGGTTTTTTGAAAACGCTTGCAGGGTGGTGCAATGTGGTCAGAACGTAGGCGGAGGCCCACTAAAGTCTAAAAATGCTGAAAACAGCGTCAAAAACGCACCCTTAATGTCGAAGATATCAACGATTTAGTGTTTAGCGTGATCCCTTAGATGGATTTTGGTGGTAGCAGAAACTAATTAAAAACAATATTTTTTGAAAAAATGCCAAGTTCTATTTGAGCTAGACGCGCGAGTGAGGTGTCCAGAGACGCGTCTTCGCGCGGGCTAGCTAACTACGAAACAAAACAAGGTAGGTGCCGAATAAAAATTTTGGGTTTTGGTCAAAAAACCAGTTTTTGACTCAACAAATTTAGGTTTTCAACCTCCAACCTGGACTCCGGGACACGAAACGCGCACCGGAACACAGGTATGGTAGGTGAGTACTATTGCAACTATAAACTAATGTCAAATCTGTGGGAAAATTTGAAATAACACTAAATTTGGAAGATTTTATCTGAAATTCTAAAAATGTTCTAAGTGTTGGAAGGGAGGTTTTTTGAAAACGCTTGCAGGGTGGTGCAATGTGGTCAGAACGTAGGCGGAGGCCCACTAAAGTCTAAAAATGCTGAAAACAGCGTCAAAAACGCACCCTTAATGTCGAAGATATCAACGATTTAGTGTTTAGCGTGATCCCTTAGATGGATTTTGGTGGTAGCAGAAACTAATTAAAAACAATATTTTTTGAAAAAATGCCAAGTTCTATTTGAGCTAGACGCGCGAGTGAGGTGTCCAGAGACGCGTCTTCGCGCGGGCTAGCTAACTACGAAACAAAACAAGGTAGATGCCGAATAAAAATTTTGGGTTTTGGTCAAAAAACCAGTTTTTGACTCAACAAATTTAGGTTTTCAACCTCCAACCTGGACTCCGGGACACGAAACGCGCACCGGAACACAGGGATGGTAGGTGAGTACTATTGCAACTATAAACTAATGTCAAATCTGTGGGAAAATTTGAAATAACACTAAATTTGGAAGATTTTATCTGAAATTCTAAAAATGTTCTAAGTGTTGGAAGGGAGGTTTTTTGAAAACGCTTGCAGGGTGGTGCAATGTGGTCAGAACGTAGGCGGAGGCCCACTAAAGTCTAAAAATGCTGAAAACAGCGTCAAAAACGCACCCTTAATGTCGAAGATATCAACGATTTAGTGTTTAGCGTGATCCCTTAGATGGATTTTGGTGGTAGCAGAAACTAATTAAAAACAATATTTTTTGAAAAAATGCCAAGTTCTATTTGAGCTAGACGCGCGAGTGAGGTGTCCAGAGACGCGTCTTCGCGCGGGCTAGCTAACTACGAAACAAAACAAGGTAGGTGCCGAATAAAAATTTTGGGTTTTGGTCAAAAAACCAGTTTTTGACTCAACAAATTTAGGTTTTCAACCTCCAACCTGGACTCCGGGACACGAAACGCGCACCGGAACACAGGTATGGTAGGTGAGTACTATTGCAACTATAAACTAATGTCAAATCTGTGGGAAAATTTGAAATAACACTAAATTTGGAAGATTTTATCTGAAATTCTAAAAATGTTCTAAGTGTTGGAAGGGAGGTTTTTTGAAAACGCTTGCAGGGTGGTGCAATGTGGTCAGAACGTAGGCGGAGGCCCACTAAAGTCTAAAAATGCTGAAAACAGCGTCAAAAACGCACCCTTAATGTCGAAGATATCAACGATTTAGTGTTTAGCGTGATCCCTTAGATGGATTTTGGTGGTAGCAGAAACTAATTAAAAACAATATTTTTTGAAAAAATGCCAAGTTCTATTTGAGCTAGACGCGCGAGTGAGGTGTCCAGAGACGCGTCTTCGCGCGGGCTAGCTAACTACGAAACAAAACAAGGTAGGTGCCGAATAAAAATTTTGGGTTTTGGTCAAAAAACCAGTTTTTGACTCAACAAATTTAGGTTTTCAACCTCCAACCTGGACTCCGGGACACGAAACGCGCACCGGAACACAGGGATGGTAGGTGAGTACTATTGCAACTATAAACTAATGTCAAATCTGTGGGAAAATTTGAAATAACACTAAATTTGGAAGATTTTATCTGAAATTCTAAAAATGTTCTAAGTGTTGGAAGGGAGGTTTTTTGAAAACGCTTGCAGGGTGGTGCAATGTGGTCAGAACGTAGGCGGAGGCCCACTAAAGTCTAAAAATGCTGAAAACAGCGTCAAAAACGCACCCTTAATGTCGAAGATATCAACGATTTAGTGTTTAGCGTGATCCCTTAGATGGATTTTGGTGGTAGCAGAAACTAATTAAAAACAATATTTTTTGAAAAAATGCCAAGTTCTATTTGAGCTAGACGCGCGAGTGAGGTGTCCAGAGACGCGTCTTCGCGCGGGCTAGCTAACTACGAAACAAAACAAGGTAGATGCCGAATAAAAATTTTGGGTTTTGGTCAAAAAACCAGTTTTTGACTCAACAAATTTAGGTTTTCAACCTCCAACCTGGACTCCGGGACACGAAACGCGCACCGGAACACAGGGATGGTAGGTGAGTACTATTGCAACTATAAACTAATGTCAAATCTGTGGGAAAATTTGAAATAACACTAAATTTGGAAGATTTTATCTGAAATTCTAAAAATGTTCTAAGTGTTGGAAGGGAGGTTTTTTGAAAACGCTTGCAGGGTGGTGCAATGTGGTCAGAACGTAGGCGGAGGCCCACTAAAGTCTAAAAATGCTGAAAACAGCGTCAAAAACGCACCCTTAATGTCGAAGATATCAACGATTTAGTGTTTAGCGTGATCCCTTAGATGGATTTTGGTGGTAGCAGAAACTAATTAAAAACAATATTTTTTGAAAAAATGCCAAGTTCTATTTGAGCTAGACGCGCGAGTGAGGTGTCCAGAGACGCGTCTTCGCGCGGGCTAGCTAACTACGAAACAAAACAAGGTAGGTGCCGAATAAAAATTTTGGGTTTTGGTCAAAAAACCAGTTTTTGACTCAACAAATTTAGGTTTTCAACCTCCAACCTGGACTCCGGGACACGAAACGCGCACCGGAACACAGGTATGGTAGGTGAGTACTATTGCAACTATAAACTAATGTCAAATCTGTGGGAAAATTTGAAATAACACTAAATTTGGAAGATTTTATCTGAAATTCTAAAAATGTTCTAAGTGTTGGAAGGGAGGTTTTTTGAAAACGCTTGCAGGGTGGTGCAATGTGGTCAGAACGTAGGCGGAGGCCCACTAAAGTCTAAAAATGCTGAAAACAGCGTCAAAAACGCACCCTTAATGTCGAAGATATCAACGATTTAGTGTTTAGCGTGATCCCTTAGATGGATTTTGGTGGTAGCAGAAACTAATTAAAAACAATATTTTTTGAAAAAATGCCAAGTTCTATTTGAGCTAGACGCGCGAGTGAGGTGTCCAGAGACGCGTCTTCGCGCGGGCTAGCTAACTACGAAACAAAACAAGGTAGGTGCCGAATAAAAATTTTGGGTTTTGGTCAAAAAACCAGTTTTTGACTCAACAAATTTAGGTTTTCAACCTCCAACCTGGACTCCGGGACACGAAACGCGCACCGGAACACAGGTATGGTAGGTGAGTACTATTGCAACTATAAACTAATGTCAAATCTGTGGGAAAATTTGAAATAACACTAAATTTGGAAGATTTTATCTGAAATTCTAAAAATGTTCTAAGTGTTGGAAGGGAGGTTTTTTGAAAACGCTTGCAGGGTGGTGCAATGTGGTCAGAACGTAGGCGGAGGCCCACTAAAGTCTAAAAATGCTGAAAACAGCGTCAAAAACGCACCCTTAATGTCGAAGATATCAACGATTTAGTGTTTAGCGTGATCCCTTAGATGGATTTTGGTGGTAGCAGAAACTAATTAAAAACAATATTTTTTGAAAAAATGCCAAGTTCTATTTGAGCTAGACGCGCGAGTGAGGTGTCCAGAGACGCGTCTTCGCGCGGGCTAGCTAACTACGAAACAAAACAAGGTAGATGCCGAATAAAAATTTTGGGTTTTGGTCAAAAAACCAGTTTTTGACTCAACAAATTTAGGTTTTCAACCTCCAACCTGGACTCCGGGACACGAAACGCGCACCGGAACACAGGGATGGTAGGTGAGTACTATTGCAACTATAAACTAATGTCAAATCTGTGGGAAAATTTGAAATAACACTAAATTTGGAAGATTTTATCTGAAATTCTAAAAATGTTCTAAGTGTTGGAAGGGAGGTTTTTTGAAAACGCTTGCAGGGTGGTGCAATGTGGTCAGAACGTAGGCGGAGGCCCACTAAAGTCTAAAAATGCTGAAAACAGCGTCAAAAACGCACCCTTAATGTCGAAGATATCAACGATTTAGTGTTTAGCGTGATCCCTTAGATGGATTTTGGTGGTAGCAGAAACTAATTAAAAACAATTTTTTTTGAAAAAATGCCAAGTTCTATTTGAGCTAGACGCGCGAGTGAGGTGTCCAGAGACGCGTCTTCGCGCGGGCTAGCTAACTACGAAACAAAACAAGGTAGGTGCCGAATAAAAATTTTGGGTTTTGGTCAAAAAACCAGTTTTTGACTCAACAAATTTAGGTTTTCAACCTCCAACCTGGACTCCGGGACACGAAACGCGCACCGGAACACAGGTATGGTAGGTGAGTACTATTGCAACTATAAACTAATGTCAAATCTGTGGGAAAATTTGAAATAACACTAAATTTGGAAGATTTTATCTGAAATTCTAAAAATGTTCTAAGTGTTGGAAGGGAGGTTTTTTGAAAACGCTTGCAGGGTGGTGCAATGTGGTCAGAACGTAGGCGGAGGCCCACTAAAGTCTAAAAATGCTGAAAACAGCGTCAAAAACGCACCCTTAATGTCGAAGATATCAACGATTTAGTGTTTAGCGTGATCCCTTAGATGGATTTTGGTGGTAGCAGAAACTAATTAAAAACAATATTTTTTGAAAAAATGCCAAGTTCTATTTGAGCTAGACGCGCGAGTGAGGTGTCCAGAGACGCGTCTTCGCGCGGGCTAGCTAACTACGAAACAAAACAAGGTAGGTGCCGAATAAAAATTTTGGGTTTTGGTCAAAAAACCAGTTTTTGACTCAACAAATTTAGGTTTTCAACCTCCAACCTGGACTCCGGGACACGAAACGCGCACCGGAACACAGGTATGGTAGGTGAGTACTATTGCAACTATAAACTAATGTCAAATCTGTGGGAAAATTTGAAATAACACTAAATTTGGAAGATTTTATCTGAAATTCTAAAAATGTTCTAAGTGTTGGAAGGGAGGTTTTTTGAAAACGCTTGCAGGGTGGTGCAATGTGGTCAGAACGTAGGCGGAGGCCCACTAAAGTCTAAAAATGCTGAAAACAGCGTCAAAAACGCACCCTTAATGTCGAAGATATCAACGATTTAGTGTTTAGCGTGATCCCTTAGATGGATTTTGGTGGTAGCAGAAACTAATTAAAAACAATATTTTTTGAAAAAATGCCAAGTTCTATTTGAGCTAGACGCGCGAGTGAGGTGTCCAGAGACGCGTCTTCGCGCGGGCTAGCTAACTACGAAACAAAACAAGGTAGGTGCCGAATAAAAATTTTGGGTTTTGGTCAAAAAACCAGTTTTTGACTCAACAAATTTAGGTTTTCAACCTCCAACCTGGACTCCGGGACACGAAACGCGCACCGGAACACAGGGATGGTAGGTGAGTACTATTGCAACTATAAACTAAGGTCAAATCTGTGGGAAAATTTGAAATAACACTAAATTTGGAAGATTTTATCTGAAATTCTAAAAATGTTCTAAGTGTTGGAAGGGAGGTTTTTTGAAAACGCTTGCAGGGTGGTGCAATGTGGTCAGAACGTAGGCGGAGGCCCACTAAAGTCTAAAAATGCTGAAAACAGCGTCAAAAACGCACCCTTAATGTCGAAGATATCAACGATTTAGTGTTTAGCGTGATGGTTAGGTTAGGTTAGGTTAGGTTAGGTTTTTTTTTTTTTTTTTTGGCTGTTCTTGATGAGAATCGCTTAAATCTGAAAAAGCACAGATCCTTACTTTTATTTATTCCTGTTGATCACTTTTGTTGCAACTGTTAAGCAGTATTCTAATAAAATTTTTCTACTTTTGGTTTCTGACATTAATTTTTGTATGTTATCTGTATTTATAGCTGTCTCCAATCTCTGTTCGGCATCGTGTCGTTCCATTTCAAAAACTGGGCATTCTGTGAGGATGTGTGCGATCGACTCCACTTGATCCGGCTCGCAGATGCACCATGGGTTCTCCTTACACTTGAAACGGTGCAGGTATTCGGAGAACCCACCGTGCCCCGTCAAGATTTGCGTGATTATACCAGCCGGTTTGATCTTCAAAACAATCTTGTGGGCGTCGATCGCATCTGGGAAGAATGATTTCGTTACAGAGGCCGTTTCTCCGTTCTGGTACCTCCGGTTCCATTCGTCGAGCGACCCCATACGGATCTGCCGCTTGACGAATGAAACCGGGCAGCGGTCGTAGTCCGGCCTCTTCCTGGACCGGAGTGCAGCCTCCTTCGCGAGGTGGTCCGCTCGTTCGTTGCCCTCTAGACCAGCGTGTGCCTTTACCCAGAACAAAGACACATCTTTGCCCTGAGACAAAGCCACGGCAACGTTCGCTCTCGTCTCCACGGCCAAAGCGTGGAGGGAACCTTGGTTTGTTCCTGTTTGTAGTGCGGCCTTTGAGTCACTGTAGATTCCGAAGGTTCCCTCTTTACGCTTGAGGATTTCGCGCGTGGCTACGCATACGGCCAGAAGTTCCGCCTGGTAGACCGTGCAGTACGGAGGCAAGCTAAGTTTTGAGGACTTGATCTCGGCCTCACCATCCCAAAATGACAGTGCGGCTCCGACCTTGCCCTCAATCTTGCTGCCGTCCGTAAACACCCTGACTGCTTGACGGTTGTGGGTCTCCACAAGCGTCTGGTCCTCCAGGCACACGAACTCCATGGTCGTCTGTTTCGCCGGGTGCGGAGTTTCCGTAAATGCCACCACCCGCTCCACCTCCCTGCCCGCAAGTGCCGGCTGGGGCACCCCTCGCTTTGCCTCATACAGAGCGGCTGCTTCCTGTATTCGGAGGTCAAGTGGGAGTATCCCAGCCAGCACCAGGGACGCGTTCAGCGAAACGGTGCGGTAGGATTTACAGATTTTCTGCGCGAATCCTCGTTGGACCGTGTTGAGGCTTTTCTGCACTCCGATCTTCTTGGCTGCCGGCGCCCAGGCGCTCGCTGCGTACATAATCACCGGCTCCACTGCTGCCGTGTAAATTATGCGGATGATCTCCGGGTTAAGGCCCCAGCTCACTTTGGCCGCACGTGCCAGCTGTTTGTAGATGTTTACAGCTTTTCTGCAAACGTTTGCGACGTGGGTGTTGAAAGTGAGCTGATGGTCGACGGTGAGCCCCAGTATTTTGATTTCCTTAGACATTCCAATGTCTACCCCGCCCATGGTCAAGAGTGGGACGTCGTAACGAAGCTTCCTGGTAATCACCATTGCACAAGTTTTTTGCGGTGCAAACTTCAGCTTGTTACGAATGCCCCACACCCGAACACACTCGAGGGCGGCATTGGCCTGCCTCTGGACTTCCAACGCTGTGTCACCGTCGAAGATCATCACAACATCATCGGCGAACGCTTGGCAGTGTACGCCTTTCTCCTCCAGCCCTTTCAGCAAGGGATCCAGGATCAGGTTCCACAGGATCGGACCGCCAATGGACCCTTGAACACACCCCTTATTTGTTTCCCTCCGGCACTCCGCGCCCGCGTACCTTACTCGGACACTCCTACCAGTCAAGTAGCTGTCGAGCAACCTTCTTAAGTTCACCGGGCACTTTTCCTCAGCCAGTCTGGTCCTGATGGCCGGCCACCATGCGCTGTCGAAGGCTCCCTCTATGTCCAGCGATACAACAGTGATCAGCTTCTTCTCACTTAGCTTTCCTTTGATGTGTTGTATCATGGTGTAGAGGGAGTCCTCGGTGCTTCTCTGTGGCATGAAACCAAACTGGCGAGTACTAAACCGCGGGACTAGGTGCCACTTGAGCCTAGCTACCAGCATCTTTTCAAGCGTTTTGCCTAAGACTGGCAGGAGGCCGATCGGTCGGTACGACTTAGGGGTGGTGTAGGAATCCTTGCCGGGCTTGCGGAGGACTACCACCGTGGCCACTTTCCAGGCCCCAGGGAAGTGTCCATGCTCCAGGCACTTATTGGCCAGTGCAAGGAACGTCCCTGGGTCCCGGGATATGGCCTGGGCACAGATATCGGCTGTGAGACCGTCTGCCCCGGGTGCCTTCTTCGGGTTGAAACTTTCCACCGCGGTTTTCAGCTCCTGAAGTGTAAACGGTGGGTCATGTTGTTCATCATGCGCCCAATCGTTTACACGACTGGCCGCTTCACGTGTCCGACGGTGGTCTTCAGTTTCACCCTCCTCTAGGTCTTCCGGGTAGAACGTCTCGGCTAGCAGCAAAGCCGATTCCTGTGCGCTCAGTGGCACCCCATCCTTAACCAACGGCAAGTCCTCCTGCCTTTTGGCGGTCCGTCCTATGACCCTATAAATCCCTTCCCACATTCCTTCCCTGTCTTGTCTTCCACAGAAGCCTTTCCATCCTTCCGTCGCTGCCTTATTAGCATGGGCCTCATAGTTTATTTTTGCTTGCAGGTACTCATCGATGACTTTTTGTCTACGGATTGGTGCGGCGCATCGGATTCGACGTCTCCGAGTGTTTACCTCCGACATCATATCAGCGAGCTTTTTGGACCACCACGGTATGGTAAGTATATCTTTATTAGCAATTTTGAAAAGTTCTTCGTCACAAGTTTGTATTATACTAGCCAAATATTTATTTACATTATCTTCTAACTCTAATTTGTTACTAATTTTTGAAATTTCGGTTGAATTTAACATTGCTTCAGCTTTTAATTGGGCCAATTTCGTATGAAATTGACTCCAATTTGCTTTTTTCGTGTTATAAATTCTCGTGGTCCTATTTACGTTAATTCCTTTAGCTGTTCTGAGATTAATTTTGAAAATAATACCGTTATGATCCGAGCTCGTGAGTCCTTCCTCAACCCGCCAGTCCTCCACCAAGTCCAGCAAGTCCGCTGAACAGGCTGTTACGTCAACGAAGCTGCTGTACAAGGTGTTTCCTCTGACGGTGTCGAAGGTCGGTGTGTTACCAACGTTGAGTATCTGCAAGCACATTTCATCCAGGGTTCCCGACATGTCCTCACCCTTACTGTCGGTTACCAGGCTGCCCCACCAGGCGCTCTTGGCGTTGGCGTCGCCGCCAATAAGAATCCTTGTGGGGCCTATTTCCTCGCGAATCCGCATGAGTTGCTCCAGGTATGGCTGTATGGGCTGGTCTGGTTCAAAATAGAAGGAGACTACTGCGATTTCCCAGGCGCTGGTACGGATCCTCACCACCACGATGTTATTGGTAGTGAGTTTCGGACACTGTGTGACGTCTAGGTCATGATCAAAGACGACTACTGCCGCCTTCACAGTTCCACCTTCCTGTTCAGCGCACTGGTAGACTCTCGCTCCCCGGTAGTCTCGCATCCTCTTAACCCCACCCACATACGGCTCCTGGAGCAATGCGAAAGCAACCCTCCGCTCACTAGCCACAATCATGAGTTCTTGGGTTGCAAGGTTCTTCCTCTGCAAATTCGCTTGGATTACCTGGTAGTTCTGACTGGTGCTCTGGTGCGTTCGAGGAAACCTGGATGAGTGGTCCCCTGTTTCCGCTGGCTGGCCCTTAGCAATACGCCACCGACAGCCGCGCCAATGCGTCCCACTTCACGCGGATTGGGCACTCGCTGTCGAAAGCGTTGTGCTCGGTCTTCCCCAGCTTTGCGGATACACAATTACGGCACTTTGGTGCTTCTGCAGCGAGCCGCGAGGGGCAGTCAACCCTCAGATGGGGATCACCACAGTGTGTGCAGAGGTCGGCGGGTTCTGCGCACAAGGTTAGGTTAGGTTAGGTTAGGTTAGGTTGGGGTGCTGGGTCAGAAAACCTCCTCGTGGGCCTGACGGCTGCCGGTCCCTCTCGATACGTTTGGAGGGAACAGCAGCTGGCTGGGACGGTGCACCCTGGGCGCGGGCAGTGGCCTTCCTCAAGGAATGGGAAGAGATTCCTATTCTTCGAGGAATGTTACTGTCTGTGGCCAATATTCTGACATAGGAGGGGGGTCCAACTTGGACCACGGGGGGCTGTTCCGCGTGACCCTCTGAAAAGCAGAGGGCACAGCGGAGGAGCAACGGCGAGCTCGGTGTGCACTCACCCTGCCTCCGAGCCGGCAGTGAGGGACGCTTTCCCTCTCTGTCCCCGTCGTTCTCGTAATCCCATCATCGGAGTGTCGTGGATCATGTCTCGCGGCTTCGATCGGGACCGAGGGTCTTGGCTTAACCGCCCGGACCGCGAGGTAGAAAACCTCTATAAAAAGTTACCCCGAATCTCAAGCGGCGGCGCACCGTGAGGGGATGTATGGCTGACGGGTGTTCCCATGGAACAATCAGTCTCTAGTGCGACCCCCGCCAGGGTACCAGCCGACCCCCTGGCGGGTTATAAATGTTAAAGGCTTATCCGGGTACAGGGGGCACTGCCCGGATGGACATTTTATATCCCCCATACTCGTGGGAATTACATGGATATTATTCAAAATAAAAAAGTTGTGGAGAAGGAGGACGCAGCGTCAGATGGCACTGCGTCATTGAAGACGGGAGCAGTTGCTCCAGTAGAGCCCCTAGTGGTTCTAGAGAGGGTGGATGTTCTGTCGGAATCCGGCAAAGCACCACAAATAGTTGCGGCCGGCCCCTCTAAGTTTTGGGGGAAGCGGCCACGCTTTGAGTCGGACGCGTTGTCGGCAGGTTTGTCCTCAAGTGAGGAGAACCTGCCGGCCGCTAAGGTGCCGACTGCAAGGAGGGGCAGAGGTCGCGGGTCACCTTCCGGAGCCAAAACTTCGGGGGCGGAGGTACGTGACACGCGAGGCCGCTACCTGAAGCGCCCCGATACGTCGGTGGCCAGCCGAGTGAGCGACTCCGAGGGGGCCATGCAGGTGGAACAGAGCGATTCCGCGGCCTCCACCGGGTTAGTGAGCACCAAGGCGGAGCTCAAAGCCGCGAGGCGAGAGGGCCGGAAGGCCGCAGCGACCGATGAAGTCGCCGAGTTGGCTCGCAAGGCAAGGGAGAGGCGGTTGCAGACCGCCGCTGGCCCCGAGGGACTGACGGCTGAGGTTCTCAGTCGCCAGGTTTTGGACGGCGTGGACGTCGTCCTGAAGGTTGCCACAAAATCGGGCAACCTAAAGGGCACCTTTACGCGGGCCCTTAAGGAAGCGGCGGAGGGTATCAGGGAGGCTGTGGAAGTCCTCCTTGATAGGACGACCTCGGAGGAGACGGTGAAGCTCCAACAGGAGAATCACCGTCTCCATACGAAGATGGAGGAGCTCCAGCGGGAGGTCAGCGCCCTGAGGGCGGACTTCAGCCGGCAGCAGGGTGTGACTTCGGACAGTCGCGCTCTGCCACAGAACGGGTCTTTGGGGGAAGACCAGTTCAACCGGCTGTTGAGCATTATGACCGCCCGCTTTGACAGCCTAGAACCCAGGCTTAACCCCCCTGTTAACCTTCGCCCGCCGCTGGCAGCGGACAAGCGGAGGAAAGAGACGGAGCCCGCTCCAACAACGGCTGGGCCTACGTGGGCACAGGTGGCTAAAGCGCCACCTGCGCCACAAAAGACCACGCAGACGCCCAAAAAGCCTACAGAGGGGGCCAAAAAGGTAGTTAAGGGTACGAAAGAGCCCGCTGAGGGGAGCAGCTCGCCCCCTAAAGAAAAAGAGGGAGCCTGGAAGACGGCCGAAAGCCGCAAAAAGAAGCAGAAGAGGGGCCGCAAGGCTAAGACCACCGCGGGCTCCGGGGGATCGGCTGCCAAGGGCAACCAGAAATCCCCAAAGATCCGCGTGCCTCGCTCAGAGGCAGTGGTGGTGACGCTTCAGCCCGAAGCAAAGGACAGAGGCGTCACCTACCAGAAGGTACTGGCGGAAGCAAAAAGCAAGCTGGTCTTCGCCGACTTTGGCACCCCAGACGGCTTCCGTTTCCGAACGGCAGCCACGGGGGCCAAAATGTTCGAGTTGGCGGGGACCAGCAGCACTGAGCGGGCGGACGCTCTGGCTGCGAAGCTGAGGGACGTCCTCAACCCTGAGGAGGCGCGGGTGTCCAGACCCATGAAGACCGCTGAGGTACGCGTCAATGGGCTGGACGACTCCGTAACCCCGGAGGAGGTGGTGGCGGCCATAGCCCGAAGCGGCGGTTGCTCGGCTGAAAATGTGCGGGCAGGTGGCATCCGCGTCAACGCTGGCGGGCTTGGCACCATCTGGGTGCGGTGTCCGGTGGCTGCGGCGAGGCAGGTCGCTGATGCGGGACGTCTTCTGGTGGGCTGGGTGTCAGCGAGAGTTACACTGCTGGCACCCAGGGCCATGCAGTGCTACCGGTGCCTGGAGAAAGGGCACGTCCGGGCAGTGTGCACCTGTGACACAGACCGCAGCGATTTATGTTATCGCTGCGGTCAGCCTGGCCATAAGGCGTCCCAGTGCTCCGCGGACCCACATTGCAGTTTGTGTGCGGCTGCAGGAAAGTCCGCGGGGCACAGAGTAGGTGGTAAAGCCTGCGGCGCGCCCAGAAAGCGCAGCAAGCGATGGGCCAAGGCTGCGGGGGACGCACCCCCCCCGCAACCTAGCACTTCTTCGGCCGACTCCCGGCCTGTGGTGGGACGGAGCGCCGAGGAAATGGAGTGCTAGTGATGGCACACTACCATTTCCTCCAGGCGAACATCAACCACTGCACCAGAGCTCAGGATCTCCTGCTCCAGAGCATGGCGCAGTGGTCGATAAATGTGGCGGTGGTCGCTGAGCCGTATTTCATACCCCCCCGGGATAACTGGGAAGGGGATCTAGACGGCCTAGTGGCCATAATCGGCGCGACTCTCGTCGACGTATCCCGTGGTCACGGTTGGGTTGCGGCCCTTGTGAACGGGATCGTCACGATTGGGGCGTATTTTTCGCCCAACAAGAGTCTCGCCGACTTCGAGAGTTTCCTTGTCGAGTTGGGAGCCGTCGTCGGCCAGTCTCACCCTCGACCCATTTTGCTTCTCGGTGACCTCAACGCCAAGTCTGCGGCCTGGGGTTCCCCCGTCACGGACCCGAGAGGCGAAGTGCTAGAGGAGTGGGCCATAACGACGGGCCTGGCCGTCTTAAATCGGGGTTCCGCCTACACGTGTGTACGGCAGCGGGGCGGGTCGATAGTGGACGTCTCGTTCGCTAGTCCCGCTGTCGTGAACCGTGTCCATGATTGGCACGTTGAGGTGGAGGTGGAGACGCTATCGGATCACCGATACATCCGCTTCGACGTCTCCACCCAGACCGCTGGAGGACGTAGCCAATCGGGGCCCCGAAGAGACGGCCCGCGTTGGGCGCTGAAACGCCTCGACAGGGAAGCTCTCGAAGAAGCCGCCATAGTCCATGCCTGGATCCGGGAGTCGGCTACCGTCGGTCCCGTCGACGTCGAACGGGAGGCGCAGTGGTTTGGCGATGCGATGACGCAGATCTGCGACGCATGCATGCCACGCGTCTCCTCTCTGTCCGCACGGCGCCGCTTGTACTGGTGGTGCGTCGAGATCGAGCGACTGCGCGTCGAGTGCGCAGACGCCAGACGCCCGTACACGCGGTGCCGGAGAAGACGTCCACGGGTTCCTGAGGAAGAAGCCGCGCTGTATGAGGTGTACCGCGCGGCGAAGCTGGCTCTGTGGCTGGCCATCGGCGAGTCGAAGACACGCTCCAGGGAGGAAATGCTGGCGAGTTTAGACGGGGATCCGTTTGGGCGCCCTTACCGGTCGGTCCGAGGGAAACTTCGGCCGTGGGCGCCCCCGCTAACGGAAAGTCTCGAGCCGCAGTTCCTGGAGCGAGTGGTCTCGGCCCTCTTCCCTGAGAGAGCCGAGTACGAGCCACCGCCGATGGTCCTGCACACAGCTGCAGAGTCGGAGGAAGATGAAGGCGAAACCGTCCCAGAGGTGACACAGGCAGAGATGGGCGCGGCCGTATTGCGGCTCCGGGCTAAAAACACTGCCCCGGGGCCCGATGGAGTGCCTGGCCGCGCTCTGGTCCTCGCCATGAAGGAGCTGGAGCCCCCACTGAGAGGACTCTTCTCGGCATGCCTTGAGCAAGGCCAGTTCCATACCCGGTGGAAGACTGGTCGACTGGTCTTGCTCAGGAAGGCAGGGCGCCCGGCGGACTCGTCGTCCGCTTATCGGCCCATAGTGCTGCTGGACGAGGCGGGCAAGATGCTCGAGCGAATTATCGCAGACCGCCTCGTCAGCCACTTGTGTTCAGAGGGGCCGAACCTGGACGACAGTCAGTTTGGGTTCCGTCATGGGCGCTCTACTATTGACGCCATCATGAGGGTGAGAGTCCTGGCGGAGGAAGCAGTGTCTCGGGGTGGGGTGGTGCTGGCGGTGTCCTTGGATATCTCCAACGCTTTCAACACCCTGCCCTGGGGTTGCATTAGGGAGGCCCTGCGCTACCACCGGGTGCCTCTCTACCTCCGCAACATTGTGGGGGCTTATCTGTCGGGAAGGTGTGTCACCTACATGGGACGCGACGGCGATGGCCGTCGCGAGATGTCGTGCGGTGTTCCACAGGGGTCGGTTCTGGGCCCTCCCCTGTGGAACATCGGTTACGACTGGGTTTTGCGGTGCGAGCTTCCACCGGGAGTGAACCTGACGTGTTATGCGGACGACACGCTGGTCATTGCCCGGGGGAGCTCGTACAGGGAAGCAGCGTTGCTGGCTACCGCTGCGGTCTCGCAGGTGGTGAGCCGCATACGACGCCTGGGCCTGGAGGTGGCCCTCAACAAGTCGGAGGCCATTGCGTTTCATGGCCCCCGACGGGCGCCGCCGCTGGGATCACATATTGTGGTCGGAGGGGCCCGGATTGCTGTCGAGTCAACCATGAAGTACCTGGGATTGGTGCTCGACAGCCGTTGGGACTTCGGACCCCACTTTCAGCGGCTGGTGCCCAAGTTGATGGGCGCGGCGGGCGCGCTGTCAACGCTGCTTCCCAATTTGGGGGGCCCGAGCACCGCCTGTAGGCGGTTGTACGTAGGGATCGTGCGATCCATGGCCCTGTATGGGGCCCCAGTATGGGCGACGGACCTGACGGCCCGCACTATCGCAGTCCTGCGGAAACCGCAGAGAGCGATGGCCGTCAGGGTCATACGGGGATATCGCACGATCTCCTACGAGGCGGCTTGTTTACTGGCCGGATCCCCACCATGGGACCTGGAGGCGAAAGCCCTCGCGACACTGCATCGGTGGCGCGAGGACGCCAGGGATCGGGGCGAAAGGCTGGTGCAGCGACAGATTACGCTGCACCGGTCTCAGCTCCGACAGGTCATGGTGGCAGAATGGCGGAGGAGGCTTGACCATCCCTCCGCCGGCCTCGACACAATCGAGGCGATCCGGCCAGTACTCGAAGACTGGCTCGGGAGGAAGCACGGCTCCCTGACGTTTCGGGCGACGCAGGTGCTCTCGGGGCACGGCTGCTTCGGGAAGTACCTGTGTCGCATAAGCAGGGAGCCGGACGCTCGGTGCCATCACTGCGTCCACTGTCTGGGGGACACGGCGCGGCATACGCTGGCGGAATGTGCCGCGTGGGATGAGCCGCGCCGTGCTCTTGTGACTGAGGTAGGAGCAGACCTGTCGCTGCCGGCCGTTGCTCGCTCTATGGTCGGCAGCACAGAGTCCTGGGACGCGGTGGTGTCCTTCTGCGAAACCGTCATGTCGCAGAAGGAGGCTGCGGAAAGGGAGAGGGAGATATCGAGCTCTTTCCCATCCCGCAGCAGACGCACCGGGCGTCGGCAGAGGGCGGACAACGCCCTCTTCCGGCCCCCCTAAACAGGTCCAGGGGCGACGGATTCGGGGACATCCGTCGCCCCCCATCTCAATGGACCCGAGACGGCGGCGCGTAGTGTTCCACGAGCGCCTCTCATGACGTATCGGGGGGAGTACACCTCACTCCCCCCAGGGATGAGGCCCGCACTGGTCAAGCGGGCCGGCACTAGTCCGGGGCAGCGGAAGTCACATTCGTTCCCGCTGCCCCCCGACGCAAGTGTGCGAGGGAACACCGGTGTGGTTTTAGTCAGTTGGAGTCTGACAGACCCCTCCGCCTTCCCCAGGCGGAGGACATCCGTGCGGATTTCCACATCGTCAAAAAAAAAAAAAAAAAAAGGTTAGGTTAGGTTAGGTTAGGTTAGGTTAGGTTTGGGGGACCACCCCACAGTGCTTGCGTCCACGTCGCGTCCCCTGGAAACGACCCAGTTTGACCACCGTAACGGAGTGGCAGACTGGGCTCGGCCAAAGTGCACTGTGATTATCGTAGCTCATCTTGCCTTGAGAGTACGAACCTGCGGAGGATATTATGCCTAAACCAACGCGGGATGCCTGCGGGCGGTATTTTAAACCCAAAGGCCCTTCTCAGGGCCAACCCAAAGGCCCTTCTCAGGGCCAACCCAAAGGCCCTTCTCAGGGCCAACCCAAAGGCCCTTCTCAGGGCCAAACCGACGCTTCGGCGTCAGAGGCTAGCCGCGCGCCGTCTGCGGCTAGCTTCTTCGGAAGGACGGACTTGTCGGATTTGTCTGACTCCGACGATGAGTCAATGGTTGGCGTCTCGGGTGCAGGCGACTCGCAGTCGCGAAAGCGGGCCTTC
This sequence comes from Cerastis rubricosa, assembly GCA_949152445.1. NCBI lineage: Eukaryota > Metazoa > Arthropoda > Insecta > Lepidoptera > Noctuidae > Cerastis > Cerastis rubricosa. The sequence continues at coordinate 12,577,423 of OX424552.1, forward strand.
CTGCGGGATGGGTCCGAGGGCTCCTCGGCGTCAGGGTCGGCTAAAAAGCCGACGACGGCCGCGGACACCCACGTCGTTGGGCTCGCGGACGCCCAACGTAAGTTGGATCTTGCGCAGCGGGCGCAGCTCCAGCAGGAGCTCGAGGAGCGGGTTGCCGCGAGGGAGAGGCGGGCGCACGTCACCCGGGCAAAGTCCGGGTACGGTGCGTCCCGTGTGCTCTACGCGGACCACTCCCTGCTGGAGCTGGAACAAATGGCGGAGGAGGACGAGGAGGAAATTTTGGAGGTTGCCTCAAAGTCCTCAAACTTGAAGGGGACCTTCCAGAAGGCCCTCAAATGTCGGGCCGCGAGCTTGCTTGGTGTGGTCAAGGAGCTGGTGCAGCGGAAGGCCACTGACGAGACACGGCAACTGCAGGCGAGGGTGGATCGCCTACAGGTGGAAGTCAGTGAGCTTCATCGCAAGCTGGCTGAAGCCACGGCCCCTGCCGAGACGACGAGGACGTCATCAACGCCTTCGACGTCGACGTCTAAGAAGACGAGTCCTGCGGCAGACGGCCCCTCCTCCAACTCCAACCTTGAGGACATAATCCGCAGGGTGGTAATGGAGGAGCGGGCCTTCACGCGAGCCTGCCTGGCAGGAATAGAGGACCGACTCCTGCCGGAAAAGCGCCTCCGACCGCAGCTTGCGGCGGATAAGGGGCGCTCCGAGCCGGGGCCGTCCTCCTCATCCCAGGTCCAGGAGGACGCCCTTCTCCCCTCGACCACCCCGTCCAATGAGTGGACGGAAGTGGTCGGGAGGGGGAAGGGCAAAGCCAAAAAGTCGGCGGCTGCCGCCCCAGCCGTCCCCGCTCCCAGCCAGTCGCAGACGACCGGCAGAGGGAAGCAGGGAGGTAGAGGTAGAGCGAGGGGAAAGGGGCAGCTAGTCTCCCCAAAAACCGCGGCCGTCGTGGTGACCCTCACCGCGGAGGCGGCGGAGCGAGGGGAGACGTACATGTCAATTTTAGTGCGGGCGCGTAGCAATGCCGATCCCACTCAATTGGGGATCGGTAGTGTGTCTTGCCGGCGGACCCAAGCCGGGGCTCGATTATTCGAGTTCCCGGGGGCAGAGGGGGGAGCCCGCGCGGACCTCTTTGCAGCTAAGCTGCGGGAGGTCATCGCGGACTCCGCCAAGGTGGCCCGACCGGTAAAGTTGGTGACACTCGAGGTGACGGATCTCGACGATTCCGTCACCAAGGAGGAGGTGGTGGAGGCGGTCGCAGCGTTAGGGGGCTGCGACGTCGCGGCGGTGTTTCCGGTGCTTCGGCATCGGCCACACCCGGCCGCTGTGTCCGTCCGCGGTGGACAGGTCAGACGGCGGACAAGCGGACCACGTGATGAAGGGGAGGAACTGCAATCCTCCCCCTAAGCGTGGCAAAGTACTGGCGCCAACCGGGCCTGTTGCGGCTGCTGGTACCGCCGTTCCTGCGGCGGCTGCGGAGGGGGGTGCGATGTCCGACTGATGGATATAGTCGAACATCGCATCCTTCAGGCGAACGCCAACCACTGCAGGGCAGCCCAAGATCTGCTGATGCAGACGATGGCTGAGTGGTTGGTGGACTTGGCGGTGGTCGCCGAGCCTTACTCGGTCCCTGGCCGTTGGCTGGGTGACCGGGACGGCCTGGTGGCGTTGGTGGCGCGGTCTTCCACGGACTCCCCTCCCCTCTCGCTCTTAGAGAGGGGACCGGGATACGTGGCCGCCGCGTGGGGGGACATGGCCCTGGACACCGAGGGGGCCTGGTCAGCGGTCGCCTCCTTTTGCGAGGACGTAGTCTCGCAAAAGGAGGCGGCGGAGCGCGCGCGGGAGGAAGACCCTCTCGCAGCGCCGCTCCGCAGAAGAAGAAGAGGTCGGAGAAGACGCGGTCTCCCTCTTCATGGTGGCGACGGGCGGGCGACAGGCGCGGGGGTGCCTTCGCCCGCATTGCACCCGTCACCACCTTCGTCTGTCATTCCCGGGCCCGTCCCCCTCCCCACGGAGGGGGCGTGAGGTCCGCTGTGCGGGTCATCGTCGGCGGAGGACTGGAAGTAAAGGCTGTGCCGGTTTCCCAGTCCCCCGCCACTAGGACGAAGCGGGAATGCCGCTGGGTCGTTTTAGTGGGTATACCGGTCTCAGACCGGGGAGTCCCACACTACCCTTCCAGCCCCCGATGGGAGGGTGTGCGTAATGCATTTTTTCCCAGCGACAAAAAAAAAAAAAAAAAAAAAAAAAAAAAAAAAAAAAAAAAAAAAAAAAAAAAAAAAAAAGGTTAGGTTGGGGTGCTGGGTCAGAAAACCTCCTCGTGGGCCTGACGGCTGCTGGTCCCTCTCGATACGTTTGGAGGGAACAGCAGCTGGCTGGGACGGTGCACCCTGGGCGCGGGCAGTGGCCTTCCCCAAGGAATGGGAAGAGATTCTTATTCTTCGGGGAATGTTACTGCCTGTGGCCAATATTCTGACATAGGAGGGGTCCAACTTGGACAAGAGGGGCGCTTTCGTCGTGACCCTCTGAAAAGCAGAGGGCACAGCGGAGGAGCAAGGACGGGCTCGGAGTGCACTCACCCTGCCTCCGAGCAGACAGTGAGGGACGCCTTCCCTCTCTGTCCCCGTCGTACTCGTAATCCCATCATCGGAGTGTCGTGGATCATGTCTCGCGGCTTCGATCGGGACCGAGGGTCTTGGCTTAACCGCCCGGACCGCGAGGTAGAAAACCTCTATAAAAAGTTACCCCGAATCTCAAGCGGCGGCGCACCGTGAGGGGATGTATGGCTGACGGGTGTTCCCATGGAACAATCAGTCTTTAGTGCGACCCCCGCCAGGGTACCGGCCGACCCCCTGGCGGGTTATAAATGTTAAAGGCTTATCCGGGTACAGGGGGCACTGCCCGGATGGACGTTTTATATCCCCCATACTCGTGGGAATTCTATGGAATTATTAAAAAATAAAAAAGTTGTGGAGAAGGCGGACGCAGCGTCAGATTCTGGCACTGCGTCATTGAAGACGGGAGCAGTTGCTCCAGCAGAGCCCCTGGTGGTTCTGGAGAGGGTGACAGTGTCACCACAATCTGTTGCGGCCGGTCCCTCCAAGTTTTGGGGGAAGCGGCCGCGCGGTTCTAAGTCGGACGCAAAGTCCCAGTCGCGGTTTTTAAAACCAAAAAGCCCTTCTCAGGGCCAACCCAAAGGCCCTTCTGAGGGCACCCCTGACGCTCCGGCGTCAGAAACTAGCCGCGCGCCGTCTGCGGCTAGCTTCTTCGGAGGGGCGGACGAGTCGTCTGACTACGACTCACCTGTTAGTGTGTCGGACGCGGACGACTCTAGGTCGCGGAAGCGGGGCCGGGGGTCCGAGGGCTCCTCGGCCTCGGGGTCGACGAGGCTGTCGAAGGCTAAAAAGCCGACGGCAGCCGCGTTTACCCATGACGTTGGGCTCTTGGATGCCCAACGTCAGCTGGATCTGGCTCGGCGGGCGCAGCTCCAGCAAGAGCTGGAAGAGAGGGTGGCCGCAAAGGAGAAACGGGCGCACGTCGCCCGGGCCAAGTCCGGGTACGGTGCGTCCCGTGTAATATACGCGGACCACTCTCTGGCAGAGCTGGAGAGGATGGCGGAGGAGGACGAGGAGGAGATTATGGAGGTCGCCTCTAAGTCCTCCAACCTGAAGGGGACCCTACAAAAGGCCCTTAAATGCCGGGCCGCGAGCATGCGCGGTGTAGTGGCGGAGCTGGTCCACCGAAAGGCCACCGACGAAACGCGGCAACTGCAGGCGAGGATAGATCGCCTGCAGTCGGAGGTCAGCCAGCTTCATCAGAAGCTGGCTGAAGCCACGGCCCGGCCACGACAGGCCGAGTCGAGCCCTGCGGCAGAGGGCCCCGCCTCCAACCTTGAGGACATCATCCGCAAGGTTGTAATGGAGGAGAGGGCCTTCACAAGAGCCTGCTTCGCAGGGATCGAAGACCGGCTCTTGCCGGAGCAACGCGTCCGACCGCCGCTTGCGGCGGACAAGAGGCAGTGCGAGCCGGGGCCGTCCTCCTCCCAGGCGGAAGACGCCCTTCTGCCCTCAACCACCCCGTCCAACGAGTGGACGGAAGTGGTCCGTAAGGGGAAGGGCAAAAAGTCGGCGACGGCCGTCCCTGCCGTCCCCGCCACCACCGCTCCCAGCCAGTCGCAGACGACCGGCAAAGGAAAGGGGAAGGGGAAAAAGTCGGCGACGGCCGTCCCTGCCGTCGCCGCCACCACCGCTCCCAGCCCATCACAGACGACCGGCAAGGGAAAGGGGAAGGGGAAAGCGAAAGGGAGGCAACTGGTCCCCCCAAAAACCGCGGCCGTCGTGGTGACGCTCACCGCGGAGGCTGAAGGGCGAGGGGAGACGTACGCGTCGATTTTGGTGCGGGCGCGTGCCAATGCCGATCCCACCAAACTGGGGATCGGCAGTGTGTCCTGCCGAAGGACCCAAGCCGGGGCTCGAATTTTCGAGTTCCCGGGAGCAGAGGGGAGCGCCCATGCGGACCTCTTCGCAGCGAAGCTGCGCGAGGTCCGTCGGCGGAGGACTGGTCGTTAAGGCTGTGCCGGTTTCCCAGTCCCCCGCCACTTAGACGAAGCGGGAATGCCGCTGGGTTGTTTTAGTGGGTATACCGGTCTCAGACCGGGGAGTCCCACATAGCCCGTCCATCCCCCGATGGGCGGGTATGCGTAATGCATTTTTTCCCAGCGACAAAAAAAAAAAAAAAACAAAAAAAAAAAAAAAAAACAAAAAAAAAAAAAAAAAAAAATAAAAAAAAAAAAAAAGGTTAGGTTAGGTTAGGTTGGGGGACCACCCCACAGTGCTTGCGTCCACGTCGCGTCCCCTGGAAACGACCCAGTTTGACCACCGTAACGGAGTGGCAGACTGGGCTCGGCCAAAGTGCACTGTGATTATCGTAGCTCATCTTGCCTTGAGAGTACGAACCTGCGGAGGATATTATGCCTAAACCTACGCGGGATGCCTGCGGGCGGTATTTTAAACCCAAAGGCCCTTCTCAGGGCCAACCCAAAGGCCCTTCTCAGGGCCAACCCAAAGGCCCTTCTCAGGGCCAACCCAAAGGCCCTTCTCAGGGCCAACCCAAAGGCCCTTCTCAGGGCCAAACCGACGCTTCGGCGTCAGAGGCTAGCCGCGCGCCGTCTGCGGCTAGCTTCTTTGGAAGGACGGACTTGTCGGATTTGTCTGACTCCGACGAGTCAATGGCTGGCGTCTCGGGTGCAGGCGACTCGCAGTCGCGAAAGCGGGCCTTCCTGCGGGATGGGTCCGAGGGCTCCTCGGCGTCAGGGTCGGCGAGGCTGACAAAGGCAAAAAAGCCGACGGCCGCGGACACCCACGTCGTTGGGCTCGCGGACGCCCAACGTAAGTTGGATCTTGCGCAGCGGGCGCAGCTCCAGCAGGAGCTTGAGGAGCGGGTTGCCGCGAGGGAGAGGCGGGCGCACGTCACCCGGGCAAAGTCCGGGTACGGTACGTCCCGTGTGCTCTACGCGGACCACTCCCTGCTGGAGCTGGAACAAATGGCGGAGGAGGACGAGGAGGAAATTTTGGAGGTTGCCTCAAAGTCCTCAAACTTGAAGGGGACCTTCCAGAAGGCCCTCAAATGTCGGGCCGCGAGCTTGCTTGGTGTGGTCAAGGAGCTGGTGCAGCGGAAGGCCACTGACGAGACACGGCAACTGCAGGCGAGGGTGGATCGCCTGCAGGTGGAAGTCAGTGAGCTTCATCGCAAGCTGGCTGAAGCCACGGCCCGGCCGCAGCAGGCCCCTGCCGAGACGACGAGGACGTCATCAACGCCTTCGACGTCAACGTCTAAGAAGACGAGTCCTGCGGCAGAGGGCCCCTCCTCCAACTCCAACCTTGAGGACATAATCCGCAAGGTGGTAATGGAGGAGCGGGCCTTCACGCGAGCCTGCCTGGCAGGAATAGAGGACCGGCTCCTGCCGGAAAAGCGCCTCCGACCGCCGCTTGCGGCGGATAAGGGGCGCTCCGAGCCGGGGCCGTCCACCTCATCCCAGGTCCAGGAGGACGCCCTTCTCCCCTCGACCACCCCGTCCAATGAGTGGACGGAAGTAGTCGGGAGGAGGAAGGGCAAAGCCAAAAAGTCGGCGGCTGCCGCCCCAGCCGTCCCTGCTCCCAGCCAGTCGCAGACGACCGGCAGAGAGGGGGGGAAGCGGGGAGGTAGAGGTAGAGCGAGGGGAAAGGGGCAGCTAGTCTCCCCAAAAACCGCGGCCGTCGTGGTGACCCTCACCGCGGAGGCGGCGGAGCGAGGGGAGACGTACGCGTCAATCTTAGTGCGGGCGCGTAGCAATGCCGATCCCACTCAACTGGGGATCGGCAGTGTGTCTTGCCGGCGGACCCAAGCCGGGGCTCGATTATTCGAGTTCCCGGGGGCAGAGGGGGGAGCCCGCGCGGACCTCTTTGCAACTAAGCTGCGGGAGGTCATCGCGGACTCCGCCAAGGTGGCCCGACCGGTAAAGTTGGTGACACTTGAGGTGACGGATCTCGACGATTCCGTCACCAAGGAGGAGGTGGTGGAGGCGGTCGCAGCGTTAGGGGGCTGCGACGTTGCGGCGGTCCAGAGTCGGGACATAAGGCCCGGCCGCGGTGGCATGGGCACCGTCCGCCTTGAGTGCCCGGTTCCCGCTGCCAGAGCCGCCCTGGCGAAGGGCCGGCTGACGGTCGGCTTCAGCTCGGGTGCGGTCAGGGCACTCGAGGACCAGCCGCTGAGGTGTTTCCGGTGCTTCGGCATCGGCCACACCCGGCCGCTGTGTCCGTCCGCGGTGGACAGGTCAGACACCTGCTACCGCTGCGGCATGGGGGGCCACCAAGCCGCCTCCTGTAAGGTCGCCACGCCGCACTGCTCGGTCTGTGCTGCCAGTGGCAGCCAAGCGGACCACGTGATGAAGGGGAGGAACTGCAATCCTCCCCCTAAGCGTGGCAAAGTACAGGCGCCAACCGGGCCTGTTGCGGCTGCTGGTACCGCCGTTCCTGCGGCGGCTGCGGAGGGGGGTGCGATGTCCGACTGATGGATACAGTCGAACATCGCATCCTTCAGGCGAACGCCAACCACTGCAGGGCAGCCTAAGATCTGCTGATGCAGACAATGGCTGAGTGGTTGGTGGACTTGGCGGTGGTCGCCGAGCCTTACTCGGTCCCTGGCCGTTGGCTGGGTGACCGGGACGGCCTGGTGGCGTTGGTGGCGCGGTCTTCCACGGACTCCCCTCCCCTCTCGCTCTTAGAGAGGGGACCGGGATACGTGGCCGCCGCGTGGGGGGGGGACATGGCCCTGGTCGGGGTCTATTTCTCCCCAAACCGCCCTCTCTCGGACTTTGAGGATTTCCTGGAGGTCCTCACTGCAGTCGTAGGAAGGGCGGCGCCTCGCCAGGTCGTGGTGTTGGGCGACCTGAACGCCAAGTCGGCGGCCTGGGGCAACCCGGCCGCCGGGTGCAACGTCCGGGGACGCGCCGTTGAGTTCTGGGCGGCCTCAAGCGGTATGTCCCTCCTCAACAGGGGGACGGTCCACACGTGTGTGCGGCAACAGGGTGGGTCGGTGGTGGACGTCACTTTCGCCACCCCCGCGCTGGCCGCTCGCGTCGTGAACTGGCGGGTTGAGATGGTGGAGACCTTGTCGGACCACCGATACGTGCGGTTCGACATCTCCACCCAGGGGGGGGGGATGGCCCGCGCTGGGCAATCTCCCTTCCCGCGGTGGGCACTCACCCGCCTGGACCGGGAGGCAGCCAAGGAGGCGGCTTTCCTCCAGGACTGGCTGTCGCCCCCTGTTGAGGTCCAGGACGTAGACGCCGCAGCGGTTCGGCTCAGAGGGGCCCTGACCGAGGTGTGCAATTCCAGCATGCCTCGGTCTCGCCGTCCGCCTCCCCGTCGCGCCGTTTATTGGTGGACGGAGGAGCTGTCGGAACTCCGGGCCGCCTGCGTGGCGGCCAGAAGGGCCTACGCGCGGAGTCGACGGCGCAGCGCCCAGAACCGAGTCCGGGCAGAAGAGGACCGCCTATACGCCAGCTATCGAGAGGCGACGACGGTCCTCAAGTCTGCAATGGGCGCTGCAGAAGACTCGGCGAGGGCCGAAATGCTGGAGGGTCTCGACAGGGATCCCTATGGGAGGCCATACAAGGCGGCGCGGAACCAGCTCCGCCCCTATGGTCTGTGGAGACCCTCGAGCCAGCACTGCTGGATGGGATGGTCCGGTCCCTGTTTCCGCGCAGGACCGACTTCGCCCCACCAACAATGGATCCCCCGCAAGGGGCGGCTTCGCCGGAGGAGGAGGTCCCCCCGGTGACGGCGGCGGAGATCTACGCGGGGGTACTCAGCCTCCGCGCCAAGAAGACGGCCCCCGGGCCGGACGGCGTCCCCGCACGGGTGGTGGCAATAGCTGCCTCCGAGATGGAGGACAGGTTTCGGGACCTTTTCAGCGCGTGCTTTACGGCTGGGAAGTTCCCGAAACTGTGGAAGGAGGGGCAGCTTTGCCTCCTCCGAAAGGCGGGACGCCCGGTGGACTCCCCCTCGGCATACCGGCCCGTCGTGTTGCTCGATGAGGTCGGTAAATTGTTCGAGGGGATAGTCGCCTCCCGGCTCGGTAGCCATTTGCGGGATGTGGGGCCGGATCTGTCGGACGCCCAATTCGGTTTCCGTCGTGGGCGTTCGACGATCGACGCGCTGGCCCTACTCAAGGGCCAGGTGAAGGAGGCAGTCGAGGCGGGGGACGGAGTGCTGGCGGTGTCATTCGACATTGCCAATGCCTTCAACTCCGTGCCCCACTCGACGATATTGGAGGCGCTCCGGTATCACGGAGTGCCCCAATATCTGCGGAGCCTCCTGGCCAGTTACTTGGAGGACCGAGAGGTCCTCCTCGTAGACAAGTCGGCCACAGTGAGGCGGTACGGCGCAGAGTCCGGTGTTCCACAGGGGTCGGTGCTTGGGCCCCCGCTGTGGAACATCGGGTTCGATTGGCTGCTGCGGGGAGCCCTCCTCCCGGGCACGAGTGTCATATGCTACGCGGATGACACCTTGCTCACTGCACGGGGGAGGAGCTTCGCGGACGCGGCCTGTCTGGCCTCGGCTGGCGGATCCTTGGTTGCAGAGAGGATCCGCCGCCTGGGATTGAAGGTGGCGCTGCACAAGACCGAGGCCGTGTTCTTTCGCGGGCCTCGGCAGCGCTGCCCACCCGACGCCCACATCGTCGTGGAGGGCGTCCGTATAGAGGTCCAGCCCCGGATGAAATATCTGGGCCTGGTGCTGGACGACAGGTGGCGCTTCGGCCCGCATTTCAGCGGGCTGTCGACGCGCCTGTTGAAGGCCGCGGACGCCCTCTCGTGGCTCCTCCCGAACCTGGGGGGGCCCAAGGCGAAATGCCGGCGCCTCTATGCCGGCATCTTGCGGAGCATGGCCCTGTACGGGGCCCCCATTTGGGCGGACTCCCTCCACAGGAGGGAGAACGCGACCGCCATCCGCAAGCCCCAAAGGGCCATTGCACTGCGGGTGGCGAGGGCCTACCGGTCGGTGGGTTTTTCGGCGGCGTGCGCTCTGGCCGGCACCCCTCCTTGGGAGTTGGAGGCTTGGGTGCTGGCCAGGGTTTATGAGTGGACGGCGCATCGCAGGGCGCTCGGGGAGCGCCCCGTCGCCGAGGAGCGGGAGGCCGTGCGGCGGGAGGCGAGGGACGCCATCGTCCTCCATTGGACGGAGGACCTCGCCACCGCCACCTTTGGCCGCCGGACGTTGGACGCGCTCGGTCCGGTTCTCCGGGCCTGGCTCTCGCAGCACCGCTCCGCAGAAGAAGAAGAGGTCGGAGAAGACGCGGTCTCCCTCTTCATGGTGGCGACGGGCGGGCGACAGGCGCGGGGGTGCCTTCGCCCGCATTGCACCCGTCACCACCTTCGTCTGTCATTCCCGGGCCCGTCCCCCTCCCCACGGGGGGGGCGTGAGGTCCGTTGTGCGGGTCATCGTCGGCGGAGGACTGGACGTAAAGGCTGTGCCGGTTTCCCAGTCCCCCGCCACTAGGACGAAGCGGGAATGCCGCTGGGTCGTTTTAGTGGGTATACCGGTCTCAGACCGGGGAGTCCCACACTACCCTTCCATCCCCCGATGGGAGGGTGTGCGTAATGCATTTTTTCCCAGCGACAAAAAAAAAAAAAAAAAAAAAAAAAAAAAAAAAAAAAAAAAAAAAAAAAAAAAAAAAAGGTTAGGTTAGGTTAGGTTAGGTTAGGTTAGGTTGGGGGACCACCCCACAGTGCTTGCGTCCACGTCGCGTCCCCTGGAAACGACCCAGTTTGACCACCGTAACGGAGTGGCAAACTGGGCTCGGCCAAAGTGCACTGTGATTATCGTAGCTCATCTTGCCTTGAGAGTACGAACCTGTGGAGGATATTATGCCTAAACCTACGCGGGATGCCTGCGGGCGGTATTTTAAACCCAAAGGCCCTTCTCAGGGCCAACCCAAAGGCCCTTCTCAGGGCCAACCCAAAGGCCCTTCTCAGGGCCAACCCAAAGGCCCTTCTCAGGGCCAACCCAAAGGCCCTTCTCAGGGCCAAACCGACGCTTCGGCGTCAGAGGCTAGCCGCGCGCCGTCTGCGGCTAGCTTCTTCGGAAGGACGGACTTGTCGGATTTGTCTGACTCCGACGATGAGTCAATGGTTGGCGTCTCGGGTGCAGGCGACTCGCAGTCGCGAAAGCGGGCCTTCCTGCGGGATGGGTCCGAGGGCTCCTCGGCGTCAGGGTCGGCGAGGCTGACAAAGGCTAAAAAGCCGACGGCCGCGGACACCCACGTCGTTGGGCTCGCGGACGCCCAACGTAAGTTGGATCTTGCGCAGCGGGCGCAGCTCCAGCAGGAGCTTGAGGAGCGGGTTGCCGCGAGGGAGAGGCGGGCGCACGTCACGCGGGCAAAGTCCGGGTACGGTGCGTCCCGTGTGCTCTACGCGGACCACTCCCTGCTGGAGCTGGAACAAATGGCGGAGGAGGACGAGGAGGAAATTTTGGAGGTTGCCTCAAAGTCCTCAAACCTGAAGGGGACCTTCCAGAAGGCCCTCAAATGTCGGGCCGCGAGCTTGCTTGGTGTGGTCAAGGAGCTGGTGCAGCGGAAGGCCACTGACGAGACACGGCAACTGCAGGCGAGGGTGGATCGCCTGCAGGTGGAAGTCAGTGAGCTTCATCGCAAGCTGGCTGAAGCCACGGCCCGCCCGCAGCAGGCCCCTGCCGAGACGACGAGGACGTCATCAACGCCTTCGACATCGACGTCTAAGAAGACGAGTCCTGCGGCAGAGAGCCCCTCCTCCAACTCCAATCTTGAGGACATAATCCGCAAGGTGGTAATGGAGGAGCGGGCCTTCACGCGAGCCTGCCTGGCAGGAATAGAGGACCGGCTCCTGCCGGAAAAGCGCCTCCGACCGCCGCTTGCGGCGGATAAGGGGCCCTCCGAGCCGGGGCCGTCCACCTCATCCCAGGTCCAGGAGGACGCCCTTCTCCCCTCGACCACCCCGTCCAATGAGTGGACGGAAGTGGTCGGGAGGAGGAAGGGCAAAGCCAAAACGTCGGCGGCTGCCGCCCCAGCCGTCCCTGCTCCCAGCCAGTCGCAGACGACCGGCAAAGAGGGGGAGAAGCGGGCAGGTAGAGGTAGAGCAAGGGGAAAGGGGCAGCTAGTCTCCCCAAAAACCGCGGCCGTCGTGGTGACCCTCACCGCGGAGGCGGCGGAGCGAGGGGAGACGTACGCGTCAATTTTAGTGCGGGCGCGTAGCAATGCCGATCCCACTCAATTGGGGATCGGCAGTGTGTCTTGCCGGCGGACCCAAGCCGGGGCTCGATTATTCGAGTTCCCGGGGGCAGAGGGGGGAGCCCGCGCGGACCTCTTTGCAGCTAAGCTGCGGGAGGTCATCGCGGACTCCGCCAAGGTGGCCCGACCGGTAAAGTTGGTGACACTTGAGGTGACGGATCTCGACGATTCCGTCACCAAGGCGGAGGTGGTGGAGGCGGTCGCAGCGTTAGGGGGCTGCGACGTCGCGGCGGTCCAGAGTCGGGACATAAGGCCCGGCCGCGGTGGCATGGGCACCGTCCGCCTTGAGTGCCCGGTTCCCGCTGCCAGAGCCGCCCTGGCGAAGGGCCGGCTGACGGTCGGCTTCAGCTCGGGTGCGGTCAGGGCACTCGAGGACCAGCCGCTGAGGTGTTTCCGGTGCTTCGGCATCGGCCACACCCGGCCGCTGTGTCCGTCCGCGGTGGACAGGTCAGACACCTGCTACCGCTGCGGCATGGGGGGCCACCAAGCCGCCTCCTGTAAGGTCGCCACGCCGCACTGCTCGGTCTGTGCTGCCAGTGGCAGCCAAGCGGACCACGTGATGAAGGGGAGGAACTGCAATCCTCCCCCAAAGCGTGGCAAAGTACAGGCGCCAACCGGGCCTGTTGCCGCTGCCGGTACCGCCGTTCCTGCGGCGGCTGCGGAGGGGGGTGCGATGTCCGACTGATGGATATAGTCGAACATCGCATCCTTCAGGCGAACGCCAACCACTGCAGGGCAGCCCAAGATCTGCTGATGCAGACAATGGCTGAGTGGTTGGTGGACTTGGCGGTGGTCGCCGAGCCTTACTCGGTCCCTGGCCGTTGGCTGGGTGACCGGGACGGCCTGGTGGCGTTGGTGGCGCGGTCTTCCACGGACTCCCCTCCCCTCTCGCTCTTAGAGAGGGGACCGGGATTCGTGGCCGCCGCGTGGGGGGGGGACATGGCCCTGGTCGGGGTCTATTTCTCCCCAAACCGCCCTCTCTCGGACTTTGAGGATTTCCTGGAGGTCCTCACTGCAGTCGTAGGGAGGGCGGCGCCTCGCCAGGTCGTGGTGTTGGGCGACCTGAACGCCAAGTCGGCGGCCTGGGGCAACCCGGCCGCCGGGTGCAACGTCCGGGGACGCGCCGTTGAGTTCTGGGCGGCCTCAAGCGGTATGTCCCTCCTCAACAGGGGGACGGTCCACACGTGTGTGCGGCAACAGGGTGGGTCGGTGGTGGACGTCACGTTCGCCACCCCTGCGCTGGCCGCTCGCGTCGTAAACTGGCGGGTTGAGATGGTGGAGACCTTGTCGGACCACCGATACGTGCGGTTCGACATCTCCACCCAGGGGGGGAGGATGGCCCGCGCTGGGCAATCTCCCTTCCCGCGGTGGGCACTCACCCGCCTGGACCGGGAGGCAGCCAAGGAGGCGGCTTTCCTCCAGGACTGGTTGTCGCCCCCTGTTGAGGTACAGGACGTAGACGCCGCAGCGGTTCGGCTCAGAGGGGCCCTGACCGAGGTGTGCAATTCCAGCATGCCTCGGTCTCGCCGTCCGCCTCCCCGTCGCGCCGTTTATTGGTGGACGGAGGAGCTGTCGGAACTCCGGGCCAACTGCGTGGCGGCCAGAAGGGCTTACGCGCGGAGTCGACGGCGCAGCGCCCAGAACCGAGTCCGGGCAGAAGAGGACCGCCTATACGCCTGCTATCGAGAGGCGACGACGGTCCTCAAGTCTGCAATGGGCGCTGCAGAAGACTCGGCGAGGGCCGAAATGCTGGAGGGTCTCGACAGGGATCCCTATGGCAGGCCATACAAGGCGGCGCGGAACCAGCTCCGCCCCTATGGTCCCCCACTGTCGGAGACCCTCGAGCCAGCACTGCTGGATGGGGTGGTCCGGTCCCTGTTTCCGCGCAGGACCGACTTCGCCCCACCAACAATGGATCCCCCGCAAGGGGCGGCTTCGCCGGAGGAGGAGGTCCCCCCGGTGACGGCGGCGGAGATCTACGCGGGGATACTCACCCTCCGCGCCAAGAAGACGGCCCCCGGGCCGGACGGCGTCCCCGCACGGGTGGTGGCAATAGCTGCCTCCGAGATGGAGGACAGGTTTCGGGACCTTTTCAGCGCGTGCTTTACGGCTGGAAGGTTCCCGAAACTGTGGAAGGAGGGGCAGCTTTGCCTCCTCCGAAAGGCGGGACGCCCGGTGGACTCCCCCTCGGCATACCGGCCCGTCGTGTTGCTCGATGAGGTCGGTAAATTGTTCGAGGGGATAGTCGCCTCCCGGCTCGGGAGCCATTTGCGGGATGTGGGGCCGGATCTGTCGGACGCCCAATTCGGTTTCCGTCGAGGGCGTTCGACGATCGACGCGCTGGCCCTACTCAAGAGCCAGGTGAAGGAGGCGGTCGAGGCGGGGGACGGAGTGCTGGCGGTGTCATTCGACATTGCCAATGCCTTCAACTCCGTGCCCCACTCGACGATATTGGAGGCGCTCCGGTATCACGGAGTGCCCCAATATCTGCGGAGCCTCCTGGCCAGTTACTTGGAGGACCGAGAAGTCCTCCTCGTAGACAAGACGGCCACAGTGAGGCGGTACGGCGCAGAGTCCGGTGTTCCACAGGGGTCGGTGCTTGGGCCCCCGCTGTGGAACATCGGGTTCGATTGGTTGCTGCGGGGAGCCCTCCTCCCGGGCACGAGTGTCATCTGCTACGCGGATGACACCCTGCTCACTGCCCGGGGGAGGAGTTTCGCGGACGCGGCCTGTCTGGCCTCGGCTGGCGGATCCTTGGTTGCAGAGAGGATCCGCCGCCTGGGATTGAAGGTGGCGCTGCACAAGACCGAGGCCGTATTCTTTCGCGGGCCTCGGCAGCGCTGCCCACCCGACGCCCACATCGTCGTGGAGGGCGTCCGTATAGAGGTCCAGCCCCGGATGAAATATCTGGGCCTGGTGCTGGACGACAGGTGGCGCTTCGGCCCACATTTCAGCGGGCTGTCGACGCGCCTGTTGAAGGCCGCGGACGCCCTCTCGTGGCTCCTCCCGAACCTGGGGGGGCCCAAGGCGAAATGCCGGCGCCTCTATGCCGGCATCTTGCGGAGCATGGCCCTGTACGGGGCCCCCATTTGGGCGGACTCCCTCCACAGGAGGGAGAACGCGACCGCCATCCGCAAGCCCCAAAGGGCCATTGCACTGCGGGTGGCGAGGGCCTACCGGTCGGTGGGTTTTTCGGCGGCGTGCGCTCTGGCCGGCACCCCTCCTTGGGAGTTGGAGGCTTGGGTGCTGGCCAGGGTGTATGAGTGGACGGCGCATCGCAGGGCGCTCGGGGAGCGCCCCGTCGCCGAGGAGCGGGAGGCCGTGCGGCGGGAGGCGAGGGACGCCATCGTCCTCCATTGGACGGAGGACCTCGCCACCGCCACCTTTGGCCGCCGGACGTTGGACGCGCTCGGTCCGGTCCTCCGGGCCTGGCTCGAGCGGTCCCATGGTTTCCTCTCGTTCCGTCTGGTGCAGGTGTTGTCCGGGCATGGCTGCTTCGGAACGTACCTGCACCGGATCGGGAGGGAGGAAACCCCGGCGTGCCACGACTGCGGCGCGCCGGAGGACACGGCGCAGCACACCCTCGAGGTGTGCCCAGCTTGGTCCGAGCCGCGCCGCAGTCTGATCGCGGAGATCGGACAGGACCTCTCGCTTCCCGGTGTGGTCAACGCCATGCTGGGGAGCGAGGGGGCCTGGTCAGCGGTCGCCTCCTTTTGCGAGGACGTAGTGTCGCAAAAGGAAGCGGCGGAGCGCGCGCGGGAGGAAGACCCTCTCGCAGCGCCGCTCCGCAGAAGAAGAAGAGGTCGGAGAAGACGCGGTCTCCCTCTTCATGGTGGCGACGGGCGGGCGACAGGCGCGGGGGTGCCTTCGCGCGCAGTGCACCCGTCACCACCTTCGTCTGTCATTCCCGGGCCCGTCCCCCTCCCCACGGGGGGGGCGTGAGGTCCGCTGTGCGGGTCATCGTCGGCGGAGGACTGGAAGTAAAGGCTGTGCCGGTTTCCCAGTCCCCGCCACTAGGACGAAGCGGGAATGCCGCTGGGTCGTTTTAGTGGGTATACCGGTCTCAGACCGGGGAGTCCCACACTACCCTTCCATCCCCCGATGGGAGGGTGTGCGTAATGCATTTTTTCCCAGCGACAACAAAAAAAAAAAAAAAAAAAAAAAAAGACGGGTTGCACTCCGGGAGTGCCGGCAGAAGTGAAAACTTGATTATTAACGTTGAGCATGTTTGATATTTTGGAATGGTTAGGGAATAATTTTGCACCAATTGCTTTATCAGTATAAAAGTACTACACTGCGGTTCGGGGGACGAAGACAATATAGCGGTTGTGATTGGCCGATGCAACAATGTCAGGACGAATGTTCCACACATAGTGATGCACAAGTCAGTTTTGCTACAATACCTAATATCGATAAAATTGAACATTACGATGTCTATTAATTCTACTTTTTTTTAAACTATACTGATAGGGCGTTAACTGGGTGCAAATAAAACACTTACGTAACACTGTAAATTTCACTTTATTCAAATCAATGCTAAAATAAAATCAAGGTTAACCTCTCCGTCCTGCATTTCTTAACGCGTAACTTCCCTAACGGCCGCGCGCATTACGTCATCGCTGACGTCGTTCGGCCGGCCGACATAAAAACTCTTATCGCCAGAGTTCTAATAAAGCTTATCTTAAACGGTAAACAGTGTCGTGTTCTTAGATAACAAGACCGTGTATTATAATATATACAACTTTTCTATGACTACTTGATAATTATAAACATCCCATAGAAATGCGATTGCTTGCTGCAAATAGACTGTCACCGTATTTTATTTTTGTTTAGTAAAACTACGCAATAAATTTATACGAAACTTTATAACTAACATCACAAATATACAAGTAATCTAATGACAGTGTTTTTTAGGAGTCCTACATACATTATTCACATAAGATTCCAACTCAAACTTCCTATAAGATCGGCCGTTTTCCAACTGCGGAGTTCAATGCATGAAAATACTTGAAATATCAAAAAATATGATTAGATATGCCTCGAATACATAAAATAATGAATTATCACTATTTTTTACGTTGCTATTAAATTAATCGTAAAAAAAATCGAAAAAAATCCAAAGAAAATTTTAATTTTGTGCCTAGGTTGGACGATCCTCCTCAACTTTCCCTGTTAACAGCATTAATCCAGTTTTCTTCCACTTCTGGAATATTTGGAAATCTAAAATGTAAACATTAAGTAATGTTACTTTTTTACAGTAAGGGAACACCGTAATTTTTATCTTCAATATTATTTATACTTTGTTTCGAAGTTGACACAACACTACAGCATTACGTCTGTCCCTTTCTATCTACACCTACAGATGGAAAGGGACAGACTTATTGACAATACCTAGTGAGAGAAAGGGACTTTTCAAAAAGACATCAACGCGGTGTACGTTTTTTGTGCCTTAAACGTAAACAACTAGTTTAGCTAGAGCCCTGCAATTATTCATAATTTTATTAAATTATAAATATATTTTACTTACCGATGAAAAGTTATGCCATCTTTTTTATAGCTGGATGTTCTAGACGATTTCCCACACCATTTAATTGAACAAGAACTCATAATTAATTTGATATAAGCAGAAATGTTTGAAAAAGTTATCTAAATAATCGCGTGTGGAGAGATCCAATAACTGGTCAAAAACTCTCCATCCGTCTTACGCTTTTTCGATCAGGTCACGTGTCCTGACGCGAGTTTAAGATTTTATACCCATTACAGAAAAGTGCTCAACGCCGCTAAAGAAGTTTTCACTTCAAAAAAAAAAGGTTAGGTTAGATTAGGTTAGGTTAGGTTGGGGGACCACCCCACAGTGCTTGCGTCCACGTCGCGTCCCCTGGAAACGACCCAGTTTGACCACCGTAACGGAGTGGCAGACTGGGCTCGGCCAAAGTGCACTGTGATTATCGTAGCTCATCTTGCCTTGAGAGTACGAACCTGCGGAGGATATGCCTAAACCAACGCGGGATGCCTGCGGGCGGTATTTTAAACCCAAAGGCCCTTCTCAGGGCCAACCCAAAGGCCCTTCTCAGGGCCAACCCAAAGGCCCTTCTCAGGGCCAACCCAAAGGCCCTTCTCAGGGCCAACCCAAAGGCCCTTCTCAGGGCCAAACCGACGCTTCGGCGTCAGAGGCTAGCCGCGCGCCGTCTGCGGCTAGCTTCTTCGGAAGGACGGACTTGTCGGATTTGTCTGACTCCGACGATGAGTCACTGGTTGGCGTCTCGGGTGCAGGCGACTCGCAGTCGCGAAAGCGGGCCTTCCTGCGGGATGGGTCCGAGGGCTCCTCGGCGTCAGGGTCGGCGAGGCTGACAAAGGCAAAAAAGCCGACGGCCGCGGACACCCACGTCGTTGGGCTCGCGGACGCCCAACGTAAGTTGGATCTTGCGCAGCGGGCGCAGCTCCAGCAGGAGCTTGAGGAGCGGGTTGCCGCAAGGGAGAGGCGGGCGCACGTCACCCGGGCAAAGTCCGGGTACGGTGCGTCCCGTGTGCTCTACGCGGACCACTCCCTGCTGGAGCTGGAACAAATGGCGGAGGAGGACGGGGAGGAAATTTTGGAGGTTGCCTCAAAGTCCTCAAACTTGAAGGGGACCTTCCAGAAGGCCCTCAAATGTCGGGCCACGAGCTTGCTTGGTGTGGTCAAGGAGCTGGTGCAGCGGAAGGCCACTGACGAGACACGGCAACTGCAGGCGAGGGTGGATCGCCTGCAGGTGGAAGTCAGTGAGCTTCATCGCAAGCTGGCTGAAGCCACGGCCCCTGCCGAGACGACGAGGACGTCATCAACACCTTCGACGTCGACGTCTAAGAAGACGAGTCCTGCGGCAGACGGCCCCTCCTCCAACTCCAACCTTGAGGACATAATCCGCAGGGTGGTAATGGAGGAGCGGGCCTTCACGCGAGCCTGCCTGGCAGGAATAGAGGACCGACTCCTGCCGGAAAAGCGCCTCCGACCGCAGCTTGCGGTGGATAAGGGGCGCTCCGAGCCGGGGCCGTCCTCCTCATCCCAGGTCCAGGAGGACGCCCTTCTCCCCTCGACCACCCCGTCCAATGAATGGACGGAAGTGGTCGGGAGGGGGAAGGGCAAAGCCAAAAAGTCGGCGGCTGCCACCCCAGCCGTCCCCGCTCCCAGCCAGTCGCAGACGACCGGCAGAGGGAAGCAGGGAGGTAGAGGTAGAGCGAGGGGAAAGGGGCAGCTAGTCTCCCCAAAAACCGCGGCCGTCGTGGTGACCCTCACCGCGGAGGCGGCGGAGCGAGGGGAGACGTACATGTCAATTTTAGTGCGGGCGCGTAGCAATGCCGATCCCACTCAATTGGGGATCGGTAGTGTGTCTTGCCGGCGGACCCAAGCCGGGGCTCGATTATTCGAGTTCCCGGGGGCAGAGGGGGGAGCCCGCGCGGACCTCTTTGCAGCTAAGCTGCGGGAGGTCATCGCGGACTCCGCCAAGGTGGCCCGACCGGTAAAGTTGGTGACACTCGAGGTGACGGATCTCGACGATTCCGTCACCAAGGAGGAGGTGGTGGAGGCGGTCGCAGCGTTAGGGGGCTGCGACGTCGCGGCGGTTCAGAGTCGGGACATAAGGCCCGGCCGCGGTGGCATGGGCACCGTCCGCCTTGGGTGCCCGGTTCCCGCTGCCAGAGCCGCCCTGGCGAAGGGCCGGCTGACGGTCGGATTCAGCTCGGGTGCGGTCAGGGCACTCGAGGACCAGCCGCTGAGGTGTTTCCGGTGCTTCGGCATCGGCCACACCCGGCCGCTGTGTCCGTCCGCGGTGGACAGGTCAGACACCTGCTACCGCTGCGGCATGGGGGGCCACCAAGCCGCCTCCTGTAAGGTCGCCACGCCGCACTGCTCGGTCTGTGCTGCCAGTGGCAGCCAAGCGGACCACGTGATGAAGGGGAGGAACTGCAATCCTCCCCCTAAGCGTGGCAAAGTACTGGCGCCAACCGGGCCTGTTGCGGCTGCTGGTACCGCCGTTCCTGCGGCGGCTGCGGAGGGGGGTGCGATGTCCGACTGATGGATATAGTCGAACATCGCATCCTTCAGGCGAACGCCAACCACTGCAGGGCAGCCCAAGATCTGCTGATGCAGACGATGGCTGAGTGGTTGGTGGACTTGGCGGTGGTCGCCGAGCCTTACTCGGTCCCTGGCCGTTGGCTGGGTGACCGGGACGGCCTGGTGGCGTTGGTGGCGCGGTCTTCCACGGACTCCCCTCCCCTCTCGCTCTTAGAGAGGGGACCGGGATACGTGGCCGCCGCGTGGGGGGACATGGCCCTGGACGCCGAGGGGGCCTTGTCAGCGGTCGCCTCCTTTTGCGAGGACGTAGTCTCGCAAAAGGAGGCGGCGGAGCGCGCGCGGGAGGAAGACCCTCTCGCAGCGCCGCTCCGCAGAAGAAGAAGAGGTCGGAGAAGACGCGGTCTCCCTCTTCATGGTGGCGACGGGCGGGCGACAGGTGCGGGGGTGCCTTCGCCCGCATTGCACCCGTCACCACCTTCGTCTGTCATTCCCGGGCCCGTCCCCCTCCCCACGGGGGGGGCGTGAGGTCCGCTGTGCGGGTCATCGTCGGCGGAGGACTGGAAGTAAAGGCTGTGCCGGTTTCCCAGTCCCCCGCCACTAGGACGAAGCGGGAATGCCGCTGGGTCGTTTTAGTGGGTATACCGGTCTCAGACCGGGGAGTCCCACACTACCCTTCCATCCCCCGATGGGAGGGTGTGCGTAATGCATTTTTTCCCAGCGACAACAAAAAAAAAAAAAAAAAAAAAAAAAAGGTTAGGTTAGGTTAGGTTAGGTTTTTTTTTTTTTTTTTTTTTTTTTTTTTTTTTTTTTTTTGTTTTGGCAGGAGTGGGAAATCCCCACGGACACCTCGACTGTCTCACGACTTGTGAGACAGTCGAGGTAGTGCCGGAATCGAACCGGCTAAAACCACACTCCTGCCCCGCCAGTGTCCCTCTGACATGATCAGAGACCTTGTCTGATTTAGTTTTGTCTAGTTTAGCGGTAAATTTTTAATGGAGGCCGAAGAGACCACACTCAATGCAATTTATTTAAACTATTTGTTAATAATACTTTTTACGTACTCTAATTTTGTATTTATATTAAATTTTTCTATCATTATTTTCCATGTTTACTGATTTACAAAATTACTATTTATTATTTACTGTTTTTTTTTTTTTTTTTTATGTTTGGTTGTGCTTTTGTATTTGATTTAATATAATAAATATATATACTTAACTCTTACTTTATTGTTTTACGACATGCTTTTAATTTAGATTTACAACTTTACCCTAATTTAATAATGTTGACCCTTCTATTTATTTGGTTTTGTTCAAATTATTTAGCTTTAGTTTGATATGAACAATCTTATATACTTATTATATAATTGCATATCATAATTTTTTAGCTAAACTATTACACAACAAATGCAAATAAAAACAAACTCCCAACAAATCCGACACCAACTGATTCCACCGGGGCGACTTCAGATCATGCCTAACTCGAGCCACTTTCTCAAGAAAGTGACTCAAGTTAACCCTCCCCATAGAACCAGCGCCAGTGGTTTGCTTACCGCGACTGCTCTCTGTGCATGCCGAATTCGTCACAAGTGTGTACGCGGAAGTGGGCGCACCGACAACTTTAGCAATATGCTATGGTTGCTCGCGCGAATGCGTCCCACTTCCTGCGTACCGGGCATTCTTTGCTAAACGCACTGTGTGAGTGTTCCCCGAGCTTGGCTCTGGTGTAGTTCACACAAACCGCTGCTTCGCCAAGATGTTTGACTGGGCAGTCCACCCTAAAGTGTGGACCGCCACAGTGGCTGCATAGGTCCACCGGCTCCGTGCAGAGTCGCTTTCCGTGGCCGTATGCTAAGCAGCGGGTGCACTGCACCAGAGGCGTCTGGTCCTCAACGCGCACTCTCTGGAGGTCAATCCGAAGCTTGCCTCCTTCGAGTGCCCGCTTCCAGATAGCAGGGGAAACACTCATCACAATGCTGCTTACAAGAGGGTTCCTAGACTTTTTTCTAAACTTAATTGCAATTTTCTGTTCCTCGTCTCCGAGGCCGTGGAATATCTCCCGGTTCTGGTTCCTAAGGGCTTTCAGTACTTCTTCATCACTGTGAATCAGCAACACGTCCCTAAGAACCAGAAGCGGGTCCCGATTCTTCACTGCCTCGACGACGAGGTTCTCTCCGGCCGATTCCAGTCTCTGTTTTAACTTCGCCCTCTCCTCCCTCGTTGCGCACCCCATAATAACCTTCTGATCTTTGGCCTTTCGCACTCTTTCAACGCGCACCCAGCCCTCCTTCGCGTCCACTGCTTTCCTAACTCTCTCGAGTATTTCGCCCCCAGTATCCATTTCGTTTGTTGAGGAGACAATCACGGAGTGTAGCGTCGTTCGCTCCAGGGCTTGTGCCCCGGTGTGGCACTTACTGACGGCTGCTACACTCGCGTAGGTTGTCTCCCCCTCACGTTCCCTGCCGGCCAGACTGTCTCGGAGTTTCTCCAGTTTCTGGGAATTGTCCCTTAACTCCGAGATGTGCTCCTTCATGGTGTTTAGGAGCTCAGTCTGGCCGGCAAGAACCTCGACGCAAATGGGATGGGGGCTGCAGTCAGCAGTGGGCGCGGGTACCGGTACGGCTATGGGTGCGGGAGCGGCAGGGGTCTTGTCACGCTCAGACTCCTTGACCAGCTCATAAAGCCTGTTAATGGCTTCGAGCACCGCAGCCTTGATTTCGGCCTTGAGGTTGCGAGAGTTGCCCAAGTTAAGCTTAGCTTTATTTAGGCAAGCTCTCGCCTCCGCAATGCGACTGCGGTGCCCGTCCTCAGACTTCATGAGCGATCTTTGGGCACTGACAGGAGCTCGACGCGTACGCGGAGTAGCAGGGCCCTTCTGAGGCGCAGAAGGAGTGTCTTCTCCGAAGGAGATTCTCCTCCGCGCGTCAGTAGGCGAATTCACCGCTTTCTCCAACGATCGCGGCGAGCTACCGGAGCCCATTGTCCTTAAGGTCGCGGATGGGGTGCGAAACATATCGAGCGTCGAGAGGCGGATATTATCAAAAAGGACCCCTGTAAAGGGGAGGTCAGTCTAACAATACCCGCTAGGGAGGAGAGAGGTGTGTCAGAGGACACTTGATACTTTTGTGTCCCTGTAAAGGGGGGTACACGGAAAGTATATATAATAATTTTATTTACTAATCACGGTTTGTTCTCTACTTTGTAATTATCTTAAAATCCTAATTCAACGTTTAAAAACTCCGTCAGTGGTACTTACTGTGTAAGTAGTACTTAAAAATAAATAAAATTAAAATAAGAGATTAAATTACAATATAAAAAGGAAATAACAATAATTCAATTAAATAAGGATAGTAAAGAGTAAGAGACAAAGAGTGAAAGAACTTATATTAGAGTCGTCCACTGACAAAACAACGGTCAAAATAAAATTCTAGTATAAAATTAGTCACATCTAGTCAATAATTTTAAAATAAAAAGCAACAATTTCCCCTAAAACCCTTTTTATGGTCCCAATAGTAGCTAGAAGAGCTAAAGTAGAAAAAATATTTTTTGCTGAAAGTCCCACTCCGGCCTTCCTATACACAATAGGGCGGGTGGGAGGGCAAAATTTTATTTGAGCTAGACCCGCGAGTGAGGTGTCCAGAGACGCAGCTTCGCGCGGGCTAGCTAACTACGAAACAAAACAAGGTAGGTGCCGAATAAAAAATTTGACTTTTGGTCAAAAAACCCGTTTTTGACTCAAAAAAAATTTGATTTACACCCCCCAACTAGGGCTCCGGGACACGGAACGCGGACCAGAGCACAGGGATGGTAGGTGAGTACTATTGCAACTATAATCTAACGTAATATCTGAAGGAAAATTTGGAAGAACACTAAATTTTGATGATTTTGTCTGAAATTATAGTAATTTTCTAAGGGTAGGTAGGGAAACTTTTTCGAATTGCGTTAAGGGTGGTTTAAAATGGTCAGGGAGTAAGCGGTGGCCTACTTTAGTCTAAATTTGCTGAAAACAGCTTCAAAATCGCACCCTTTAAAGCGAAGATATCGACGGTTAGGTTAGGTTAGGTTAGGTTAGGTTAGGTTAGGTTGGGGTGCATGTTGAAGAGCCTCCTCGTGGCGTACCCTGGGCAACGTCGGCCCCAGCTGCCCAACAACCTTTGGTGGACAGCTGAGTCCGATGGCGAATCTTCAACAAACAGGGAAGGGTTCGGTTCCAGTCGCCGATCATCTTTTGTTGGTCTGCGAAGGGAACCGAACTTGGGGACGGCAAGTCCGTCGTAGGGGTAGGCCTGGTTGCCATCTTATGCCCCAACTTATGCCCACTCCCCCCTTTGCTTACAAAGGGTTGGTTGAATGGACGAACAAGGGAGCAGGAGAGGAAGACAAAAACCTCTTTAAAAAAATTAGCCCAATCTCAAGGTCGAGCGTGCCGAGGGGATGAATGGCCGGAGGGTATCCGGTCGTTAGCGCTAAAAAACAAAAATTATGAAAAAGTCTGTTGGGAATACAAATCCCCAGGCGGGTCCCCTACGGGGGGAATCCCGCCCCTCTAACGAGGGTTGCCCCATCGTATCTGGGGGGGGCACCACCAGTCTTGCCGAGTCCACCGGCCTGCGAGAAAAGGAGCTACAGGAGAACCTGAAGCACCTGCGTGTTGTGGTCCAGCCGCTTGCCGACGCCGACGGCAACAAGAGCCGAGGAGGCTCCAGTCCTGACAGGGACCCGAAGTCCGACGAGGACACACAAGAGCGCGCTTCTAGATCTGAATCCGGATCTAGGCCCGGATCCAGATCTCGCAAGCGCGGCCTCTCCTCGAGCGAGGAAAATCTGTTGGCAAAAAAGGTGTCAACGACGCGGAGAGGCAGAGGTCGTGCGGTAGCAGGCGGAGTCTCCGTTCGTGACGCGCGGTGTCGTTTTGTTGCGCCAGCTCCAGTGGAGCGCATGGAGGGTGCGGAGACCGACCCCGGGCTCACCATGTCAGACCTGAGTGGGGGCTCGGCTACGTCCCTGCTGGGGAGCACCAGAGCGGAGGCCGCTGCTGCTAAGCGGGCGCAGCAAAGGGCTGTCGTGGCGGACGAGGTCAGCGAGCTGGCCCGACAGGCCCGAGAGCGACGCTCCGCTCGGATGGCCGAAGGGAGCCCAACGGCGGTGGCGCTCAGTCGCCAAGTTTTGGACGGCGTGGACGTCGTCCTAAAGGTTGCCACCAAATCAGGCAATCTGAAGGGCACGTTCACGCGCGCTTTGAAGGAAGCGGCTGAGGGCATCAAGGAGGCGGTTGAGGTCCTCACTAAGTGCAACAGCACGGAGGAGACAGCAAAATTGTGGGAGGAGAATAGCCGTCTCCGAGCCGAGCTTGAGGACCTCAAGCAGCTGGTTGCCGCCCAGAAAGAAGCTCCCGTGGCCGCCGGGTCGTGTCCCGTTGCGGCCCCGTCATCGGCTCTATCGCCACCGGCCCTGTCGTCGACGACCGCACTTGCAGATGCGGAGGTCGAAAAGATCGTCCGCATCTGCCAGATTCAGTGCGGGCACATGATGAGTGCCCGCTTCGAGGCCATAGAGACGAGGCTCCTCCCAGCTGAGTCCATCCGACCACCGCTTGCTGGGGACGGACGCGGGGGGGAGGGGGCCGATAGACGGGGCCCCACAGCCGCAATGGCAGAACCGGGTCGATCCGAGGGCAGAACGCCTAAAAAGCGGCAGACGGCTGCTTCACAAACAGTGGCACCTCCAGCAGCGGCTCCAACGGCACCTCCAGCGGCCGAACCAGGGCCTACCACGGATTCCTGGACGACGGTCGTCAAGAGGGGCCGCAAAAAGAAGAAGACGGCGCCGCCAACACCAACACCGGCTGGAGCAGCAGCGGCACCTAAGGAGGCCCAGAAACCGCCCAGGGTCAAAGCCCCACGCTCCGCGGCTGTATTAATTACGTTGCAGCCTGGAGCCGTCGAAAGGGGCATCACCTATAAGGCGGTCCTTATTGAGGCTAAATCTAAGGTCGCGCTCGATGACCTTGGCATACCGTCCGGCTTCAGAATGAAGCCGGCATTGACGGGGGCGCGGCTGCTCGAGGTGCCGGGTGCCTCTAGCGGGGAAAAGGCGGATAAATTGGCCGCCAAACTGAGGGAGGTCCTCAACCCGGAGGACGTCCGGGTGTCCAGGCCTATGAAGACCTCAGAGCTGCGAGTCAGTGGTCTGGACGACTCGGTGACCTCGGCTGAGGTCGTGGCGGCCGTTGCCCGAGCCGGCGAGTGTTCGCTTCAGGACGTGAAGACGGGTGACATTCGAGCCGACGCTTCCGGGCTTGGCACGATCTGGGTGCGGTGCCCGGTAGTGGCAGCGAACAAGGTCGCCGACTGTGGTCGTTTGTTGGTCGGATGGGTTGCAGCGAGGGTAAGGCTGCTGCAGCCCAGGGCTATGCGGTGCTACAGGTGCCTGGACATTGGGCATGTCCGGGTGCGGTGTACCTGCGAAATTGACCGCAGCGATCAGTGCTATCGCTGCGGTCAGCCTGGCCACAAGGCAGCTCAGTGCTCCGCGGCGCCAAACTGCAGCCTCTGTACAGCTGCAGGGAAGCCCGCCAGGCACAGATTGGGCGAAAAAGACTGTGGCACCTCTGCCACGAAGAAGAGAAAGGGGGCCAAGCCTGCCGGGGGCTCTTTACCCCCCCGTCAGTCTGCCGACTCCCGGGCTAGGAATGGTGTGGAGGGAATGGATTGCGCATAATGGCTACGCTCTACCATTTCCTCCAGGGCAATCTCAACCACTCTGCTAGAGCTCAGGATCTCTTTCTTCAGAGCATGGCAGAGTGGTCGATTCACGTGGCTGTGGTCGCCGAGCCATACTTTGTCTCCCCCCGGGATAATTGGGTGGGCGACCTGGACGGCTTGGTGGCCATCATCGGCGGGGCTCTGTCCAGCCCGTCTCGAGGTCACGGCTGGGTAGCCGCCCTCGCAGACGGCGTTGGTACGATTGGTGCGTACTTTTCGCCCAACAAGAGCCTCGCCGACTTCGAGAATTTCCTTGTGGAGCTGGGTGCCGTCGTGGGCCGTTTCCACCCTCGCCCGGTGCTGTTGCTCGGGGATCTCAACGCCAAATCTGCGGCGTGGGGATCTCCGGTGACCGATGCTAGGGGTGAGGCGCTGGAGGAGTGGGCGGTCGCGACTGGCCTGGTCGTCCTGAACCGAGGCTCGGTATACACGTGCGTGCGGCAGCGGGGCGGCTCAATAGTGGACGTCTCGTTTGCTAGCCCTGCTGTCGCGAGCCGTGTTCGCGGCTGGCGTGTCGCTGCGGAGGTGGAGACGTTGTCGGATCACAGATATATCCGTTTCGACGTCTCCGCCCAGACTGCCGGCGACCGGAGTTC
Source organism: Cerastis rubricosa (assembly GCA_949152445.1). Taxonomy (NCBI): domain Eukaryota; kingdom Metazoa; phylum Arthropoda; class Insecta; order Lepidoptera; family Noctuidae; genus Cerastis; species Cerastis rubricosa. Next base: position 12,604,625 of record OX424552.1, read on the forward strand.
ATCGGCCCCACGAACGGACGGCCCGCGCTGGTCGCGCAAGCGCATCGACAGGGAACTTCTCGAGGAGGCCGCGATTGTCCAGGCCTGGTTCCGGGAGTCGCCAACGGCCGGACCCGTCGACGTTGAACAGGAGGCGCTGTGGTTCCGCGGGGCGATGGTGATGATTTGCGACGCGTCGATGCCCCGGGTCCACACACAGTCAGCAAGACGCCAGGTGTACTGGTGGTCCACCGAGATCGCGCAGTTACGAGTCGCGTGCGTAGCGGTTAGGCGCCAGTACACCCGATACCGGAGGAGACGTCGTCGGGTCCCTGACGAAGAAGCCGCGCTGTATGAGGTGTACCGCGCGGCGACGCAGGCTCTGTGGCTGGCCATCGTTGAGGCGAGGACGCGAGCCAGGGAGGAGATGTTGGAGACTCTAGACGGAGATCCGTGGGGGCGCCCTTATCGAGCGGTTCGTGGAAACCTCAGAGCCGCGGCGCCTCCGATCACAGAGAGTCTCCAACCCGAGCTGCTGGAGGAGGTGGTCGCAGCCCTCTTCCCAGCTAGAGCGGAGCATACTCCGCCGCCGATGGCTGTGCCCACGGCCGCAGAGCCTGAAGAAGGAGATGAGAGCGCCATCAGCGTCCCAGAGGTGACAGAGGCAGAGATGAGGGCGGCCGTGATGCGGCTCCGGGCCAAGAACGTGGCTCCGGGCCCTGACGGAATCCACGGCCAGGTGCTTGCCCTCGCTCTGAAGGAGCTGGAGCCCCAGCTGAGAGGACTCTACACGGCGTGTCTAGAGCAGGGCCAGTTTCCCACTCTGTGGAAAAATGGTCGTCTGGTCCTGCTCAGGAAGGCGGGGCGCCCGGCCGACTCGCCATCTGCGTACCGGCCCATAGTGTTGCTCGACGAGGTGGCTAAGCTGTTTGAGCGTATAATAGCAGCCCGCCTCGTCGGCCACTTGAGCGGAGAAGGGCCGGACCTGGACGAGTGTCAATTCGGGTTTCGGTACGGGCGCTCGACGATACACGCTGTGTCGCGGGTAAGAGTCCTGGCGGAGGAAACGGTGTCTCGGGGCGGGGTGATGGTGGCGGTGTCGTTGGACATCTCCAACGCATTCAACACCCTGCCCTGGAGTTGTATCCTGGAGGCGCTGCGGTACCACCGGGTGCCTCTCTACCTCCGCCGAATCGTTGGGGCTTATCTGTCGGAGAGGTGTGTCACCTATGTGGGACGTGATGGCGTTAACCAGCGCCGCATGTCGTGCGGTGTTCCGCAGGGGTCGGTTCTGGGCCCTCCCTTGTGGAACATCGGGTACGACTGGGTGCTGAGGGGTGAACTCCAGCCGGGCGTGGACCTGACGTGTTACGCTGACGACACGCTGGTCACGGCCCGGGGGAGTTCACACAGGGAGGCAGCGTTGCTGGCGACGGCTGCGGTCTCACAGGTGGTGGGCCGCATACGGCGTCTTGGCCTGGAGGTGGCCCTCAACAAGTCGGAGGCCATGGTGTTCCATGGTCCCCGGCGGGCGCCGCCGCCCGAATCACACATAGTGGTCGGGGGGGTTCGGATCGCTGTCGAGGCTACCATGAAGTACCTAGGACTGGTGCTCGACAGCCGGTGGGACTTCGGACCCCACTTCCGGCGGCTGGCGCCCAAGTTGTTGGGCGCGGCTGGGGCGCTGTCAACGCTGCTTCCCAATCTGGGGGGCCCGAGCGCCGTCTGTAGGTGGCTCTACGTGGGGATCGTGCGATCGATGGCCCTGTACGGGGCCCCGATCTGGGCGGCTGACCTGACGGCCGGCAGCATCGCAGTCCTGCGGAGACCGCAGCGGGCGATGGCCGTCAGAGTCATCAGGGGATATCGCACGATCTCCTACGAGGCGGCTTGCGCACTGGCCGGATCCCCGCCCTGGGACCTGGAGGCGAAAGTTCTCGCGTCGCTGTATCGGTGGCGCGAGGAAATGCGGGCGCGAGGCGAGCGACCGATGCAGCGACAGCTGGAGCAGCGTCGGTCACAGCTTCGCGAGGTCCTGGTGGTGGATTGGCGGGACAGGCTTTCACGCCCTACCGCCGGCCTCAACATCATCGAGGCGATCCGGCCAGTGCTCGACCTCTGGCTCGGGAGGAGGCACGGCTCCCTGTCGTTTCGGGTGACGCAGGTGCTCTCGGGGCATGGTTGCTTCGGGAAGTACCTGTGTCGCATAAACAGGGAGCCGGACGCTCGGTGCCACCACTGCGTCGACTGTCGGGAGGACACGGCGCGGCATACGCTGGTAGAGTGTGCCGCTTGGGAGGAGCCGCGCCGTGCTCTCATCTCTGGAGTAGGCGACGACCTCTCGCTGCCGGCCGTCGTGAACTCGATGGTCGGTAGCGGGGAGTCCTGGGACGCAGTGGTTTCCTTCTGCGAAACAGTCATCTCGCAGAAGGAGGCTGCGGAAAGAGAGAGGGAGATCACGACCTCTCATCCAGTCCGCAGCAGGCGCACCGGGCGTCGGCGGAGGGCGGATAACGCCCTCTTCCAGCCCCCCTAAATGGGTCCAGGGGCAACGGACGTGGGGACGTCCGTCGCCCCCTATACATCGGACCCGAGGTGGCGGCGCGTAGTGTTCCACGCGCGCCCCTCTGAGACGTCGCGGGGGGAGTCAAACACCTCACTCCCCCCTCAACCCGAGATGAGGCCCGCCATAGCGGGCCGGCACCAGCCGGGGGTTGCGGAAGAGTCGTACGTTCCCGCGACCCCTGGTGTAGGTGAGAGATGGAACACCGGGGTGGTTTTTAGTCAGTTGGAGTCTGACAGACCCCTCCGCCCTCCCCAGGCGGAGGACATCCGAGCGGATTTTCCACCCCGCAACAAAAAAAAAAAAAAAAAAAAAAAAGGTTAGGTTAGGTTAGGTTAGGTTTTTGGGCGCCCTTACCGGTCGGTCCGAGGGAAACTTCGGCCGTGGGCGCCCCCGCTAACGGAAAGTCTCGAGCCGCAGTTCCTGGAGCGAGTGGTCTCGGCCCTCTTCCCTGTGAGAGCCGAGTACGAGCCACCGCCGATGGTTCTGCACACAGCTGCAGAGTCGGAGGAAGATGAAGGCGAAACCGTCCCAGAGGTGACACAGGCAGAGATGGGCGCGGCCGTATTGCGGCTCCGGGCTAAGAACACTGCCCCGGGGCCCGATGGAGTGCCTGGCCGCGCTCTGGTCCTCGCCATGAAGGAGCTGGAGCCCCCACTGAGAGGACTCTTCTCGGCATGCCTTGAGCAGGGCCAGTTCCCTACCCGGTGGAAGACTGGTCGACTGGTCTTGCTCAGGAAGGCAGGGCGCCCGGCGGACTCGTCGTCCGCTTATCGGCCCATAGTGCTGCTGGACGAGGCGGGCAAGATGCTGGAGCGAATAATCGCAGACCGCCTCGTCAGCCACTTGTGTACAGAAGGGCCGAACCTGGACGACAGCCAGTTTGGGTTCCGTCGTGGGCGCTCTACCATTGACGCCATAATGAGGGTAAGAGTCCTGGCGGAGGAAGCAGTGTCTCGGGGCGGGGTGGTGCTGGCGGTGTCCTTGGACATCTCCAACGCCTTCAACACCCTGCCCTGGGGTTGCATTAGGGAGGCCCTGCACTACCACCGGGTGCCTCTCTACCTCCGCAACATTGTGGGGGCTTATCTGTCGGGAAGGTGTGTCACCTACATGGGACGCGACGGCGATGGCCGTCGCGAGATGTCGTGCGGTGTTCCACAGGGGTCGGTTCTGGGCCCTCCCTTGTGGAACATCGGTTACGACTGGGTTTTGCGGTGCGAGCTTCCACCGGGAGTGAACCTAACGTGTTATGCGGACGACACGCTGGTCATTGCCCGGGGGAGCTCGTACAGGGAAGCAGCGTTGCTGGCTACGGCTGCGGTCTCGCAGGTGGTGAGCCGCATACGACGCCTGGGCCTGGAGGTGGCCCTCAACAAGTCGGAGGCCATTGCGTTTCATGGCCCACAACGGGCGCCGCCGCTGGGATCACATATTGTGGTCGGAGGGGCCCGGATTGCTGTCGAGTCAACCATGAAGTACCTGGGATTGGTGCTCGACAGCCGTTGGGACTTCGGACCCCACTTTCAGCGGCTGGTGCCCAAGTTGATGGGCGCGGCGGGCGCGCTGTCAACGCTGCTTCCCAATTTGGGGGGCCCGAGCACCGCCTGTAGGCGGTTGTACGTAGGGATCGTGCGATCCATGGCCCTGTATGGGGCCCCAGTATGGGCGACGGACCTGACGGCCCGCACTATCGCAGTCCTGCGGAAACCGCAGAGAGCGATGGCCGTCAGGGTCATACGGGGATATCGCACGATCTCCTACGAGGCGGCTTGTTTACTGGCCGGATCCCCACCATGGGACCTGGAGGCGAAAGCCCTCGCGACACTGCATCGGTGGCGCGAGGACGCCAGGGATCGGGGCGAAAGGCTGGTGCAGCGACAGATTACGCTGCACCGGTCTCAGCTCCGACAGGTCATGGTGGCAGAATGGTGGAGGAGGCTTGACCATCCCTCCGCCGGCCTCGACACAATCGAGGCGATCCGGCCAGTACTCGAAGACTGGCTCGGGAGGAAGCACGGCTCCCTGACGTTTCGGGCGACGCAGGTGCTCTCGGGGCACGGCTGCTTCGGGAAGTACCTGTGTCGCATAAGCAGGGAGCCGGACGCTCGGTGCCATCACTGCGTCCACTGTCTGGAGGACACGGCGCGGCATACGCTGGCGGAATGTGCCGCGTGGGATGAGCCGCGCCGTGCTCTTGTGACTGAGGTAGGAGCAGACCTGTCGCTGCCGGCCGTTGCTCGCTCTATGGTCGGCAGCACAGAGTCCTGGGACGCGGTGGTGTCCTTCTGCGAAACCGTCATGTCGCAGAAGGAGGCTGCGGAAAGGGAGAGGGAGATATCGAGCTCTTTCCCATCCCGCAGCAGACGCACCGGGCGTCGGCAGAGGGCGGACAACGCCCTCTTCCGGCCCCCCTAAACAGGTCCAGGGGCGACGGATTCGGGGACATCCGTCGCCCCCCATCTCAATGGACCCGAGACGGCGGCGCGTAGTGTTCCACGCGCGCCTCTCATGACGTATCGGGGGGAGTACACCTCACTCCCCCCAGGGATGAGGCCCGCACTGGTCAAGCGGGCCGGCACTAGTCCGGGGCAGCGGAAGTCACATTCGTTCCCGCTGCCCCCCGACGCAAGTGTGCGAGGGAACACCGGTGTGGTTTTAGTCAGTTGGAGTCTGACAGACCCCTCCGCCTTCCCCAGGCGGAGGACATCCGTGCGGATTTCCACATCGTCAAAAAAAAAAAAAAAAAAAAAAAAAAAAAAAAAAAAAAAAAAAAAAAAAAAAAAAAAAAAAAAAAAAAAAGGTTAGGTTAGGTTAGGTTAGGTTAGGTTAGGTTAGGTTAGGTTAGGTTCGCAGCGGTTCGGCTCAGAGGGGCCCTGACCGAGGTGTGCAATTCCAGCATGCCTCGGTCTCGCCGTCCGCCTCCCCGTCGCGCCGTTTATTGGTGGACGGAGGAGCTGTCGGAACTCCGGGCCGCCTGCGTGGCGGCCAGAAGGGCCTACGCGCGGAGTCGACGGCGCAGCGCCCAGAACCGAGTCCGGGCAGAAGAGGACCGCCTATACGCCTGCTACCGAGAGGCGACGACGGTCCTCAAGTCTGCAATGGGCGCTGCAGAAGACTCGGCGAGGGCCGAAATGCTGGAGGGTCTCGACAGGGATCCCTATGGGAGGCCATATAAGGCGGCGCGGAACCAGCTCCGCCCCTATGGTCCCCCACTGTCGGAGACCCTCGAGCCAGCACTGCTGGATGGGGTGGTCCGGTCCCTGTTTCCGCGCAGGACCGACTTCGCCCCACCAACAATGGATCCCCCGCAAGGGGCGGCTTCGCCGGAGGAGGAGGTCCCCCCGGTGACGGCGGCGGAGATCTACGCGGGGGTACTCAGCCTCCGCGCCAAGAAGACGGCCCCCGGGCCGGACGGCGTCCCCGCACGGGTGCTGGCAATAGCTGCCTCCGAAATGGAGGACAGGTTTCGGGACCTTTTCAGCGCGTGCTTTACGGCTGGAAGGTTCCCGAAACTGTGGAAGGAGGGGCAGCTTTGCCTCCTCCGAAAGGCGGGACGCCCGGTGGACTCCCCCTCGGCATACCGGCCCGTCGTTTTGCTCGATGAGGTCGGGAAATTGTTCGAGGGGATAGTCGCCGCCCGGCTCGGGAGCCATTTGCGGGATGTGGGGCCGGATCTGTCGGACGCCCAATTCGGTTTCCGTCGTGGGCGTTCGACGATCGACGCGCTGGCCCTACTCAAGGGCCAGGTGAAGGAGGCAGTCGAGGCGGGGGACGGAGTGCTGGCGGTGTCATTCGACATTGCCAATGCCTTCAACTCCGTGCCCCACTCGACGATATTGGAGGCGCTCCGGTATCACGGAGTGCCCCAATATCTGCGGAGCCTCCTGGCCAGTTACTTGGAGGACCGAGAGGTCCTCCTCGTAGACAAGACGGCCACAGTGAGGCGGTACGGCGCAGAGTCCGGTGTTCCACAGGGGTCGGTGCTTGGGCCCCCACTGTGGAACATCGGTTTCGATTGGCTGCTGCGGGGAGCCCTCCTCCCGGGCACGAGTGTCATATGCTACGCGGATGACACCCTGCTCACTGCACGGGGGAGGAGCTTCGCGGACGCGGCCTGTCTGGCCTCGGCTGGCGGATCCTTGGTTGCAGAGAGGATCCGCCGCCTGGGATTGAAGGTGGCGCTGCACAAGACCGAGGCCGTGTTCTTTCGCGGGCCTCGGCAGCGCTGCCCACCCGACGCCCACATCGTCGTGGAGGGCGTCCGTATAGAGGTCCAGCCCCGGATGAAATATCTGGGCCTGGTGCTGGACGATAGGTGGCGCTTCGGCCCGCATTTCAGCGGGCTGTCGACGCGCCTGTTGAAGGCCGCGGACGCCCTCTCGTGGCTCCTCCCGAACCTGGGGGGGCCCAAGGCGAAATGCCGGCGCCTCTATGCCGGCATCTTGCGGAGCATGGCCCTGTACGGGGCCCCCATTTGGGCGGACTCCCTCCACAGGAGGGAGAACGCGACCGCCATCCGCAAGCCCCAAAGGGCCATTGCACTGCGGGTGGCGAGGGCCTACCGGTCGGTGGGTTTTTCGGCGGCGTGCGCTCTGGCCGGCACCCCTCCTTGGGAGTTGGAGGCTTGGGTGCTGGCCAGGGTGTATGAGTGGACGGCGCATCGCAGGGCGCTCGGGCAGCGCCCCGTCGCCGAGGAGCGGGAGGCCGTGCGGCGGGAGGCGAGGGACGCCATCGTCCTCCATTGGACGGAAGACCTCGCCACCGCCGCCTTTGGCCGCCGGACGTTGGACGCGCTCGGTCCGGTCCTCCGGGCCTGGCTCGAGCGGTCCCATGGTTTCCTCTCGTTCCGTCTGGTGCAGGTGTTGTCCGGGCATGGCTGCTTCGGAACGTACCTGCACCGGATCGGGAGGGAGGAAGCCCCGGCGTGCCACGACTGCGGCGCGGCGGAGGACACGGCGCAGCACACTCTCGAGGTGTGCCCAGCTTGGTCCGAGCCGCGCCGCAGTCTGATCGCGGAGATCGGACAGGACCTCTCGCTTCCCGGTGTGGTCAACGCCATGCTGGGGAGCGAGGGGGCCTGGTCAGCGGTCGCCTCCTTTTGCGAGGACGTCGTCTCGCAAAAGGAGGCGGCGGAGCGCGCGCGGGAGGAAGACCCTCTCGCAGCGCCGCTCCGCAGAAGAAGAAGAGGTCGGAGAAGACGCGGTCTCCCTCTTCATGGTGGCGACGGGCGGGCGACAGGCGCGGGGGTGCCTTCGCCCGCATTGCACCCGTCACCACCTTCGTCTGTCATTCCCGGGCCCGTCCCCCTCCCCACGGGGGGGGCGTGAGGTCCGCTGTGCGGGTCATCGTCGGCGGAGGACTGGACGTAAAGGCTGTGCCGGTTTCCCAGTCCCCCGCCACTAGGACGAAGCGGGAATGCCGCTGGGTCGTTTTAGTGGGTATACCGGTCTCAGACCGGGGAGTCCCACACTACCCTTCCATCCCCCGATGGGAGGGTGTGCGTAATGCATTTTTTCCCAGCGACAACAAAAAAAAAAAAAAAAAAAAAAGGTTAGGTTAGGTTAGGTTAGGTTAGGTTAGGTTAGGTTGGGGGACCACCCCACAGTGCTTGCGTCCACGTCGCGTCCCCTGGAAACGACCCAGTTTGACCACCGTAACGGAGTGGCAGACTGGGCTCGGCCAAAGTGCACTGTGATTATCGTAGCTCATCTTGCCTTGAGAGTACGAACCTGCGGAGGATATTATGCCTAAACCAACGCGGGATGCCTGCGGGCGGTATTTTAAACCCAAAGGCCCTTCTCAGGGCCAACCCAAAGGCCCTTCTCAGGGCCAACCCAAAGGCCCTTCTCAGGGCCAACCCAAAGGCCCTTCTCAGGGCCAAACCGACGCTTCGGCGTCAGAGGCTAGCCGCGCGCCGTCTGCGGCTAGCTACTTCGGAAGAACGGACTTGTCGGATTTGTCTGACTCCGACGATGAGTCAATGGTTGGCGTCTCGGGTGCAGGCGACTCGCAGTCGCGAAAGCGGGCCTTCCTGCGGGATGGGTCCGAGGGCTCCTCGGCGTCAGGGTCGGCGAGGCTGACAAAGGCTAAAAAGCCGACGGCCGCGGACACCCACGTCGTTGGGCTCGCGGACGCCCAACGTAAGTTGGATCTTGCGCAGCGGGCGCAGCTCCAGCAGGAGCTTGAGGAGCGGGTTGCCGCGAGGGAGAGGCGGGCGCACGTCACCCGGGCAAAGTCCGGGCACGGTGCGTCCCGTGTGCTCTACGCGGACCACTCCCTGCTGGAGCTGGAACAAATGGCGGAGGAGGACAGGGAGGAAATTTTGGAGGTTGCCTCAAAGTCCTCAAACTTGAAGGGGACCTTCCAGAAGGCCCTCAAATGTCGGGCCGCGAGCTTGCTTGGTGTGGTCAAGGAGCTGGTGCAGCGGAAGGCCACTGACGAGACACGGCAACTGCAGGCGAGGGTGGATCGCCTGCAGGTGGAAGTCAGTGAGCTTCATCGCAAGCTGGCTGAAGCCACGGCCCGGCCGCAGCAGGCCCCTGCCGAGACGACGAGGACGTCATCAACGCCTTCGACATCGACGTCTAAGAAGACTAGTCCTGCGGCAGAGAGCCCCTCCTCCAACTCCAATCTTGAGGACATAATCCGCAAGGTGGTAATGGAGGAGCGGGCCTTCACGCGAGCCTGCCTGGCAGGAATAGAGGACCGGCTCCTGCCGGAAAAGCGCCCCCGACCGCCGCTTGCGGCGGATAAGGGGCCCTCCGAGCCGGGGCCGTCCACCTCATCCCAGGTCCAGGAGGACGCCCTTCTCCCCTCGACCACCCCGTCCAATGAGTGGACGGAAGTGGTCGGGAGGAGGAAGGGCAAAGCCAAAACGTCGGCGGCTGCCGCCCCAGCCGTCCCTGCTCCCAGCCAGTCGCAGACGACCGGCAGAGAGGGGGGGAAGCGGGCAGGTAGAGGTAGAGCGAGGGGAAAGGGGCAGCTAGTCTCCCCAAAAACCGCGGCCGTCGTGGTGACCCTCACCGCGGAGGCGGCGGAGCGAGGGGAGACGTACATGTCAATTTTAGTGCGGGCGCGTAGCAATGCCGATCCCACTCAATTGGGGATCGGTAGTGTGTCTTGCCGGCGGACCCAAGCCGGGGCTCGATTATTCGAGTTCCCGGGGGCAGAGGGGGGAGCCCGCGCGGACCTCTTTGCAGCTAAGCTGCGGGAGGTCATCGCGGACTCCGCCAAGGTGGCCCGACCGGTAAAGTTGGTGACACTCGAGGTGACGGATCTCGACGATTCCGTCACCAAGGAGGAGGTGGTGGAGGCGGTCGCAGCGTTAGGGGGCTGCGACGTCGCGGCGGTTCAGAGTCGGGACATAAGGCCCGGCCGCGGTGGCATGGGCACCGTCCGCCTTGGGTGCCCGGTTCCCGCTGCCAGAGCCGCCCTGGCGAAGGGCCGGCTGACGGTCGGATTCAGCTCGGGTGCGGTCAGGGCACTCGAGGACCAGCCGCTGAGGTGTTTCCGGTGCTTCGGCATCGGCCACACCCGGCCGCTGTGTCCGTCCGCGGTGGACAGGTCAGACACCTGCTACCGCTGCGGCATGGGGGGCCACCAAGCCGCCTCCTGTAAGGTCGCCACGCCGCACTGCTCGGTCTGTGCTGCCAGTGGCAGCCAAGCGGACCACGTGATGAAGGGGAGGAACTGCAATCCTCCCCCTAAGCGTGGCAAAGTACTGGCGCCAACCGGGCCTGTTACGGCTGCTGGTACCGCCGTTCCTGCGGCGGCTGCGGAGGGGGGTGCGATGTCCGACTGATGGATATAGTCGAACATCGCATCCTTCAGGCGAACGCCAACCACTGCAGGGCAGCCCAAGATCTGCTGATGCAGACGATGGCTGAGTGGTTGGTGGACTTGGCGGTGGTCGCCGAGCCTTACTCGGTCCCTGGCCGTTGGCTGGGTGACCGGGACGGCCTGGTGGCGTTGGTGGCGCGGTCTTCCACGGACTCCCCTCCCCTCTCGCTCTTAGAGAGGGGACCGGGATACGTGGCCGCCGCGTGGGGGGACATGGCCCTGGACGCCGAGGGGGCCTTGTCAGCGGTCGCCTCCTTTTGCGAGGACGTAGTCTCGCAAAAGGAGGCGGCGGAGCGCGCGCGGGAGGAAGACCCTCTCGCAGCGCCGCTCCGCAGAAGAAGAAGAGGTCGGAGAAGACGCGGTCTCCCTCTTCATGGTGGCGACGGGCGGGCGACAGGTGCGGGGGTGCCTTCGCCCGCATTGCACCCGTCACCACCTTCGTCTGTCATTCCCGGGCCCGTCCCCCTCCCCACGGGGGGGGCGTGAGGTCCGCTGTGCGGGTCATCGTCGGCGGAGGACTGGAAGTAAAGGCTGTGCCGGTTTCCCAGTCCCCCGCCACTAGGACGAAGCGGGAATGCCGCTGGGTCGTTTTAGTGGGTATACCGGTCTCAGACCGGGGAGTCCCACACTACCCTTCCATCCCCCGATGGGAGGGTGTGCGTAATGCATTTTTTCCCAGCGTCAAAAAAAAAAAAAAAAAAAAAAAAAAAAAAAAAAAAAAAAAGGTTAGGTTAGGTTAGGTTAGGTTAGGTTAGGTTAGGTTAGGTTAGGTTAGGTTAGGTTAGGTTAGGTTAGGTTAGGTTAGGTTAGGTTAGGTTAGGTTAGGTTAGGTTAGGTTAGGTTAGGTTAGGTTAGGTTAGGTTAGGTTTGAGGGCGGCCGTGATGCGGCTCCGGGCCAAGAACGTGGCTCCGGGCCCTGACGGAATCCACGGCCAGGTGCTTGCCCTCGCTCTGAAGGAGCTGGAGCCCCAGCTGAGAGGACTCTACACGGCGTGTCTAGAGCAGGGCCAGTTTCCCACTCTGTGGAAAAATGGTCGTCTGGTCCTGCTCAGGAAGGCGGGGCGCCCGGCCGACTCGCCATCTGCGTACCGGCCCATAGTGTTGCTCGACGAGGTGGCTAAGCTGTTTGAGCGTATAATAGCAGCCCGCCTCGTCGGCCACTTGAGCGGAGAAGGGCCGGACCTGGACGAGTGTCAATTCGGGTTTCGGTACGGGCGCTCGACGATACACGCTGTGTCGCGGGTAAGAGTCCTGGCGGAGGAAACGGTGTCTCGGGGCGGGGTGATGGTGGCGGTGTCGTTGGACATCTCCAACGCATTCAACACCCTGCCCTGGAGTTGTATCCTGGAGGCGCTGCGGTACCACCGGGTGCCTCTCTACCTCCGCCGAATCGTTGGGGCTTATCTGTCGGAGAGGTGTGTCACCTATGTGGGACGTGATGGCGTTAACCAGCGCCGCATGTCGTGCGGTGTTCCGCAGGGGTCGGTTCTGGGCCCTCCCTTGTGGAACATCGGGTACGACTGGGTGCTGAGGGGTGAACTCCAGCCGGGCGTGGACCTGACGTGTTACGCTGACGACACGCTGGTCACGGCCCGGGGGAGTTCACACAGGGAGGCAGCGTTGCTGGCGACGGCTGCGGTCTCACAGGTGGTGGGCCGCATACGGCGTCTTGGCCTGGAGGTGGCCCTCAACAAGTCGGAGGCCATGGTGTTCCATGGTCCCCGGCGGGCGCCGCCGCCCGAATCACACATAGTGGTCGGGGGGGTTCGGATCGCTGTCGAGGCTACCATGAAGTACCTAGGACTGGTGCTCGACAGCCGGTGGGACTTCGGACCCCACTTCCGGCGGCTGGCGCCCAAGTTGTTGGGCGCGGCTGGGGCGCTGTCAACGCTGCTTCCCAATCTGGGGGGCCCGAGCGCCGTCTGTAGGTGGCTCTACGTGGGGATCGTGCGATCGATGGCCCTGTACGGGGCCCCGATCTGGGCGGCTGACCTGACGGCCGGCAGCATCGCAGTCCTGCGGAGACCGCAGCGGGCGATGGCCGTCAGAGTCATCAGGGGATATCGCACGATCTCCTACGAGGCGGCTTGCGCACTGGCCGGATCCCCGCCCTGGGACCTGGAGGCGAAAGTTCTCGCGTCGCTGTATCGGTGGCGCGAGGAAATGCGGGCGCGAGGCGAGCGACCGATGCAGCGACAGCTGGAGCAGCGTCGGTCACAGCTTCGCGAGGTCCTGGTGGTGGATTGGCGGGACAGGCTTTCACGCCCTACCGCCGGCCTCAACATCATCGAGGCGATCCGGCCAGTGCTCGACCTCTGGCTCGGGAGGAGGCACGGCTCCCTGTCGTTTCGGGTGACGCAGGTGCTCTCGGGGCATGGTTGCTTCGGGAAGTACCTGTGTCGCATAAACAGGGAGCCGGACGCTCGGTGCCACCACTGCGTCGACTGTCGGGAGGACACGGCGCGGCATACGCTGGTAGAGTGTGCCGCTTGGGAGGAGCCGCGCCGTGCTCTCATCTCTGGAGTAGGCGACGACCTCTCGCTGCCGGCCGTCGTGAACTCGATGGTCGGTAGCGGGGAGTCCTGGGACGCAGTGGTTTCCTTCTGCGAAACAGTCATCTCGCAGAAGGAGGCTGCGGAAAGAGAGAGGGAGATCACGACCTCTCATCCAGTCCGCAGCAGGCGCACCGGGCGTCGGCGGAGGGCGGATAACGCCCTCTTCCAGCCCCCCTAAATGGGTCCAGGGGCAACGGACGTGGGGACGTCCGTCGCCCCCTATACATCGGACCCGAGGTGGCGGCGCGTAGTGTTCCACGCGCGCCCCTCTGAGACGTCGCGGGGGGAGTCAAACACCTCACTCCCCCCTCAACCCGAGATGAGGCCCGCCATAGCGGGCCGGCACCAGCCGGGGGTTGCGGAAGAGTCGTACGTTCCCGCGACCCCTGGTGTAGGTGAGAGATGGAACACCGGGGTGGTTTTTAGTCAGTTGGAGTCTGACAGACCCCTCCGCCCTCCCCAGGCGGAGGACATCCGAGCGGATTTTCCACCCCGCAACAAAAAAAAAAAAAAAAAAAAAAAAAAAAAAAAAAAAAAAAAAAAAAAAAAAAAAAAAAAAAAGGTTAGGTTAGGTTAGGTTAGGTTTTTTTTTTTTTTTTTTTTTTTTTTGTTTGGGCAGGAGTGGGAAATCCCCACGGACACCTCGACTATCTCACGAGTTGTGAGACAGTCGAGGTAGTGCCGGAATCGAACCGGCTAAAAACCACTCCTGCCTGCTCAGTGTCCCTCTGACATGAGGATCAGAGACCTTGTCTACGCTTTTTTGTGCCTTGGTTAGCGACGATTTGTTGGGAGGCCAAAGTGACCGTACTCAATTTGCTACTTTTATCTTATGACTTTATTACTTTACATAAACTGTAATATACTTAATTTATTTTTACTTTATTATTATGCTTACTTAATTTATTTTAACTTTTATGTACTTAATTTATTTTAACTTCAAAAATATGGTTGCTTAGTTTATTTTAACTTTTGTGTACTTAATTTATTTTAACTTTAATATACTTAATTTATTTTAACTTTATTATACTTAATTTATTTTAACTTTATTATGCTTACTTATTTTATTTTAACTTTTATGTACTTAATTTATTTTTAACTTTAATGTATTTACTTATTTTATTTTAACTTTAATATACTTAATTTATTTTAACTTTATTGTACTTAATTTATTTTAACTTTATTTATGCTTACTTATTTTATTTTAACTTTAATGTATTTACTTATTTTATTTTATATATTATATCGATTTCGTATAGACTAAAATTGAGATTTTTGTTTCTATTTTTATGATATATACGCTATATACTTAGTATATACTTGGATATAATATCATCTAAATAGTTTATTTTACGGCCTATATACTGTTTTATTAATTTGCAAAATGCTTCTGAAGTAGTAAAAAGACTGCTGAGTTTTACACCCATTTCGACACAACTTGACGAGCCCACCAGAGTTGACATACGGTCCAGTATAATTTTAGCCACTTTCTCATGAAAGTGGCTCCAATCTCCGTCATCCCTTAAGCCAACCCCAGTGGTCCGCTCAAAGCGTCTGCTATATTGTGCCAAAGTGGTCGTATCTATGTACTCGGAAGTGGGCGCACCGACAACTTTAGCAATAAGCTGTTGTTGCTCTAGCGAATGCGTCCCACTTCCGACGCACCGGGCAATCTTTACTGAAGGCATTGTGCGTGGTCGCCTCCAGGCCGCCTCTGATGCAGTTTGCGCACATCGCGGGCTCGGCCATGTACTTTTCTGGGCAGTCCTTAACCAGATGTTTACCGGTGCAGTGGCTGCATACGTCAGCCTCCTGGTAACAGTGGCGCTTTCCATGGCCGAACTCCAGACAGCGGGTGCACTGCATCAGAGGCGACTGGTCCTCAACGCGCACTCTCTGGAGGTCAATCCTAAGTCTGCCTCCTTCGAGTGCCCGCCTCCAGATCGCTGGGGAAACACTCAGCACAATGCCGCCAGTATGCGGGTTTCTCGCCTTCTTTCTATATTTAATAGCCATCCTAAGTTCCTCGCTGCCGAGGCCGTCGAAGATCTCCTGGTTCTGATTCTTAAGGGCCCTCAACACTTCTTCGTCACTGTGAACTAACAGTACGTCCCTAAGAATCAGAAGCGGGTCCTTGTTCTTCACGGCCTCGACAACGAGGTTCTCTCCGGCAGCCTCCAATCGTCTCTTGACCTTCTCCCTCTCTTCTTTTGTGGCGCACCCCATTATAACCTTCTGGTCCTTTGCCTTTCTTACTCTTTCGACTCGCACCCAGCCCTCCTTCGCGTCCACCACTTTCCGAACCCTTTCCAGGATTTCGTCTCCAGTGTCGGTCGCCTGTGTCGAGGAGACAACCACGGAGTGCAGCGTCGGCCGCTCCGGAACCTGAGCCCCGGTGTGGCTCTTACTCAACGACGCTACACTCGCGTAGGTTTTCTCCTCAACACTCACCCTGCTAGCCAGACTGTCTCGGAGTTTTGCCAATTCGTCGGAGTTTTCCTTAATCAAGGCCATGTGCTCCTTCATTGTGCTCACGAGCTCAATCTGACTAACATGTGACGTGGGACTGGACTGGGGATAGCAATCAGCAGCGGATGCGACAACCGGTACGGCTGAAGGTGCGAGAGGAACCCTATCCCGCTCGGCCTCCTTCACCAGCTCAAAAAGCCTGTTAATGGCTTCGAGCACCGCAGCCTTAATATCTGTCTTGAGGTTGCGAGAGTTGCCCAAATTGACCTTGGCCTTATTTAGGCAAGCTCTCGCCTCCGCAGTCCGACTAGGGTACCCGGCCTCAGGCTTCTTGAGCGGTTTTGGGGCATCTGTAGCAGCTCGGCGCGTCCCCAGAGTGGCAGGCCCCTCCCCGGAGGCGGAAGGAGTGTCGTCTCCGAAAGAGATTCTCCTTCTCGCCTCGGTAAGCGAAGGACCCGCTTTCTCCACCGATCGCGGCGAGCCACTAGAGCCTTGTGTCCTCACGGTGCTGGATGGGGTGCGGAACATTTTAAGTTTTGGAAGTGAACGAATTAAGCGAATCCCTGTATAGAGGAGATAAGCCTAGCAGTATCACTTAAGAGGTGAGTTTTATGGACACTGGTACTTTGTGTTCCTGTAAAGGGGGCAACACAGAAGTCAGTAAGTAATCTAAATCAAATTAAAATCGTCAATTGTCAGTCTTATTAATCAATTAAATAATATAAAATACAATATATAATTAGTGTGAACCTTGCAGGCTCAGTCAATGGGTTAAAAACGCGCTACTTCCTTCCAAAACCTTATCTACAGGCTTAATCTAGTCTAAAAAAGTAAAAAACAAAAAATAAAATTTTGTCGAAATTCCCACTCCGGCCTTCCTATACACAATAGGGCGGGTGGGAGGGCAAAATTTTATTTGAGCTAGACGCGCGAGTGAGGTGTCCAGAGACGCGTCTTCGCGCGGGCTAGCTAACTACGAAACAAAACAAGGTAGGTGCCGAATAAAAATTTTGGGTTTTGGTCAAAAAACCAGTTTTTGACTCAACAAATTTAGGTTTTCAACCTCCAACCTGGACTCCGGGACACGAAACGCGCACCGGAACACAGGGATGGTAGGTGAGTACTATTGCAACTATAAACTAATGTCAAATCTGTGGGAAAATTTGAAATAACACTAAATTTGGAAGATTTTATCTGAAATTCTAAAAATGTTCTAAGTGTTGGAAGGGAGGTTTTTTGAAAACGCTTGCAGGGTGGTGCAATGTGGTCAGAACGTAGGCGGAGGCCCACTAAAGTCTAAAAATGCTGAAAACAGCGTCAAAAACGCACCCTTAATGTCGAAGATATCAACGATTTAGTGTTTAGCGTGATCCCTTAGATGGATTTTGGTGGTAGCAGAAACTACATAAAAACAATATTTTTTGAAAAAATGCCAAGTTCTATTTGAGCTAGACGCGCGAGTGAGGTGTCCAGAGACGCGTCTTCGCGCGGGCTAGCTAACTACGAAACAAAACAAGGTAGGTGCCGAATAAAAATTTTGGGTTTTGGTCAAAAAACCAGTTTTTGACTCAACAAATTTAGGTTTTCAACCTCCAACCTGGACTCCGGGACACGAAACGCGCACCGGAACACAGGTATGGTAGGTGAGTACTATTGCAACTATAAACTAATGTCAAATCTGTGGGAAAATTTGAAATAACACTAAATTTGGAAGATTTTATCTGAAATTCTAAAAATGTTCTAAGTGTTGGAAGGGAGGTTTTTTGAAAACGCTTGCAGGGTGGTGCAATGTGGTCAGAACGTAGGCGGAGGCCCACTAAAGTCTAAAAATGCTGAAAACAGCGTCAAAAACGCACCCTTAATGTCGAAGATATCAACGATTTAGTGTTTAGCGTGATCCCTTAGATGGATTTTGGTGGTAGCAGAAACTAATTAAAAACAATATTTTTTGAAAAAATGCCAAGTTCTATTTGAGCTAGACGCGCGAGTGAGGTGTCCAGAGACGCGTCTTCGCGCGGGCTAGCTAACTACGAAACAAAACAAGGTAGGTGCCGAATAAAAATTTTGGGTTTTGGTCAAAAAACCAGTTTTTGACTCAACAAATTTAGGTTTTCAACCTCCAACCTGGACTCCGGGACACGAAACGCGCACCGGAACACAGGTATGGTAGGTGAGTACTATTGCAACTATAAACTAATGTCAAATCTGTGGGAAAATTTGAAATAACACTAAATTTGGAAGATTTTATCTGAAATTCTAAAAATGTTCTAAGTGTTGGAAGGGAGGTTTTTTGAAAACGCTTGCAGGGTGGTGCAATGTGGTCAGAACGTAGGCGGAGGCCCACTAAAGTCTAAAAATGCTGAAAACAGCGTCAAAAACGCACCCTTAATGTCGAAGATATCAACGATTTAGTGTTTAGCGTGATCCCTTAGATGGATTTTGGTGGTAGCAGAAACTAATTAAAAACAATATTTTTTGAAAAAATGCCAAGTTCTATTTGAGCTAGACGCGCGAGTGAGGTGTCCAGAGACGCGTCTTCGCGCGGGCTAGCTAACTACGAAACAAAACAAGGTAGGTGCCGAATAAAAATTTTGGGTTTTGGTCAAAAAACCAGTTTTTGACTCAACAAATTTAGGTTTTCAACCTCCAACCTGGACTCCGGGACACGAAACGCGCACCGGAACACAGGGATGGTAGGTGAGTACTATTGCAACTATAAACTAATGTCAAATCTGTGGGAAAATTTGAAATAACACTAAATTTGGAAGATTTTATCTGAAATTCTAAAAATGTTCTAAGTGTTGGAAGGGAGGTTTTTTGAAAACGCTTGCAGGGTGGTGCAATGTGGTCAGAACGTAGGCGGAGGCCCACTAAAGTCTAAAAATGCTGAAAACAGCGTCAAAAACGCACCCTTAATGTCGAAGATATCAACGATTTAGTGTTTAGCGTGATCCCTTAGATGGATTTTGGTGGTAGCAGAAACTAATTAAAAACAATATTTTTTGAAAAAATGCCAAGTTCTATTTGAGCTAGACGCGCGAGTGAGGTGTCCAGAGACGCGTCTTCGCGCGGGCTAGCTAACTACGAAACAAAACAAGGTAGGTGCCGAATAAAAATTTTGGGTTTTGGTCAAAAAACCAGTTTTTGACTCAACAAATTTAGGTTTTCAACCTCCAACCTGGACTCCGGGACACGAAACGCGCACCGGAACACAGGTATGGTAGGTGAGTACTATTGCAACTATAAACTAATGTCAAATCTGTGGGAAAATTTGAAATAACACTAAATTTGGAAGATTTTATCTGAAATTCTAAAAATGTTCTAAGTGTTGGAAGGGAGGTTTTTTGAAAACGCTTGCAGGGTGGTGCAATGTGGTCAGAACGTAGGCGGAGGCCCACTAAAGTCTAAAAATGCTGAAAACAGCGTCAAAAACGCACCCTTAATGTCGAAGATATCAACGATTTAGTGTTTAGCGTGATCCCTTAGATGGATTTTGGTGGTAGCAGAAACTAATTAAAAACAATATTTTTTGAAAAAATGCCAAGTTCTATTTGAGCTAGACGCGCGAGTGAGGTGTCCAGAGACGCGTCTTCGCGCGGGCTAGCTAACTACGAAACAAAACAAGGTAGGTGCCGAATAAAAATTTTGGGTTTTGGTCAAAAAACCAGTTTTTGACTCAACAAATTTAGGTTTTCAACCTCCAACCTGGACTCCGGGACACGAAACGCGCACCGGAACACAGGGATGGTAGGTGAGTACTATTGCAACTATAAACTAATGTCAAATCTGTGGGAAAATTTGAAATAACACTAAATTTGGAAGATTTTATCTGAAATTCTAAAAATGTTCTAAGTGTTGGAAGGGAGGTTTTTTGAAAACGCTTGCAGGGTGGTGCAATGTGGTCAGAACGTAGGCGGAGGCCCACTAAAGTCTAAAAATGCTGAAAACA
Organism: Cerastis rubricosa; assembly: GCA_949152445.1. NCBI lineage: Eukaryota > Metazoa > Arthropoda > Insecta > Lepidoptera > Noctuidae > Cerastis > Cerastis rubricosa. The sequence continues at coordinate 12,623,982 of OX424552.1, forward strand.
GCGTCAAAAACGCACCCTTAATGTCGAAGATATCAACGATTTAGTGTTTAGCGTGATCCCTTAGATGGATTTTGGTGGTAGCAGAAACTAATTAAAAACAATATTTTTTGAAAAAATGCCAAGTTCTATTTGAGCTAGACGCGCGAGTGAGGTGTCCAGAGACGCGTCTTCGCGCGGGCTAGCTAACTACGAAACAAAACAAGGTAGGTGCCGAATAAAAATTTTGGGTTTTGGTCAAAAAACCAGTTTTTGACTCAACAAATTTAGGTTTTCAACCTCCAACCTGGACTCCGGGACACGAAACGCGCACCGGAACACAGGTATGGTAGGTGAGTACTATTGCAGGTTAGGTTAGGTTAGGTTAGGTTAGGTTAGGTTAGGTTAGGTTAGGTTAGGTTAGGTTAGGTTAGGTTAGGTTGGGGTGCTGGGTCAGAAAACCTCCTCGTGGGCCTGACGGCTGCTGGTCCCTCTCGATACGTTTGGAGGGAACAGCAGCTGGCTAGGACGGTGCACCCTGGGCGCGGGCAGTGGCCTTCCTCAAGGAATGGGAAGAGATTCTTATTCTTCGGGGAATGTTACTGTCTGTGGCCAATATTCTGACATAGGAGGGGGGTCCAACTTGGACCACAGGGGGCTGTTCCGCGTGACCCTCTGATAAGCAGAGGGCACAGCGGAGGAGCAACGGCGAGCTCGGTGTGCACTCACCCTGCCTCCGAGCCGGCAGTGAGGGACGCTTTCCCTCTCTGTCCCCGTCGTTCTCGTAATCCCATCATCGGAGTGTCGTGGATCATGTCTCGCGGCTTCGATCGGGACCGAGGGTCTTGGCTTAACCGCCCGGACCGCGAGGTAGAAAACCTCTATAAAAAGTTACCCCGAATCTCAAGCGGCGGCGCACCGTGAGGGGATGTATGGCTGACGGGTGTTCCCATGGAACAATCAGTCTCTAGTGCGACCCCCGCCAGGGTACCAGCCGACCCCCTGGCGGGTTATAAATGTTAAAGGCTTATCCGGGTACAGGGGGCACTGCCCGGATGGACATTTTATATCCCCCATACTCGTGGGAATTACATGGATAATCAAAATAAAAAAGTTGTGGAGAAGGCGGACGCAGCGTCAGGTTCTGGCACTGCGTCATTGACGTCGGGAGCAGTGGCTCCAGGAGAACCGTTAGTGGTTCTCGAGAGGGTGAGTGTGTTGTCGGAGTCCGGCGACGCACCACAAATAGTTGCGGCCGGCCCCTCTAAGTTTTGGGGTAAGCGGCCGCGCTTTGAGTCGGACGCGTTGTCGGCAGGTTTGTCCTCAAGTGAGGAGAACCTGCCGGCCGCTAAGGTGCCGACTGCAAGGAGGGGCAGAGGTCGCGGGTCACCTTCCGGAGCCAAAACTTCGGGGGTGGAGGCACGTGACACGCGGGGCCGCTACCTGAAGCGCACCGATACGTCGGTGGCCAGCCGAGTGAGCGACTCCGAGGGGGCCATGCAGGTGGAAATGAGCGATTCCGCGGCCTCCACCGGGTTAGTGAGCACCAAGGCGGAGCTCAACGCCGCGAGGCGAGCGGGCCGGAAGGTCGCAGCGACCGACGAAGTCGCCGAGTTGGCTCGCAAGGCAAGGGAGAGGCGGTTGCAGACCGCCGCTGGCCCCGAGGGACTGACGGCTGAGGTTCTCAGTCGCCAGGTTTTGGACGGCGTGGACGTCGTCTTGAAGGTTGCCACAAAATCGGGCAACCTAAAGGGCACCTTTACGCGGGCCCTTAAGGAAGCGGCGGAGGGTATCAGGGAGGCTGTGGAAGTCCTCCTTGATAGGACGACCTCGGAGGAGACGGTGAAGCTCCAAGAGGAGAATCACCGTCTCCATACGAAGATGGAGGAGCTCCAGCGGGAGGTCAGCGCCCTGAGGGCAGACTTCAGCCGGCAACAGGGTGTGACTTCGGACGGTCGCACTCTGCCACAGAACGGGTCTTTGGGGGAAGACCAGTTCAACCGGCTGTTGAGTATTATGACCGCCCGCCTGGACAGCCTTGAACCCAGGCTCAACCCCCCTGTAAACGTCCGACCGCCGCTGGCAGCGGATAAGCGGAGGAAGGAAGTGGAGCCCGCTACAACAACGGCTGGGCCTACGTGGGCACAGGTGGCTAAAGCGCCACCTGCGCCAAAAAAGACCACGCAGACGCCCAAAAAGCCTGCAGAGGGGGCCAAAAAGGGCGTGAAGGGGACGAAAGAGCCCACTGAGGGGAGCAGCTCGCCCCCTAAAGAAAAAGACGGTGCCTGGAAGACGGCCGAAAGCCGCAAGAAGAGGCAGAAGAGGGGCCGCAAGGCTAAGACCACCGCGGGCTCCGGGGGATCGGCTGCCAAGGGAAACCAGAAATCCCCAAAGATCCGCGTGCCTCGCTCAGAAGCAGTGGTGGTGACGCTTCAGCCCGAAGCAAAGGACAGAGGCGTCACCTACCAGAAGGTACTGGCGGAGGCAAAAAGCAAGCTGGTCTTCGCCGACTTTGGCACCCCAGACGGCTTCCGTTTCCGAACGGCAGCCACGGGGGCCAAAATGTTCGAGTTGGCGGGGACCAGCAGCACTGAGCGGGCGGACGCTCTGGCTGCGAAGCTGAGGGACGTCCTCAACCCTGAGGAGGCGCGGGTGTCCAGACCCATGAAGACCGCTGAGGTACGCGTCAATGGGCTGGACGACTCCGTAACCCCGGAGGAGGTGGTGGCGGCCATAGCCCGAAGCGGCGGTTGCTCGGCCGAAAATGTGCGGGCAGGTGGCATCCGCGTCAACTCTGGCGGGCTTGGCACCATCTGGGTGCGGTGTCCGGTGGCTGCGGCGAGGCAGGTCGCTGATGCGGGACGTCTTCTGGTGGGCTGGGTGTCAGCGAGAGTTACACTGCTGGCACCCAGGGCCATGCAGTGCTACCGGTGCCTGGAGAAAGGGCACGTCCGGGCAGTGTGCACCTGTGACACAGACCGCAGCGATTTATGTTATCGCTGCGGTCAGCCTGGCCATAAGGCGTCCCAGTGCTCCGCGGACCCACATTGCAGTTTGTGTGCGGCTGCAGGAAAGTCCGCGGGGCACAGAGTAGGTGGAAAAGCCTGCGGCGCGCCCAGAAAGCGCAGCAAGCGATGGGCCAAGGCTGCGGGGGACGCACCCCCCCCGCAACCTAGCACCTCTTCGGCCGACTCCCGGCCTGTGGTGGGACGGAGCGCCGAGGAAATGGAGTGCTAGTGATGGCACACTACCATTTCCTCCAGGCGAACATCAACCACTGCACCAGAGCTCAGGATCTCCTTCTCCAGAGCATGGCGCAGTGGTCGATAAATGTGGCGGTGGTCGCTGAGCCGTATTTCATCCCCCCCCGAGATAACTGGGCAGGGGATCTAGACGGCCTGGTGGCCATCATCGGCGCGACTCTCGTCGACGTATCCCGTGGTCACGGTTGGGTTGCGGCCCTTGTGAACGGGATCGTCACGATTGGGGCGTATTTTTCGCCCAACAAGAGTCTCGCCGACTTCGAGAGTTTCCTTGTCGAGTTGGGAGCCGTCGTCGGCCAGTCTCACCCTCGACCCATTTTGCTTCTCGGTGACCTCAACGCCAAGTCTGCGGCCTGGGGTTCCCCCGTCACGGACCCGAGAGGCGAAGTGCTAGAGGAGTGGGCCATAACGACGGGCCTGGCCGTCTTAAATCGGGGTTCCGCCTACACGTGTGTACGGCAGCGGGGCGGGTCGATAGTGGACGTCTCGTTCGCTAGTCCCGCTGTCGTTAACCGTGTCCATGATTGGCACGTTGAGGTGGAGGTGGAGACGCTATCGGATCACCGATACATCCGATTCGACGTCTCCACCCAGACCGCTGGAGGACGTAGCCAATCGGGGCCCCGAAGAGACGGCCCGCGTTGGGCGCTGAAACGCCTCGACAGGGAAGCTCTCGAAGAAGCCGCCATAGTCCAGGCCTGGATCCGGGAGTCGGCAACCGTCGGTCCCGTCGACGTCGAACTGGAGGCGCAGTGGTTTGACGATGCGATGACGCAGATCTGCGACGCATGCATGCCACGCGTCTCCTCTCTGTCCGCACGGCGCCGCTTGTACTGGTGGTGCGTCGAGATCGAGCGACTGCGCGTCGAGTGCGCGGACGCCAGACGCCCGTACACGCGGTGCCGGAGAAGACGTCCACGGGTTCCTGAGGAAGAAGCCGCGCTGTATGAGGTGTACCGCGCGGCGAAGCTGGCTCTGTGGCTGGCCATCGGCGAGTCGAAGACACGCTCCAGGGAGGAAATGCTGGCGAGTTTAGACGGGGATCCGTTTGGGCGCCCTTACCGGTCGGTCCGAGGGAAACTTCGGCCGTGGGCGCCCCCGCTAACGGAAAGTCTCGAGCCGCAGTTCCTGGAGCGAGTGGTCTCGGCCCTCTTCCCTGAGAGAGCCGAGTACGAGCCACCGCCGATGGTCCTGCACACAGCTGCAGAGTCGGAGGAAGATGAAGGCGAAACCGTCCCAGAGGTGACACAGGCAGAGATGGGCGCGGCCGTATTGCGGCTCCGGGCTAAAAACACTGCCCCGGGGCCCGATGGAGTGCCTGGCCGCGCTCTGGTCCTCGCCATGAAGGAGCTGGAGCCCCCACTGAGAGGACTCTTCTCGGCATGCCTTGAGCGGGGCCAGTTCCCTACCCGGTGGAAGACTGGTCGACTGGTCTTGCTCAGGAAGGCAGGGCGCCCGGCGGACTCGTCGTCCGCTTATCGGCCCATAGTGCTGCTGGACGAGGCGGGCAAGATGCTCGAGCGAATTATCGCAGACCGCCTCGTCGGCCACTTGTGTTCAGAGGGGCCGAACCTGGACGACAGTCAGTTTGGGTTCCGTCATGGGCGCTCTACTATTGACGCCATCATGAGGGTGAGAGTCCTGGCGGAGGAAGCAGTGTCTCGGGGTGGGGTGGTGCTGGCGGTGTCCTTGGATATCTCCAACGCTTTCAACACCCTGCCCTGGGGTTGCATTAGGGAGGCCCTGCGCTACCACCGGGTGCCTCTCTACCTCCGCAACATTGTGGGGGCTTATCTGTCGGGAAGGTGTGTCACCTACATGGGACGCGACGGCGATGGCCGTCGCGAGATGTCGTGCGGTGTTCCACAGGGGTCGGTTCTGGGCCCTCCCCTGTGGAACATCGGTTACGACTGGGTTTTGCGGTGCGAGCTTCCACCGGGAGTGAACCTGACGTGTTATGCGGACGACACGCTGGTCATTGCCCGGGGGAGCTCGTACAGGGAAGCAGCGTTGCTGGCTACGGCTGCGGTCTCACAGGTGGTGAGCCGCATACGACGCCTGGGCCTGGAGGTGGCCCTCAACAAGTCGGAGGCCATTGCGTTTCATGGCCCCCGACGGGCGCCGCCGCTGGGATCACACATAGTGGTCGGGGGGGCCCGGATCGCTGTCGAGTCAACCATGAAGTACCTGGGATTGGTGCTCGACAGCCGTTGGGACTTCGGACCCCACTTTCAGCGGCTGGTGCCCAAGTTGATGGGCGCGGCGGGCGCGCTGTCAACGCTGCTTCCCAATCTGGGGGGCCCGAGCACCGCCTGTAGGCGGTTGTACGTAGGGATCGTGCGATCCATGGCCCTGTATGGGGCCCCAGTATGGGCGACGGACCTGACGGCCCGCACTATCGCAGTCCTGCGGAAACCGCAGAGAGCGATGGCCGTCAGGGTCATACGGGGATATCGCACGATCTCCTACGAGGCGGCTTGTTTACTGGCCGGATCCCCACCATGGGACCTGGAGGCGAAAGCCCTCGCGACACTGCATCGGTGGCGCGAGGACGCCAGGGATCGGGGCGAAAGGCTGGTGCAGCGACAGATCACGCTGCACCGGTCACAGCTCCGACAGGTCATGGTGGCAGAATGGCGGAGGAGGCTTGACCGTCCCTCCGCCGGCCTCGACACAATCGAGGCGATCCGGCCAGTACTCGAAGACTGGCTCGGGAGGAAGCACGGCTCCCTGACGTTTCGGGCGACGCAGGTGCTCTCGGGGCACGGCTGCTTCGGGAAGTACCTGTGTCGCATAAGCAGGGAGCCGGACGCTCGGTGCCATCACTGCGTCCACTGTCTGGAGGACACGGCGCGGCATACGCTGGCGGAATGTGCCGCGTGGGATGAGCCGCGCCGTGATCTTGTTACAGAGGTAGGAGCAGACCTGTCGCTGCCGGCCGTTGTTCGCACGATGGTCGGCAGCACAGAGTCCTGGGACGCGGTGGTGTCCTTCTGCGAAACCGTCATGTCGCAGAAGGAAGCTGCGGAAAGGGAGAGGGAGACCTCTAGTTCCCTCCCATCCCGCAGCAGACGCACCGGGCGTCGGCAGAGGGCGGATAACGCCCTCTTCCGGCCCCCCTAAACAGGTCCAGGGGCGACAGATTCGGGGACATCCGTCGCCCCCCATCTCACTGGACCCGAGACGGCGGCGCGTAGTGTTCCACGCGCGCCTCTCATGACGTATCGGGGGGAGTACACCTCACTCCCCCCAGGGACGAGGCCCGCACTGGTCAAGCGGGCCGGCACTAGTCCGGGGCAGCGGAAGTCACATTCGTTCCCGCTGCCCCCTGACGCAAGTGTGCGAGGGAACACCGGTGTGGTTTTAGTCAGTTGGAGTCTGACAGACCCCTCCGCCTTCCCCAGGCGGAGGACATCCGTGCGGATTTCCACATCGTGAACAAAAAAAAAAAAAAAAAAAAAAAAAAAAAAAAGGTTAGGTTAGGTTAGGTTAGGTTAGGTTAGGTTAGGTTAGGTTAGGTTAGGTTAGGTTAGGTTAGGTTAGGTTAGGTTAGGTTAGGTTAGGTTAGGTTAGGTTAGGTTAGGTTAGGTTAGGTTGGGGGACCACCCCACAGTGCTTGCGTCCACGTCGCGTCCCCTGGAAACGACCCAGTTTGACCACCGTAACGGAGTGGCAGACTGGGCTCGGCCAAAGTGCACTGTGATTATCGTAGTTCATCTTGCCTTGAGAGTACGAACCTGCGGAGGATATGCCTAAACCAACGCGGGATGCCTGCGGGCGGTATTTTAAACCCAAAGGCCCTTCTCAGGGCCAACCCAAAGGCCCTTCTCAGGGCCAACCCAAAGGCCCTTCTCAGGGCCAACCCAAAGGCCCTTCTCAGGGCCAACCCAAAGGCCCTTCTCAGGGCCAAACCGACGCTTCGGCGTCAGAGGCTAGCCGCGCGCCGTCTGCGGCTAGCTTCTTCGGAAGGACGGACTTGTCGGATTTGTCTGACTCCGACGATGAGTCACTGGTTGGCGTCTCGGGTGCAGGCGACTCGCAGTCGCGAAAGCGGGCCTTCCTGCGGGATGGGTCCGAGGGCTCCTCGGCGTCAGGGTCGGCGAGGCTGACAAAGGCTAAAAAGCCGACGGCCGCGGACACCCACGTCGTTGGGCTCGCGGACGCCCAACGTAAGTTGGATCTTGCGCAGCGGGCGCAGCTCCAGCAGGAGCTTGAGGAGCGGGTTGCCGCGAGGGAGAGGCGGGCGCACGTCACCCGGGCAAAGTCCGGGTACGGTGCGTCCCGTGTGCTCTACGCGGACCACTCCCTGCTGGAGCTGGAACAAATGGCGGAGGAGGACGAGGAGGAAATTTTGGAGGTTGCCTCAAAGTCCTCAAACTTGAAGGGGACCTTCCAGAAGGCCCTCAAATGTCGGGCCACGAGCTTGCTTGGTGTGGTCAAGGAGCTGGTGCAGCGGAAGGCCACTGACGAGACACGGCAACTGCAGGCGAGGGTGGATCGCCTGCAGGTGGAAGTCAGTGAGCTTCATCGCAAGCTGGCTGAAGCCACGGCCCGACCGCAGCAGGCCCCTGCCGAGACGACGAGGACGTCATCAACGCCTTCGACGTCGACGTCTAAGAAGACGAGTCCTGCGGCAGAGGGCCCCTCCTCCAACTCCAACCTTGAGGACATAATCCGCAAGGTGGTAATGGAGGAGCGGGCCTTCACGCGAGCCTGCCTGGCAGGAATAGAGGACCGGCTCCTGCCGGAAAAGCGCCTCCGACCGCAGCTTGCGGCGGATAAGGGGCGTTCTGAGCCGGGGCCGTCCTCCTCATCCCAGGTCCAGGAGGACGCCCTTCTCCCCTCGACCACCCCGTCCAATGAGTGGACGGAAGTGGTCGGGAGGAGGAAGGGCAAAGCCAAAACGTCGGCGGCTGCCGCCCCAGCCGTCCCTGCTCCCAGCCAGTCGCAGACGACCGGCAGAGAGGGGGGGAAGCGGGCAGGTAGAGGTAGAGCGAGGGGAAAGGGGCAGCTAGTCTCCCCAAAAACCGCGGCCGTCGTGGTGACCCTCACCGCGGAGGCGGCGGAGCGAGGGGAGACGTACATGTCAATTTTAGTGCGGGCGCGTAGCAATGCCGATCCCACTCAATTGGGGATCGGTAGTGTGTCTTGCCGGCGGACCCAAGCCGGGGCTCGATTATTCGAGTTCCCGGGGGCAGAGGGGGGAGCCCGCGCGGACCTCTTTGCAGCTAAGCTGCGGGAGGTCATCGCGGACTCCGCCAAGGTGGCCCGACCGGTAAAGTTGGTGACACTCGAGGTGACGGATCTCGACGATTCCGTCACCAAGGAGGAGGTGGTGGAGGCGGTCGCAGCGTTAGGGGGCTGCGACGTCGCGGCGGTTCAGAGTCGGGACATAAGGCCCGGCCGCGGTGGCATGGGCACCGTCCGCCTTGGGTGCCCGGTTCCCGCTGCCAGAGCCGCCCTGGCGAAGGGCCGGCTGACGGTCGGATTCAGCTCGGGTGCGGTCAGGGCACTCGAGGACCAGCCGCTGAGGTGTTTCCGGTGCTTCGGCATCGGCCACACCCGGCCGCTGTGTCCGTCCGCGGTGGACAGGTCAGACACCTGCTACCGCTGCGGCATGGGGGGCCACCAAGCCGCCTCCTGTAAGGTCGCCACGCCGCACTGCTCGGTCTGTGCTGCCAGTGGCAGCCAAGCGGACCACGTGATGAAGGGGAGGAACTGCAATCCTCCCCCTAAGCGTGGCAAAGTACTGGCGCCAACCGGGCCTGTTGCGGCTGCTGGTACCGCCGTTCCTGCGGCGGCTGCGGAGGGGGGTGCGATGTCCGACTGATGGATATAGTCGAACATCGCATCCTTCAGGCGAACGCCAACCACTGCAGGGCAGCCCAAGATCTGCTGATGCAGACGATGGCTGAGTGGTTGGTGGACTTGGCGGTGGTCGCCGAGCCTTACTCGGTCCCTGGCCGTTGGCTGGGTGACCGGGACGGCCTGGTGGCGTTGGTGGCGCGGTCTTCCACGGACTCCCCTCCCCTCTCGCTCTTAGAGAGGGGACCGGGATACGTGGCCGCCGCGTGGGGGGACATGGCCCTGGACACTGAGGGGGCCTTGTCAGCGGTCGCCTCCTTTTGCGAGGACGTAGTCTCGCAAAAGGAGGCGGCGGAGCGCGCGCGGGAGGAAGACCCTCTCGCAGCGCCGCTCCGCAGAAGAAGAAGAGGTCGGAGAAGACGCGGTCTCCCTCTTCATGGTGGCGACGGGCGGGCGACAGGTGCGGGGGTGCCTTCGCCCGCATTGCACCCGTCACCACCTTCGTCTGTCATTCCCGGGCCCGTCCCCCTCCCCACGGGGGGGGCGTGAGGTCCGCTGTGCGGGTCATCGTCGGCGGAGGACTGGAAGTAAAGGCTGTGCCGGTTTCCCAGTCCCCCGCCACTAGGACGAAGCGGGAATGCCGCTGGGTCGTTTTAGTGGGTATACCGGTCTCAGACCGGGGAGTCCCACACTACCCTTCCATCCCCCGATGGGAGGGTGTGCGTAATGCATTTTTTCCCAGCGACAAAAAAAAAAAAAAAAAAAAAAAAAAAGGTTAGGTTAGGTTAGGTTGGGGGACCACCCCACAGTGCTTGCGTCCACGTCGCGTCCCCTGGAAACGACCCAGTTTGACCACCGTAACGGAGTGGCAGACTGGGCTCGGCCAAAGTGCACTGTGATTATCGTAGCTCATCTTGCCTTGAGAGTACGAACCTGCGGAGGATATGCCTAAACCAACGCGGGATGCCTGCGGGCGGTATTTTAAACCCAAAGGCCCTTCTCAGGGCCAACCCAAAGGCCCTTCTCAGGGCCAACCCAAAGGCCCTTCTCAGGGCCAACCCAAAGGCCCTTCTCAGGGCCAACCCAAAGGCCCTTCTCAGGGCCAAACCGACGCTTCGGCGTCAGAGGCTAGCCGCGCGCCGTCTGCGGCTAGCTACTTCGGAAGAACGGACTTGTCGGATTTGTCTGACTCCGACGATGAGTCAATGGTTGGCGTCTCGGGTGCAGGCGACTCGCAGTCGCGAAAGCGGGCCTTCCTGCGGGATGGGTCCGAGGGCTCCTCGGCGTCAGGGTCGGCGAGGCTGACAAAGGCTAAAAAGCCGACGGCCGCGGACACCCACGTCGTTGGGCTCGCGGACGCCCAACGTAAGTTGGATCTTGCGCAGCGGGCGCATCTCCAGCAGGAGCTTGAGGAGCGGGTTGCCGCGAGGGAGAGGCGGGCGCACGTCACCCGGGCAAAGTCCGGGTACGGTGCTTCCCGTGTGCTCTACGCGGACCACTCCCTGCTGGAGCTGGAACAAATGGCGGAGGAGGACGAGGAGGAAATTTTGGAGGTTGCCTCAAAGTCCTCAAACTTGAAGGGGACCTTCCAGAAGGCCCTCAAATGTCGGGCCGCGAGCTTGCTTGGTGTGGTCAAGGAGCTGGTGCAGCGGAAGGCCACTGACGAGACACGGCAACTGCAGGCGAGGGTGGATCGCCTGCAGGTGGAAGTCAGTGAGCTTCATCGCAAGCTGGCTGAAGCCACGGCCCCTGCCGAGACGACGAGGACGTCATCAACGCCTTCGACGTCGACGTCTAAGAAGACGAGTCCTGCGGCAGAGGGCCCCTCCTCCAACTCCAACCTTGAGGACATAATCCGCAGGGTGGTAATGGAGGAGCGGGCCTTCACGCGAGCCTGCCTGGCAGGAATAGAGGACCGACTCCTGCCGGAAAAGCGCCTCCGACCGCAGCTTGCGGCGGATAAGGGGCGCTCCGAGCCGGGGCCGTCCTCCTCATCCCAGGTCCAGGAGGACGCCCTTCTCCCCTCGACCACCCCGTCCAATGAGTGGACGGAAGTGGTCGGGAGGGGGAAGGGCAAAGCCAAAAAGTCGGCGGCTGCCGCCCCAGCCGTCCCCGCTCCCAGCCAGTCGCAGACGACCGGCAGAGGGAAGCAGGGAGGTAGAGGTAGAGCGAGGGGAAAGGGGCAGCTAGTCTCCCCAAAAACCGCGGCCGTCGTGGTGACCCTCACCGCGGAGGCGGCGGAGCGAGGGGAGACGTACGCGTCAATTTTAGTGCGGGCGCGTAGCAATGCCGATCCCACTCAATTGGGGATCGGTAGTGTGTCTTGCCGGCGGACCCAAGCCGGGGCTCGATTATTCGAGTTCCCGGGGGCAGAGGGGGGAGCCCGCGCGGACCTCTTTGCGGCTAAGCTGCGGGAGGTCATCGCGGACTCCGCCAAGGTGGCCCGACCGGTAAAGTTGGTGACACTCGAGGTGACGGATCTCGACGATTCCGTCACCAAGGAGGAGGTGGTGGAGGCGGTCGCAGCGTTAGGGGGCTGCGACGTCGCGGCGGTTCAGAGTCGGGACATAAGGCCCGGCCGCGGTGGCATGGGCACCGTCCGCCTTGGGTGCCCGGTTCCCGCTGCCAGAGCCGCCCTGGCGAAGGGCCGGCTGACGGTCGGATTCAGCTCGGGTGCGGTCAGGGCACTCGAGGACCAGCCGCTGAGGTGTTTCCGGTGCTTCGGCATCGGCCACACCCGGCCGCTGTGTCCGTCCGCGGTGGACAGGTCAGACACCTGCTACCGCTGCGGCATGGGGGGCCACCAAGCCGCCTCCTGTAAGGTCGCCACGCCGCACTGCTCGGTCTGTGCTGCCAGTGGCAGCCAAGCGGACCACGTGATGAAGGGGAGGAACTGCAATCCTCCCCCTAAGCGTGGCAAAGTACTGGCGCCAACCGGGCCTGTTGCGGCTGCTGGTACCGCCGTTCCTGCGGCGGCTGCGGAGGGGGGTGCGATGTCCGACTGATGGATATAGTCGAACATCGCATCCTTCAGGCGAACGCCAACCACTGCAGGGCAGCCCAAGTCTGCTGATGCAGACGATGGCTGAGTGGTTGGTGGACTTGGCGGTGGTCGCCGAGCCTTACTCGGTCCCTGGCCGTTGGCTGGGTGACCGGGACGGCCTGGTGGCGTTGGTGGCGCGGTCTTCCACGGACTCCCCTCCCCTCTCGCTCTTAGAGAGGGGACCGGGATACGTGGCCGCCGCGTGGGGGGACATGGCCCTGGACGCCGAGGGGGCCTGGTCAGCGGTCGCCTCCTTTTGCGAGGACGTAGTCTCGCAAAAGGAGGCGGCGGAGCGCGCGCGGGAGGAAGACCCTCTCGCAGCGCCGCTCCGCAGAAGAAGAAGAGGTCGGAGAAGACGCGGTCTCCCTCTTCATGGTGGCGACGGGCGGGCGACAGGCGCGGGGGTGCCTTCGCCCGCATTGCACCCGTCACCACCTTCGTCTGTCATTCCCGGGCCCGTCCCCCTCCCCACGGGGGGGGCGTGAGGTCCGCTGTGCGGGTCATCGTCGGCGGAGGACTGGAAGTAAAGGCTGTGCCGGTTTCCCAGTCCCCCGCCACTAGGACGAAGCGGGAATGCCGCTGGGTCGTTTTAGTGGGTATACCGGTCTCAGACCGGGGAGTCCCACACTACCCTTCCATCCCCCGATGGGAGGGTGTGCGTAATGCATTTTTTCCCAGCGACAAAAAAAAAAAAAAAAAAAAAAAAAAAAAAAAAAAAAAAAAAAAAAAAAAAAAAAAGGTTAGGTTAGGTTAGGTTAGGTTAGGTTAGGTTAGGTTAGGTTAGGTTAGGTTAGGTTAGGTTAGGTTAGGTTAGGTTAGGTTAGGTTAGGTTAGGTTAGGTTAGGTTAGGTTAGGTTAGGTTAGGTTAGGTTAGGTTAGGTTAGGTTAGGTTAGGTTAGGTTAGGTTAGGTTAGGTTAGGTTAGGTTAGGTTAGGTTAGGTTAGGTTAGGTTAGGTTAGGTTAGGTTAGGTTAGGTTAGGTTAGGTTAGGTTAGGTTAGGTTAGGTTAGGTTAGGTTAGGTTAGGTTAGGTTAGGTTAGGTTAGGTTAGGTTAGGTTGGGGGACCACCCCACAGTGCTTGCGTCCACGTCGCGTCCCCTGGAAACGACCCAGTTTGACCACCGTAACGGAGTGGCAGACTGGGCTCGGCCAAAGTGCACTGTGATTATCGTAGCTCATCTTGCCTTGAGAGTACGAACCTGCGGAGGATATTATGCCTAAACCAACGCGGGATGCCTGCGGGCGGTATTTTAAACCCAAAGGCCCTTCTCAGGGCCAACCCAAAGGCCCTTCTCAGGGCCAACCCAAAGGCCCTTCTCAGGGCCAACCCAAAGGCCCTTCTCAGGGCCAAACCGACGCTTCGGCGTCAGAGGCTAGCCGCGCGCCGTCTGCGGCTAGCTTCTTCGGAAGAACGGACTTGTCGGATTTGTCTGACTCCGACGATGAGTCAATGGTTGGCGTCTCGGGTGCAGGCGACTCGCAGTCGCGAAAGCGGGCCTTCCTGCGGGATGGGTCCGAGGGCTCCTCGGCGTCAGGGTCGGCGAGGCTGACAAAGGCTAAAAAGCCGACGGCCGCGGACACCCACGTCGTTGGGCTCGCGGACGCCCAACGTAAGTTGGATCTTGCGCAGCGGGCGCAGCTTCAGCAGGAGCTTGAGGAGCGGGTTGCCGCGAGGGAGAGGCGGGCGCACGTCACCCGGGCAAAGTCCGGGTACGGTGCTTCCCGTTTGCTCTACGCGGACCACTCCCTGCTGGAGCTGGAACAAATGGCGGAGGAGGACGAGGAGGAAATTTTGGAGGTTGCCTCAAAGTCCTCAAACTTGAAGGGGACCTTCCAGAAGGCCCTCAAATGTCGGGCCGCGAGCTTGCTTGGTGTGGTCAAGGAGCTGGTGCAGCGGAAGGCCACTGACGAGACACGGCAACTGCAGGCGAGGGTGGATCGCCTGCAGGTGGAAGTCAGTGAGCTTCATCGCAAGCTGGCTGAAGCCACGGCCCGCCCGCAGCAGGCCCCTGCCGAGACGACGAGGACGTCATCAACGCCTTCGACATCGACGTCTAAGAAGACGAGTCCTGCGGCAGAGAGCCCCTCCTCCAACTCCAATCTTGAGGACATAATCCGCAAGGTGGTAATGGAGGAGCGGGCCTTCACGCGAGCCTGCCTGGCAGGAATAGAGGACCGGCTCCTGCCGGAAAAGCGCCTCCGACCGCCGCTTGCGGCGGATAAGGGGTCCTCCGAGCCGGGGCCGTCCACCTCATCCCAGATCCAGGAGGACGCCCTTCTCCCCTCGACCACCCCGTCCAATGAGTGGACGGAAGTGGTCGGGAGGAGGAAGGGCAAAGCCAAAACGTCGGCGGCTGCGGCCCCAGCCGTCCCTGCTCCCAGCCAGTCGCAGACGACCGGCAAAGAGGGGGGGAAGCGGGCAGGTAGAGGTAGAGCGAGGGGAAAGGGGCAGCTAGTCTCCCCAAAAACCGCGGCCGTCGTGGTGACCCTCACCGCGGAGGCGGCGGAGCGAGGGGAGACGTACGCGTCAATTTTAGTGCGGGCGCGTAGCAATGCCGATCCCACTCAATTGGGGATCGGCAGTGTGTCTTGCCGGCGGACCCAAGCCGGGGCTCGATTATTCGAGTTCCCGGGGGCAGAGGGGGGAGCCCGCGCGGACCTCTTTGCAGCTAAGCTGCGGGAGGTCATCGCGGACTCCGCCAAGGTGGCCCGACCGGTAAAGTTGGTGACACTTGAGGTGACGGATCTCGACGATTCCGTCACCAAGGAGGAGGTGGTGGAGGCGGTCGCAGCGTTAGGGGGCTGCGACGTCGCGGCGGTCCAGAGTCGGGACATAAGGACCGGCCGCGGTGGCATGGGCACCGTCCGCCTTGAGTGCCCGGTTCCCGCTGCCAGAGCCGCCCTGGCGAAGGGCCGGCTGACGGTCGGCTTCAGCTCGGGTGCGGTCAGGGCACTCGAGGACCAGCCGCTGAGGTGTTTCCGGTGCTTCGGCATCGGCCACACCCGGCCGCTGTGTCCGTCCGCGGTGGACAGGTCAGACACCTGCTACCGCTGCGGCATGGGGGGCCACCAAGCCGCCTCCTGTAAGGTCGCCACGCCGCACTGCTCGGTCTGTGCTGCCAGTGGCAGCCAAGCGGACCACGTGATGAAGGGGAGAAACTGCAATCCTCCCCCTAAGCGTGGCAAAGTACAGGCGCCAACCGGGCCTGTTGCGGCTGCCGGTACCGCCGTTCCTGCGGCGGCTGCGGAGGGGGGTGCGATGTCCGACTGATGGATACAGTCGAACATCGCATCCTTCAGGCGAACGCCAACCACTGCAGGGCAGCCCAAGATCTGCTGATGCAGACAATGGCTGAGTGGTTGGTGGACTTGGCGGTGGTCGCCGAGCCTTACTCGGTCCCTGGCCGTTGGCTGGGTGACCGGGACGGCCTGGTGGCGTTGGTGGCGCGGTCTTCCACGGACTCCCCTCCCCTCTCGCTCTTAGAGAGGGGACCGGGATACGTGGCCGCCGCGTGGGGGGGGGACATGGCCTTGGTCGGGGTCTATTTCTCCCCAAACCGCCCTCTCTCGGACTTTGAGGATTTCCTGGAGGTCCTCACTGCAGTCGTAGGGAGGGCGGCGCCTCGCCAGGTCGTGGTGTTGGGCGACCTGAACGCCAAGTCGGCGGCCTGGGGCAACCCGGCCGCCGGGTGCAACGTCCGGGGACGCGCCGTTGAGTTCTGGGCGGCCTCAAGCGGTATGTCCCTCCTCAACAGGGGGACGGTCCACACGTGTGTGCGGCAACAGGGTGGGTCGGTGGTGGACGTCACGTTCGCCACCCCCGCGCTGGCCGCCCGCGTCGTGAACTGGCGGGTTGAGATGGTGGAGACCTTGTCGGACCACCGATACGTGCGGTTCGACATCTCCACCCAGGGGGGGGGGATGGCCCGCGCTGGGCAATCTCCCTTCCCGCGGTGGGCACTCACCCGCCTGGACCGGGAGGCAGCCAAGGAGGCGGCTTTCCTCCAGGACTGGCTGTCGCCCCCTGTTGAGGTCCTGGACGTAGACGCCGCAGCGGTTCGGCTCAGAGGGGCCCTGACCGAGGTGTGCAATTCCAGCATGCCTCGGTCTCGCCGTCCGCCTCCCCGTCGCGCCGTTTATTGGTGGACGGA
This sequence comes from Cerastis rubricosa, assembly GCA_949152445.1. Lineage (NCBI taxonomy): Eukaryota > Metazoa > Arthropoda > Insecta > Lepidoptera > Noctuidae > Cerastis > Cerastis rubricosa. The sequence continues at coordinate 12,640,219 of OX424552.1, forward strand.
GGAGCTGTCGGAACTCCGGGCCGCCTGCGTGGCGGCCAGAAGGGCCTACGCGCGGAGTCGACGGCGCAGCGCCCAGAACCGAGTCCGGGCAGAAGAGGACCGCCTATACGCCTGCTACCGAGAGGCGACGACGGTCCTCAAGTCTGCAATGGGCGCTGCAGAAGACTCGGTGAGGGCCGAAATGCTGGAGGGTCTCGACAGGGATCCCTATGGGAGGCCATACAAGGCGGCGCGGAACCAGCTCCGCCCCTATGGTCCCCCACTGTCGGAGACCCTCGAGCCAGCACTGCTGGATGGGGTGGTCCGGTCCCTGTTTCCGCGCAGGACCGACTTCGCCCCACCAACAATGGATCCCCCGCAAGGGGCGGCTTCGCCGGAGGAGGAGATCCCCCAGGTGACGGCGGCGGAGATCTACGCGGGGGTACTCAGCCTCCGCGCCAAGAAGACGGCCCCCGGGCCGGACGGCGTCCCCGCACGGGTGCTGGCAATAGCTGCCTCCGAGATGGAGGACAGGTTTCGGGACCTTTTCAGCGCGTGCTTTACGGCTGGAAGGTTCCCGAAACTGTGGAAGGAGGGGCAGCTTTGCCTCCTCCGAAAGGCGGGACGCCCGGTGGACTCCCCCTCGGCATACCGGCCCGTCGTGTTGCTCGATGAGGTCGGTAAATTGTTCGAGGGGATAGTCGCCTCCCGGCTCGGGAGCCATTTGCGGGATGTGGGGCCGGATCTGTCGGACGCCCAATTCGGTTTCCGTCGAGGGCGTTCGACGATCGACGCGCTGGCCCTACTCAAGAGCCAGGTGAAGGAGGCGGTCGAGGCGGGGGACGGAGTGCTGGCGGTGTCATTCGACATTGCCAATGCCTTCAACTCCGTGCCCCACTCGACGATATTGGAGGCGCTCCGGTATCACGGAGTGCCCCAATATCTGCGGAGCCTCCTGGCCAGTTACTTGGAGGACCGAGAAGTCCTCCTCGTAGACAAGACGGCCACAGTGAGGCGGTACGGCGCAGAGTCCGGTGTTCCACAGGGGTCGGTGCTTGGGCCCCCGCTGTGGAACATCGGGTTCGATTGGTTGCTGCGGGGAGCCCTCCTCCCGGGCACGAGTGTCATCTGCTACGCGGATGACACCCTGCTCACTGCCCGGGGGAGGAGTTTCGCGGACGCGGCCCGTCTGGCCTCGGCTGGCGGATCCTTGGTTGCAGAGAGGATCCGCCGCCTGGGATTGAAGGTGGCGCTGCACAAGACCGAGGCCGTGTTCTTTCGCGGGCCTCGGCAGCGCTGCCCACCCGACGCCCACATCGTCGTGGAGGGCGTCCGTATAGAGGTCCAGCCCCGGATGAAATATCTGGGCCTGGTGCTGGACGACAGGTGGCGCTTCGGCCCACATTTCAGCGGGCTGTCGACGCGCCTGTTGAAGGCCGCGGACGCCCTCTCGTGGCTCCTCCCGAACTTGGGGGGGCCCAAGGCGAAATGCCGGCGCCTCTATGCCGGCATCTTGCGGAGCATGGCCCTGTACGGGGCCCCCATTTGGGCGGACTCCCTCCACAGGAGGGAGAACGCGACCGCCATCCGCAAGCCCCAAAGGGCCATTGCACTGCGGGTGGCGAGGGCCTACCGGTCGGTGGGTTTTTCGGCGGCGTGCGCTCTGGCCGGCACCCCTCCTTGGGAGTTGGAGGCTTGGGTGCTGGCCAGGGTGTATGAGTGGACGGCGCATCGCAGGGCGCTCGGGGAGCGCCCCGTCGCCGAGGAGCGGGAGGCCGTGCGGCGGGAGGCGAGGGACGCCATCGTCCTCCATTGGACGGAGGACCTCGCCACCGCCACCTTTGGCCGCCGGACGTTGGACGCGCTCGGTCCGGTCCTCCGGGCCTGGCTCGAGCGGTCCCATGGTTTCCTCTCGTTCCGTCTGGTGCAGGTGTTGTCCGGGCATGGCTGCTTCGGAACGTACCTGCACCGGATCGGGAGGGAGGAAACCCCGGCGTGCCACGACTGCGGCGCGCCGGAGGACACGGCGCAGCACACCCTCGAGGTGTGCCCAGCTTGGTCCGAGCCGCGCCGCAGTCTGATCGCGGAGATCGGACAGGACCTCTCGCTTCCCGGTGTGGTCAACGCCATGCTGGGGAGCGAGGGGGCCTGGTCAGCGGTCGCCTCCTTTTGCGAGGACGTAGTGTCGCAAAAGGAAGCGGCGGAGCGCGCGCGGGAGGAAGACCCGCTCGCAGCGCCGCTCCGCAGAAGAAGAAGAGGTCGGAGAAGACGCGGTCTCCCTCTTCATGGTGGCGACGGGCGGGCGACAGGCGCGGGGGTGCCTTCGCCCGCATTGCACCCGTCACCACCTTCGTCTGTCATTCCCGGGCCCGTCCCCCTCCCCACGGGGGGGGCGTGAGGTCCGCTGTGCGGGTCATCGTCGGCGGAGGACTGGAAGTAAAGGCTGTGCCGGTTTCCCAGTCCCCGCCACTAGGACGAAGCGGGAATGCCGCTGGGTCGTTTTAGTGGGTATACCGGTCTCAGACCGGGGAGTCCCACACTACCCTTCCATCCCCCGATGGGAGGGTGTGCGTAATGCATTTTTTCCCAGCGACAACAAAAAAAAAAAAAAAAAAAAAGGTTAGGTTAGGTTAGGTTAGGTTAGGTTAGGTTAGGTTAGGTTAGGTTAGGTTAGGTTAGGTTAGGTTAGGTTAGGTTAGGTTAGGTTAGGTTAGGTTAGGTTAGGTTAGGTTAGGTTAGGTTAGGTTAGGTTAGGTTAGGTTAGGTTAGGTTAGGTTAGGTTAGGTTAGGTTAGGTTAGGTTAGGTTAGGTTAGGTTAGGTTAGGTTAGGTTAGGTTAGGTTAGGTTAGGTTAGGTTAGGTTAGGTTAGGTTAGGTTAGGTTAGGTTAGGTTAGGTTAGGTTAGGTTAGGTTAGGTTAGGTTAGGTTAGGTTAGGTTAGGTTAGGTTAGGTTAGGTTAGGTTAGGTTAGGTTAGGTTAGGTTAGGTTAGGTTAGGTTAGGTTAGGTTAGGTTAGGTTAGGTTAGGTTAGGTTAGGTTAGGTTAGGTTAGGTTAGGTTAGGTTAGGTTAGGTTAGGTTAGGTTAGGTTAGGTTAGGTTAGGTTAGGTTAGGTTAGGTTAGGTTAGGTTAGGTTAGGTTAGGTTAGGTTAGGTTAGGTTAGGTTAGGTTAGGTTAGGTTAGGTTAGGTTAGGTTAGGTTAGGTTAGGTTAGGTTAGGTTAGGTTAGGTTAGGTTAGGTTAGGTTAGGTTAGGTTAGGTTAGGTTAGGTTAGGTTAGGTTAGGTTAGGTTAGGTTAGGTTAGGTTAGGTTAGGTTAGGTTAGGTTAGGTTAGGTTAGGTTAGGTTAGGTTAGGTTAGGTTAGGTTAGGTTAGGTTAGGTTGGGGGACCACCCCACAGTGCTTGCGTCCACGTCGCGTCCCCTGGAAACGACCCAGTTTGACCACCGTAACGGAGTGGCAAACTGGGCTCGGCCAAAGTGCACTGTGATTATCGTAGCTCATCTTGCCTTGAGAGTACGAACCTGCGGAGGATATGCCTAAACCAACGCGGGATGCCTGCGGGCGGTATTTTAAACCCAAAGGCCCTTCTCAGGGCCAACCCAAAGGCCCTTCTCAGGGCCAACCCAAAGGCCCTTCTCAGGGCCAACCCGAAGGCCCTTCTCAGGGCCAACCCAAAGGCCCTTCTCAGGGCCAAACCGACGCTTCGGCGTCAGAGGCTAGCCGCGCGCCGTCTGCGGCTAGCTACTTCGGAAGAACGGACTTGTCGGATTCGTCTGACTCCGACGATGAGTCAATGGTTGGCGTCTCGGGTGCAGGCGACTCGCAGTCGCGAAAGCGGGCCTTCCTGCGGGATGGGTCCGAGGGCTCCTCGGCGTCAGGGTCGGCGAGGCTGACAAAGGCTAAAAAGCCGACGGCCGCGGACACCCACGTCGTTGGGCTCGCGGACGCCCAACGTAAGTTGGATCTTGCGCAGCGGGCGCAGCTCCAGCAGGAGCTTGAGGAGCGGGTTGCCGCGAGGGAGAGGCGGGCGCACGTCACCCGGGCAAAGTCCGGGTACGGTGCGTCCCGTGTGCTCTACGCGGACCACTCCCTGCTGGAGCTGGAACAAATGGCGGAGGAGGACGAGGAGGAAATTTTGGAGGTTGCCTCAAAGTCCTCAAACTTGAAGGGGACCTTCCAGAAGGCCCTCAAATGTCGGGCCACGAGCTTGCTTGGTGTGGTCAAGGAGCTGGTGCAGCGGAAGGCCACTGACGAGACACGGCAACTGCAGGCGAGGGTGGATCGCCTGCAGGTGGAAGTCAGTGAGCTTCATCGCAAGCTGGCTGAAGCCACGGCCCGGCCGCAGCAGGCCCCTGCCGAGACGACGAGGACGTCATCAACGCCTTCGACGTCGACGTCTAAGAAGACGAGCCCTGCGGCAGAGGGCCCCTCCTCCAACTCCAACCTTGAGGACATAATCCGCAGGGTGGTAATGGAGGAGCGGGCCTTCACGCGAGCCTGTCTGGCAGGAATAGAGGACCGGCTCCTGCCGGAAAAGCGCCTCCGACCGCCGCTTGCGGCGGATAAGGGGCGCTCCGAGCCGGGGCCGTCCACCTCATCCCAGGTCCAGGAGGACGCCCTTCTCCCCTCGACCACCCCGTCCAATGAGTGGACGGAAGTGGTCGGGAGGAGGAAGGGCAAAGCCAAAAAGTCGGCGGCTGCCGCCCCAGCCGTCCCTGCTCCCAGCCAGTCGCAGACGACCGGCAGAGAGGGGGGGAAGCGGGGAGGTAGAGGAAGAGCGAGGGGAAAGGGGCAGCTAGTCTCCCCAAAAACCGCGGCCGTCGTGGTGACCCTCACCGCGGAGGCGGCGGAGCGAGGGGAGACGTACGCGTCAATTTTAGTGCGGGCGCGTAGCAATGCCGATCCCACTCAATTGGGGATCGGCAGTGTGTCTTGCCGGCGGACCCAAGCCGGGGCTCGACTATTTGAGTTCCCGGGGGCAGAGGGGGGAGCCCGCGCGGACCTCTTTGCAGCTAAGCTGCGGGAGGTCATCGCGGACTCCGCCAAGGTGGCCCGACCGGTAAAGTTGGTGACACTCGAGGTGACGGATCTCGACGATTCCGTCACCAAGGAGGAGGTGGTGGAGGCGGTCGCAGCGTTAGGGGGCTGCGACGTCGCGGCGGTCCAGAGTCGGGACATAAGGCCCGGCCGCGGTGGCATGGGCACCGTCCGCCTTGAGTGCCCGGTTCCCGCTGCCAGAGCCGCCCTGGCGAAGGGCCGGCTGACGGTCGGCTTCAGCTCGGGTGCGGTCAGGGCACTCGAGGACCAGCCGCTGAGGTGTTTCCGGTGCTTCGGCATCGGCCACACCCGGCCGCTGTGTCCGTCCGCGGTGGACAGGTCAGACACCTGCTACCGCTGCGGCATGGGGGGCCACCAAGCCGCCTCCTGTAAGGTCGCCACGCCGCACTGCTCGGTCTGTGCTGCCAGTGGCAGCCAAGCGGACCACGTGATGAAGGGGAGGAACTGCAATCCTCCCCCTAAGCGTGGCAAAGTACAGGCGCCAACCGGGCCTGTTGCGGCTGCTGGTACCGCCGTTCCTGCGGCGGTTGCGGAGGGGGGTGCGATGTCCGACTGATGGATACGGTCGAACATCGCATCCTTCAGGCGAACGCCAACCACTGCAGGGCAGCCCAAGATCTGCTGATGCAGACAATGGCTGAGTGGTTGGTGGACTTGGCGGTGGTCGCCGAGCCTTACTCGGTCCCTGGCCGTTGGCTGGGTGACCGGGACGGCCTGGTGGCGTTGGTGGCGCGGTCTTCCACGGACTCCCCTCCCCTCTCGCTCTTAGAGAGGGGACCGGGATACGTGGCCGCCGCGTGGGGGGGGGACATTGCCCTGGTCGGGGTCTATTTCTCCCCAAACCGCCCTCTCTCGGACTTTGAGGATTTCCTGGAGGTCCTCACTGCAGTCGTAGGGAGGGCGGCGCCTCGCCAGGTCGTGGTGTTGGGCGACCTGAACGCCAAGTCGGTGGCCTGGGGCAACCCGGCCGCCGGGTGCAACGTCCGGGGACGCGCCGTTGAGTTCTGGGCGGCCTCAAGCGGTATGTCCCTCCTCAACAGGGGGACGGTCCACACGTGTGTGCGGCGACAGGGTGGGTCGGTGGTGGACGTCACTTTCGCCACCCCCGCGCTGGCTGCCCGCGTCGTGAACTGGCGGGTTGAGATGGTGGAGACCTTGTCGGACCACCGATACGTGCGGTTCGACATCTCCACCCAAGGGGGGGGGATGGCCCGCGCTGGGCAATCTCCCTTCCCGCGATGGGCACTCACCCGCCTGGACCGGGAGGCAGCCAAGGAGGCGGCTTTCCTCCAGGACTGGCTGTCGCCCCCTGTTGAGGTCCTGGACGTAGACGCCGCAGCGGTTCGGCTCAGAGGGGCCCTGACCGAGGTGTGCAATTCCAGCATGCCTCGGTCTCGCCGTCCGCCTCCCCGTCGCGCCGTTTATTGGTGGACGGAGGAGCTGTCGGAACTCCGGGCCGCCTGCGTGGCGGCCAGAAGGGCCTACGCGCGGAGTCGACGGCGCAGCGCCCAGAACCGAGTCCGGGCAGAGGAGGACCGCCTATACGCCTGCTATCGAGAGGCGACGACGGTCCTCAAGTCTGCAATGGGCGCTGCAGAAGACTCGGCGAGGGTGGAAATGCTGGAGGGTCTCGACAGGGATCCCTATGGGAGGCCATACAAGGCGGCGCGGAACCAGCTCCGCCCCTATGGTCCCCCACTGTCGGAGACCCTCGAGCCAGCACTGCTGGATGGGGTGGTCCGGTCACTGTTTCCGCACAGGACCGACTTCGCCCCACCAACAATGGATCCCCCGCAAGGGGCGGCTTCGCCGGAGGAGGAGGTCCCCCCGGTGACGGCGGCGGAGATCTACGCGGGGGTACTCAGCCTCCGCGCCAAGAAGACGGCCCCCGGGCCGGACGGCGTCCCCGCACGGCTGGTGGCAATAGCTGCCTCCGAGATGGAGGACAGGTTTCGGGACCTTTTCAGCGCGTGCTTTACGGCTGGGAGGTTCCCGAAACTGTGGAAGGAGGGGCAGCTTTGCCTCCTCAGAAAGGCGGGACGCCCGGTGGACTCCCCCTCGGCATACCGGCCCGTCGTGTTGCTCGATGAGGTCGGTAAACTGTTCGAGGGGATAGTCGCCTCCCGGCTCGGGAGCCATTTGCGGGATGTAGGGCCGGATCTGTCGGACGCCCAATTCGGTTTCCGTCGTGGGCGTTCGACGATCGACGCGCTGGCCCTACTCAAGGGCCAGGTGAAGGAGGCAGTCGAGGCGGGGGACGGAGTGCTGGCGGTGTCATTCGACATTGCCAATGCCTTCAACTCCGTGCCCCACTCGACGATATTGGAGGCGCTCCGGTATCACGGAGTGCCCCAATATCTGCGGAGCCTCCTGGCCAGCTACTTGGAGGACCGAGAGGTCCTCCTCGTAGACAAGACGGCCACAGTGAGGCGGTACGGCGCAGAGTCCGGTGTTCCACAGGGGTCGGTGCTTGGGCCCCCGCTGTGGAACATCGGGTTCGATTGGCTGCTGCGGGGAGCCCTCCTCCCGGGCACGAGTGTCATCTGCTACGCGGATGACACCCTGCTCACTGCCCGGGGGAGGAGTTTCGCGGACGCGGCCTGTCTGGCCTCGGCTGGCGGATCCTTGGTTGCAGAGAGGATCCGCCGCCTGGGATTGAAGGTGGCGCTGCACAAAACCGAGGCCGTGTTCTTTCGCGGGCCTCGGCAGCGCTGCCCACCCGACGCCCACATCGTCGTGGAGGGCGTCCGTATAGAGGTCCAGCCCCGGATGAAATATCTGGGCTTGGTGCTGGACGACAGGTGGCGCTTCGGCCCGCATTTCAGCGGGCTGTCGACGCGCCTGTTGAAGGCCGCGGACGCCCTCTCGTGGCTCCTCCCGAACTTGGGGGGGCCCAAGGTGAAATGCCGGCGCCTCTATGCCGGCATCTTGCGGAGCATGGCCCTGTACGGGGCCCCCATTTGGGCGGACTCCCTCCACAGGAGGGAGAACGCGACCGCCATCCGCAAGCCCCAAAGGGCCATTGCACTGCGGGTGGCGAGGGCCTACCGGTCGGTGGGTTTTTCGGCGGCGTGCGCTCTGGCCGGCACCCCTCCTTGGGAGTTGGAGGCTTGGGTGCTGGCCAGGGTGTATGAGTGGACGGCGCATCGCAGGGCGCTCGGGGAGCGCCCCGTCGCCGAGGAGCGGGAGGCCGTGCGGCGGGAGGCGAAGGACGCCATCGTCCTCCATTGGACGGAGGACCTCGCCACCGCCGCCTTTGGCCGCCGGACGTTGGACGCGCTCGGTCCGGTCCTCCGGGCCTGGCTCGAGCGGTCCCATGGTTTCCTCTCGTTCCGTCTGGTGCAGGTGTTGTCCGGGCATGGCTGCTTCGGAACGTACCTGCACCGGATCGGGAGGGAGGAAACCCCGGCGTGCCACGACTGCGGCGCGGCGGAGGACACGGCGCAGCACACCCTCGAGGTGTGCCCAGCTTGGTCCGAGCCGCGCCGCAGTCTGATCGCGGAGATCGGACAGGACCTCTCGCTTCCCGGTGTGGTCAACGCCATGCTGGGGAGCGAGGAGGCCTGGTCAGCGGTCGCCTCCTTTTGCGAGGACGTAGTGTCACAAAAGGAGGCGGCGGAGCGCGCGCGGGAAGAAGACCCTCTCGCAGCGCCGCTCCGCAGAAGAAGAAGAGGTCGGAGAAGACGCGGTCTCCCTCTTCATGGTGGCGACGGGCGGGCGACAGGCGCGGGGGTGCCTTCGCCCGCATTGCACCCGTCACCACCTTCGTCTGTCATTCCCGGGCCCGTCCCCCTCGCCACGGGGGGGGCGTGAGGTCCGCTGTGCGGGTCATCGTCGGCGGAGGACTGGAAGTAAAGGCTGTGCCGGTTTCCCAGTCCCCGCCACTAGGACGAAGCGGGAATGCCGCTGGGTCGTTTTAGTGGGTATACCGGTCTCAGACCGGGGAGTCCCACACTACCCTTCCATCCCCCGATGGGAGGGTGTGCGTAATGCATTTTTTCCCAGCGACAACAAAAAAAAAAAAAAAAAAAAAGGTTAGGTTAGGTTAGGTTAGGTTAGGTTAGGTTAGGTTAGGTTAGGTTAGGTTAGGTTAGGTTAGGTTAGGTTAGGTTAGGTTAGGTTAGGTTAGGTTAGGTTAGGTTTTTTTTTTTTTTTTTTTTTTTTTTTTTTTTTTTTTTTTTTGTTTTGGCAGGAGTGGGAAATCCCCACGGACACCTCGACTATCTCACATTTTGTGAGACAGTCGAGGTAGTGCCGGACTCGAACCGGCTAAAACCACACTCCTGCCCCACCAGTGTCCCTCTGACGTGATCAGAGACCTTTTTTACAATTTTATTACCTTGTATGGCGATTGATTCGTAGAAGGCCGAAGAGACCAAACTCTATTTTTGTTTTAACATAATTTTACAACTTTTGCATTTACTTATATCATTTTGTCTTTTATATTTACGTTGTTTACTATTTAATTATATAATCCGCTTCATAATTATATTTAATACCATTAAGTTCTATGTTCCTTTTATCTCTGTTTAAAATTTACTATATGTTTTCAAAATGGTGATGTCTACTATTTTACCCTAATTTTACGATTTAATAACCTGTATATATACATATTCATGCCCTTGCGTTTTTCTGCGACTTATGTCCTCATATTTAATTTTGTTTTTATTTATTTATTTTTTTGAAACTTATTTTCTGATATTTGCATAATATACTTAGTATATAATTTAATATCACAAAATTTGCCTAAATTTATAACTAGATTGCCTAATGTTTTGAGTCTTTTTTTATTTTTATAGATTAGTGCTTCTGATTTAAAGCAGTGGCAGCAGAATTTCGCACCAGGTTCAACACAACTTGACGATTCCATTAGAGTTGACTCATGGTCCTGCTTAAGTTCAGCCACTTTCTCATGAAAGTGACTCCAATTAACGTTCTCCATTGAGCCAACCCCAATGGCTCGCTCAATGCATCTGCGATCTGGTTGTGTCGAACTGGTTGTCTCTGGGTATGCGGAAGTGGGCGCACCGACAACTTTAGCAATACGCTATTGTTGCTCGCGCGAATGCGTCCCACTTCCTGCGTACTGGGCATTCCGAGCTGAACGCATTGTGCTGTTGCTCCCCCAGCTTGGCTCTGGTGCAGTTTATGCACGCCGCTGCTTCGCCAATCTGTTTAGCCGGGCAGTCCACCCTGAGATGTGTGCCGCCACAGTGGCTGCACAGATCGGCGGGCTCCGTACACAGGCGTTTGCCGTGTCCGTATGCCAAACAACGGGTGCACTGCACCAGAGGCGTCTGGTCTTCGACGCGCACTCTTTGCAGGTCAATACGAAGCTTGCCTACATCGAGCGCGCGTCTCCAGATTGCGGGGGAAACACTCAGCACAATGCTGTTTACGAGTGGGTTTCTGGACTTCTTCCGAAACTTGATTGCGATTTTCTTTTCCTCGTCCCCGAGGCCGTGAAAGATCTCCCGGTTCTGGTTCCTAAGGGCTCGCAGCACTTCCTCATCGCTGTGTATTAACAGCACGTCCCTAAGAACCAGAAGCGGGTCCCTGTTCTTCACTGCCTCGACGACGAGGTTCTCTCCGGCCGTTTCCAATCGACTTTTTAACTTAGCTCTCTCCTCCTTGCTTGCGCACCCCATCACCACCTTTTGGTCTTTGGCCTTTCTTACTCGCTCGACACGCACCCAGCCTTCCTTTGCGTCCACCGCTTTTCTAACTCTTTCGAGTATTTCGTCCCCAGTATCCATCTCGTTTGTTGACGAGACAACCACGGAGTGCAGCGTCGTTCGCTCCAGGGCCTGTGCCCCGGTTTGGCCTTTACTAACGGCCGCTACACTCGCGTATGTTGTCTCCCCAGCATTTTCCCTGCCAGCCAGACTGTCTCGGAGTCTTTCGAGTTTCACGGAGTTATCCTTCAACTCCGAGATATGCTCTTTTATTGTGTGCAGGAGCTCAGTCTGGCTAGCAAGAACCTCGGTGGAGATGGGTTGGGGACAAGAGTCAGCAGTGGGCGCGGGTACCGGTACGGCTACGGGTGCGGGTACGGCGGGGGCCTTGTCACGCTCAGACTCCTTGACCAGCTCATAAAGCCTGTTTATGGCTTCGAGCACCGCAGTCTTGATTTCGGCCTTGAGGTTTCGAGAGTTGCCCAAATTAAGCTTAGCTTTATTTAGGCAAGCTCTCGCCTCCGCAATGCGGCTACGGTGCCCGGCCTCAGACTTCATGAGCGATCTTGGAGCGCTCACAGGAGCTCGCCGCATTCCCGGCGAAGCAGGGCCCTTCTGAGTCGCGGAAGGGGTGTCTTCTCCAAAGGAGATTCTCCTCCGCGCGTCAGCAGGCAAGGTCATCGCTTTCTCCGATGATCGCGGCGAGCCCCCGGACCCCATTGTCCTCAGGGTAGCGGATGGGGTGCGAAACATAACAAGCGTCGTGAGACGGATACTATCAAAAAAGCCCCTGTTAAGAGGTCAATTCAACAGTACCCGCTCGGGAGGAGAGGGGGTGTCAGAGGACACTGGATACTTCTGTGTCCCTGTAAAGGGGGGTACACAGAAAGTATTTATAATAATTATAATCACTAATTAATAAGCTCCGTCAGTGGTACTTCTGTATACCTGTAAAGGGGGAATACAGTAAGTAGTAATAATAAATTAAATTACAATAAAAGATTAAATTACAAAGATAAGAGATAAAATACAATAATTCAATTAAATAATAAAACTGTAAAAGAAATGAAAGTCATCCACTGACAACAGACGGTCAAAATAAAAAATTGTCTAAAATATGTCCCACTTAGTCAAACATGCTAAAATAAAAAGCGAAAATTTTCCCTAAAAACCCTTTCCAGAAACACAGTAGCCGCTATAAGAGCAAAAAACAAAAAATAAATTTTGCCGAAAATCCCACTCCGGCCTTCCTATACACAATAGGGCGGGTGGGAGGGCAAAATTTTATTTGAGCTAGACCCACGAGCGAGGTGTCCAGAGACGCGTCTTCGCGCGGGCTAGCTAACTACGAAATAGAAAGGGGTGGGTGCCGAACAAAAATTTTGGGTTTTGGTCAAAAAACCAGTTTTTGACTCAAAAAATTTAGGTTTTCAACCTCCAACCTGGACTCCGGGACACGAAACGCGCACCGGAACACAGGGATGGTAGGTGAGTACTATTGCAACTATAAACTAACGTCAAATCTGTGGGAAAATTTGAAATAACACTAAATTTGGACGATTTTATCGAAATATTTTAAAAATGATGTAAGGGTTGAAGGAAAATTTTTTCAAAACGCTTGCAGGGTGGTGCAAAGTGGTCAGTACGTAAGCGAAGGCCTACTAAAGTCTTAAAAAGCTGAAAACAGCGTCAAAAACGCACCCTTAATGTCGAAGATATCAACGTTTTAGTGTTTAGCGTGATCCCTTAGGTGGATTTTGGTGGTAGCAGAAACTAATTAAAAAACAATAATTTTGGAAAAATGCCAAGTTCTATTTGAGCTAGACCCACGAGCGAGGTGTCCAGAGACGCGTCTTCGCGCGGGCTAGCTAACTACGAAATAGAAAGGGGTGGGTGC